>CM076577.1:1199759812-1200186238 GCA_034641835.2 Pinus albicaulis
TGAGGTAGACTGTGTACACTTTTGTATGTTGAACCCTTAGTTAAACTGAGAGGGGGGGGTGAATCAGTTTAACACATACATGGACTTTTAAAACTTTTCTTTTAAATCTTATTTACACCTTCATTTCATGGTCAACTTAATATGTGAGCAACAAGTATTACTATCAAACAGATTTGTTAATGTAATAGCAGATTGAATATGAGAGCAGCAAGTATTAAGCAGATGAGATAAACCACATCAACACATAAACATCATGCACGGAGACACCAGATATAAGTGGAAACCCATAAAGGGAGAAAACCACATCTTATTATTGTTGTGATGCAAAGGCAAGCTCCAACTCCCTCTCACCACTGTTTTCTGCAGGCACCAACCTACAGGAGGCTCCTACCTCAGTCAGCTACAACTGACATCTATCAAGCTACAACTTGATAGGGAAGCTCCAACTTCCTTTTATTCTTTCAAAAAGAAAAAACACTTGCTGATTTACCTTGGATATCAGCTCTGTTCTGTACTTTCTCTTCTGCTGTTCATCAACTCTTATATCAGACCTGCATCATATCTGCTCAGCCCTTCCTTCTTCTCTTCTTTTCTCCTCAATTATTCATACTCAGCATTCTCTATATTCACACTCTTTGACCTCTTGCAGCTTTCTTATTTTCTTCAACTATCTTCAATTCTGCTGCACACTCTCTCCTCTTCTCATTCTGTTTTCATCAATCTCTCCTCTTGGATATTACTCCCTTTTATACAAGATAGCTTCATGACTATTTGTATTCTACTGGGAATTCGAAATGGACAGTCATGTCTCTTTGCCTTCTGCCTTCTCATCTCTTTTCAGCTTACTCAGAAAAATGTAACTGTAGGTGCTTATTTTAATATTACAATGGGATATTTGCTCTCTTCCGGAGACTTACCAATGCATCACAAACAATAAAAACAATTAAAACATTTACATTCGAATTACAATGTGAACTCCAGCTCACTCATTTTGTCTCTTGGCTTGCTGCGCATTTGTCTTTTCTCTAACTGTCTCTTTGTCCCTTTCTCTTCTCTGTATGCCTTTCTGTTTATGGCTGCTGCGTAACTCCCGAATTTATGAACTGCATTTTTATTTTATTTTTATACCAGCGCTTTATATATAAATGAATCTGCTGACTGTAATTCAACCCTTTACACGCAGCAAGTGTCTTGTTGATGTGGCGAGTTCCGCAGGCTGGAACATACATATATTACAATTGTATTACATTAATAATCGCCCTCCCGTTAAGCTGAGGCCCGTGGGTCTACAGACCACGCGACATGTTTTAATACAACCGCAACCATGTTTTATATATCTCACAGCAATTATTTTATATAAACAATCGCCCTCCACCTTAAGCCTTTGGTCTTATATTACAATCCAATAAATCAAATCACAGCCTCTAATATATGAAGGGGTCCGGCCTTTCAATCGCAATCGCAAATCTTTGTTAACATGTTCCGAAACTCAAACCTATCAAGTCACAATTTATCAGTCCATCGGGTCCGATTCTCAATCGCAATTGCAACTTTCTGTTGTGATGTTACGATGCTCCACTTTACCTCCGATGCGATTGACCATGGAACTGAAACATTTTTTAGTCATAATTTATAAGCCCATCGGGTCCGGGCTTCAATCGCAATCGCAAGTCTTTAACATATGTTCTGATTGACCAGTGCCGATGCGATTTGACCGTAACTCACATATGTATTAACCACCGTTTATACACCCATCGGGTCCGGAACTTCAAACAAATGCAATCGGGGCGCATAATAGAAAAGTTCCGATTGCGATCAGAACACGGATGCGATTTGCATCTATTAACTCTTGCTTATAACAGGATCGGGTCCGCCATTTCAATCGCAGCGTTTTACAAAAGACATGCGATTGGGAACTCGGATGCGATTAGCAATTAACTGTGGTATATAGCTCAATCGGGTCCGGCCTTTAATCGGAGCACATAACAAAACTCCGCCGATTGAACCTTTTCTCCGATTGCGATTGGGGAGGGGTCCCACCTTATCAAACTTTGTTTTATGCGCTCCATAATATAAATGCCTTGGACCTTTGTTTATGTGATGCACTGCACATATATGTTTATATATATTTTTGGCGCTGGAGTGAAGCGATTCCCTGAATAAGTTTGTGTTATATTATATGTATAACGCCGGTTGGAGTGTGCGATTCTGACAAGTTTGTGTTATATTATATGTATACCTACTGCTGAGGTGGCATTCTCGGAATTACATATGAATGTATCTCACGGGCCACATTCTCGGAATTTTATAACGGCTCTGCCTCTGCCTCTGCTGCTCCTGTCGCTCTGCCTCTGCCTCTGCTTCTTTTTGCTGCCCTGCCTCTGTTCTTTGCTGTGCCTCTGCCTGTTTCTGCTTCAACACTGCCTCCTTTGCTGCCTTTGTTACTTCTTTGTCTCTTCCTTTCTGCTATATCCGTTGTCTTAGTTTCTTTGTGCTCCTTTCTCTATTGCGTATATAGAATCCACTCCACCTGTTATACTTGTAGCACATCCTATGAGGCTCCGATCTTCTACGCCTTCAATTCAACAGTTCTTTTCCTCAACTTCGAACTCTGCTACGTTACCAGAGTTCTGTTCCTCATCTTGATTTAATTCTGCAGAATGAATTGATGTATTCTCCCCAACAGTGCTTCACAGTCTTCCCACTAGAATAATTGTTCCTCATCACTCTGTCTCATTCCTCAGCTACATGTCTTATGCTCTCTTTGTTTCATCTGCTCCTTGACTGATGCTACTCCTTAATTCTCCTTTTGCTGCCTCACGTGTTCTTCCTTTGCCATCTCCTTTGCCATCAATGACAACATTTCCAACAGTCTCCCCCTTTGGCATTGATGGCAACACATCCACCAATAGTCCAATGCTTCCTCCAAGTCTTCCTCTGTCTGGCTTCTTTTAGAAGACCCTTTCTTCTATTACCTGCTTTTCCTCCCCCTTTGACATCAATGGCAAAGGGTTGCACATTTCTTAGTGTAGATTCTATCTTTTCATTTTTCTCTCTCTGAGATGTGTTTAGGCATTCTTCTTCTGACTTTGTACCATGCTGCTCTATACTGGTGTACAATATTTGTTGAGAGAACACTTTTGAGAATATTTTAACTTGTATATACACATTAAGTCGATATCATTCCAAAGTAATGACAGCTATAAATAGACTTGTATAATAAGAGATGCATCATTGGATCAAGACTTAAAGATTGTGAATGCTCCGAGTGACATATCAGGCTTGCTTCAACTATACTTTGGTCTATATCTGATGTAGTGTGCCAATATATTTATGTTGAGGAAGATTGCAGATGGAATATGTCTTCTTCTGCAATAGACATCTGTAGTCAAAATCTATTCCGTTGTGATGATGCCAATATATCTTCTATTGCTGTGGTTCACCTGTACTGCCTATTGTTGGTAATCTGTGCTAAACTGCTGACAAGGATAATACACTTAAAGACTGAAAGGTCCTTGTTGTTATTGTAAATAAATGAATCACACCAGAGCTTACAACTTATTGTGAGGATAGGCAATATCTTTCAATATAAGAGACTAATGACTTTCACTGCTTACACACTCTTCCAAAACAACCCCTGCAAATCCTTTGTGCTTGAGGTTCTTTTGCCATAGTTCTTTGATCTTGAGGACCTGTATCATATTGTTGTTCCATGATAACTCTTGATATTCTATTGATAGATATGCGACCTATACCTAGTACCAATTGATATTACCTTGATAAACCATGCAGAGATTTCATTTTAGCTTGCACATGAACCCATAGTTTCCACTATTGATCTTCCCACTGTTCACACTAACAATCATCAATATACTAAATCTGATCTTGGCATCATTAACCTGCTACTTATTTTGTCATCCTGATTTGAAAGAATGTCACTGCATTTTATTTTCTATGATAGTTCCAGAATCACTGCTGCTTTATACACTGCTTTATATACCAATTCAATTGTTACCATGGCTTCTTGATGCCTTTTTAATAATCGCAACCAGACTTCATAACAAACCTTTGAAGATTTGAATATACCACTCGCTTTATAGTTCGCCGCCCGACCTTGTATTAATACTCCATGCTTTGAAAAACAAACTTTATAATAAGACTTTCGGACTGGCCCACCTATGCACCGTACCTCTTCTATCTTCCGCGCACTTTTATTAAACTTCGCGTATCTTCATCGAATAGTCACCGCCGGATGTCCCCTTTTCAAATCAACGGTCCTGAGAAATTCCGCTCGATGTCCCGGTACTGACGTTAACTTGCGAAATCGCAGGTTAAACGGTGGCTTCCAATACCACCTATGCCACGTGTCAACAATCTTATGGAATCGCTAGCCCTCTAGATAATACTGCCTCCGTACCAAAAGTGGTGCGAAATAATCCAGAAACCATAAGTGGTTTTGCTACAGTGTTTCACCAAGGTTCCGGTCTTCTTTATTAAATAGTCTTTTTTCAGTATATTATAATGATTCAAACCCACTCACGAAGGTTTTGCTCCACCATTCACATTGCGCATTTGACTATGGTTCCGCTTCACCATTCACAACCCTTGCACCATACATAACCTTTGCCGATTTCCACCATACATAACACGGTTTCGATTATTCTTATGTAGAGGTTTCTTATGCATTTCTTATAAATATTCTGCTACAGGGTCTCATTCATATAGAATTCTCGTCACAGGATTTAACTAGTCAAATGCCTTTGCTGCCTCTGTTCTCCTTCTAACAATTTTTCTGACTATTGTGAGTTTCAGATGGTCTTCTTATTCCATAGATCTATGTTAGAGAAACTTCCTTTCTCTTACTGATCTCATAGCTGTTATCATTCCAAGGAGATCTTCTTAGACTACTTTCATGGGGTAAATATATGAACTGCTCTCCCCCTGGGATGTTTCTTCATATTTGTCACTGGATGGATTTTTGCTTTGCTTCCTAGAGCAGCTCCCCCTGAGACTATGGCGGATTTATTATGTTATTGAGATGATAGGCTCCCCTTTTCTCTTTTCTTTCCATACTCTATTGGGGTTCATCATAATGTCTGCACTCCTTTCCGATTCATAGTTTTGTTTGATTGGATTGGATTTCATCATCTATCTGGAGTTCTTTAATATATATGGCAGTTTACAGTCTTTAGCTTTGTGACCACGCTTGAGGCATACATAACATCTTATTTGACCAAGGTGCATTTGAGCTGATGTATAATATTTCATTCCCTTTTTTGAACATAATTTACAATCAACATATTTATGTCCAAATTCATTGCATGTATAACAGTAGCCATGGAAATGATTTGTATACCTGGTGGAAGATTGTCTTTTCCCTTTGCTTGCTTGAGGGGTTCTTCTCTTTTGCTGCATCTTTTGCTGGTTGGAGTTGATAGACCTTCTCTTACATTGTGCTGCATTATGTCCTGGTTTATGACAATAGAAACATGTGCTATTTTTCATAGGAGGAAAGAACCTCCTTTGACAACTTCCAAATTTATTCACTTCATCCTTAGGAGCATGTGAGCCTTTAGTAGCTGATTGTTTCATCCCTTCATTCTTTGTCTTCTCATGTTGTTGCTTGGTTATGTTTGTTTCTTTACAAATCTTGTTCTTGCTGGCTTCTTCTTCAGTGGGAATCTTCTGAGCTGCTTCATCTTCCTTTGTTGCCTTTACAAAAATGACATTCCTTTTATCTTCAATCTTGGACTTGTTGGTTTCCCCTTCATATCCTATCCCGGCCTTTATGTGAGGTGGTCTTTGAGCATTGAGAATTTGGTCCAACTGTCTAGAGCTTTTCATTAGAGGTGTATTCATTAGTAGTTCTCTTTGGGCTTTTTCTAAGTTCTTTCTTAGGCTCATCACTTCTTCTTCCAATCTTTCACATTCCTGACTTTTCTTTCTCATTTGTTGCAGCAGAGTGTCTTCTATCTTCCTTGCTTCTTCGAGGTGTGTCTTCAGGCCAACAGTTTCTTTATTATCTTCAAATTCTCTCTCATCACATATTTGCATCACTGTCTTAAGGTCTTTGTTTTCATTCTTCAATCTTTCTATTTCAGTCAAAGCAGTTTCAAGTTTGGCCCTTTCTTCAGCTGCAATTTCTTCATGGTTCTTACTACCATTCACACTAGCAGGTACTTCATTTGATTGAGAATCTTCTTTTTGACATGAATTTCTCTTTTTCTTAATTCTCTTATCCTTCTTGTCAATGCAGTCCTTAGTGTCTACTCCATGTATGAAGTGCAGTCTATCCCAGATTTCTTTTGCAGAGGTTAAATCCATTATCAACTCAAGGTCCTTGTTATGAAGATTGTCATATATCACACATTTTGCCTTAGCATTCCTCTGTTGTTCTTTCATTGTGGGTGAGTCTGTGCAGTAACCATCACAAACAAGCTTCCATACCTCTGGATCATCAGCCATAAATCATGTCTTAACCTTATCTCTCCATTCAGGAAAGTTAGTTGTATTTAGCACAGGTACATTTTGATAGTCCATGACTCAACCAGATCTCCTTCAAGCTACTTGCTCTGATACCAATAGTTGAACTCTTAGTTAAACTGAGAAGAGAGGTGAATCAGTTTAACACAGTCATGGACTTTTAAAACTTTTCCTTTAAAACTTATTTTACTTTATTAACACCTTCATTTCATGATCAACATAATGTGTGAGCAATCTTTATTTATGAGCAGCAATTAATAAGCAGATTAGATAATGTACCGGTAGTCTTAATATGAGAGCAACAGGTATTAAGCAGATGATACATATCAGATCAATACATAAATATCCGGCACAGAGACACCAGATATAAGTGGAAACCCATAAAGGGAGGAAAATACATCTTATTATTGTTGTGATGCAAAGGCAAGCTCCAACTCCCTCTCACCATTGTTTTCTGCAGGCACCAACCTACAGTAGGCTCTATCCTCAATTCTGCAAGCTACAACTTGCAAGGAAGCACCAACTCCCTTTGATTTTCTGCAGGCACCAACTACGGATACACCCCTCACCTGTGCTACTTTGGCACATCTATCAAGTTACAACTTGATGTGGAAACACCAACTCCATCTATTTTCTGCGGTACCAACCTATAGGAGGCTCCTACCTGGTTAGCATAACTAACATCTATCAGCTACATTCATAGTAGGGAATCTCCAACTACTACATTCCAAAAATAAACACTTGATTTTGGATATCAACTCTGTTCTGTACCTTCTTCTCTGCTGTTCATCAACTCTTATATCAGACCTGCATCATCTCTTCTCAGCCCCTTCTTCTTCTTTGCTCAGCTCCTCCTTATTCACATTCTTCTTGTAGCTTGCTTATTCTCTTCAACTCTCTTTAATTCTGCTGCATAATTTCTTCTTCTCTCACTCATTTTTCGTCAATTTTCTCCCCTTGGATATTACCCTGTTTTATACAAAAATAGCTTCATGTCTGTTTGTATTCCACTGGGAATTCGAAATGGACCGCCATGTCTCTTTGCCTTCTGCCTTCTCATCTCTTTTCAGCTCACTCAGAAAAAATGTAACTGTAGGTGCTTATTTTAATATTACAGTGGGATATTTTCTTTCTTCCGGAGACTTGCCAATGCATCACAACAATATAAATTTTAAATAAAACATTTACATTCAAAATTTAAATGAGAACTCCAGCTCACTCGTTTTGTCTCTTGGCTTGCTGCGCATTTGTCTTTTCTCTGACGGTGTCTTTGTCTTTTAAATGATTGTGTTTTATATCTTTTGAAACAAATTTGCTCTTATACATCCTCTCTGTAGGGGTATGTATTTTGTATAAAATATAACTACTTTATTTCATCTAAATGAAATGAAATTGTAGCTTTTAAATAGACTGAAGTTAACCTTTTCATGCAGTGTCTTGTTGATGTGAAGTTCATAAGCAGACAGACATAGATCCTGATGGTGTATATTAATATCAGCCCTCCCCATTAGCCGAGAGCTGGGGGTTCCGGCCCTTGTGGCATATTTTGAACAAGACTTCAAGTTTACCAACCGTGTTTTATATATTTAACAACAGTCCTTTTATATATAAACAATCACCCTCCACCTTAAGCCTTTGGTCTTATATTACAATCCAATAAGTCGAATCATAACCACTTATATATGAAAGGGTCGGGCCCCACATATCCGTCGGCGGATCGGTGGTGTTAAACGAAAACTTGCTATTGCGATTGATCAAATGGTTGCGATGACCACATAAAACATGTCTCATAGCGCAATCGGGTCCGAACTTTGAATGGATGCAATCAGGGCGCATAATAGAAAAGTTCTGATTGCAATCAGAACACGGATGCGATTTGCACATATTAACTCCCGCATATAACAGGATCGGGTCCGCCACTTCAATCGCAGCATATTACAAAAGTCGTGCGATCAATCGGAAAGTTCCGATTGTGATTAAGATCCCGGACGCGATTGAACCGATTAACTCCATCGTATAACGCCATCGGGTCCGCCACTTGATCGAAGCATATTACAAAAGACTTGCGATTAATCGGAAAGTTCCGATTGTGATTAAGATCAGGCAGTCAGACAAGTGCTCAATAATTATAATATATGGGGCCATGTAATTAGACATATTACGACGGACTTGCGATTAGCCTTTTCTCGATTCCAAATTCATTTGGTCCACCTTCTCAACCATTAGTTTTGATAAAGACCTTTTGGTATATGAATACAAAAGCATTCATGTATATAAACGATATATATGTTTATATATATATTTTTCTAACAGAGTAAGAAGCTATTCACAGATTATCATGTATATGTATATGTGCTCGCTTGTATATAGCGTATATGTATATATATTTTTCAGCTAAAATTAGGCGATTCCCGGAATTATGTTTGTATGTGTTATATGTGCTCCGCTCGTATATAACTGATATATATGTTTATATATATATTTTGCCGCTGGAGTGAAGGGATTCCCGGAATAATGTTTGTATAAGTTATATGTATAATGCCGGTTGGAGAGTGCGATTCCCGGAATTTTATAACAGCTCTCTGCCTCTGTCTCTGCCTCTGCTGCGCCGGTTGGAAAGTGCGATTCCTGGAATTTTATAACAGCTCTCTGCCTCTGTCTCTGCCTCTGCTGTGACGGTTGGAAAGTGTGATTCTTGGAATTTTAGAACAGCTCTCTGCCTCTGTCTCTGCCTCTGCTGTGCTAGTTGGAAAGTGCGATTCCTGGAATTTTATAACGGCTCTCTGCCTCTGCTGCTTCTGTCGCTCTGCCTCTGTCTCTATCTTCCGATAATTGTTCTTCACTGTGCTTCTATGACTGTTACATTTTGACATTCTTTTTGCTGCCTCTATTGCTTTCACTGTGCTTCTTTTGCCTTCCTCTGCTTCAGCGCTACCTCCTTTGCCTGAGTGTTGCCTCCTTTGCCATCAATGACAATATTTCCAACATTGTAGACACTATTAAACCTGGTGCAATAATCTTGGACACTCTTCCCCACATTCCTCTTAAGATTGTTATATTCGGAGAGGATTTGGAGGGGTTTTTCTTGATTTCCAACTTGTTTATGAAATTTTGGTAAAGGGAAAGGAGATCAAATATGCTGTTGGGAGTCATGTTCTTAAACCATTTCTAGCTTCTCCTCCTAGGCTTTTGGAAAACATCCTCATCTTCATGGTTTCCTCTTCTAATTCCATGTAGTGAAAAGAATCATTGATTCTATCTACATGTTGTTGGGCAGTGGTAGATTTAGCCCCAGTAAAGTGAGGGATTCTGGACTGGTAATCATTTTGAAAAGGTACCAAAGGTTGTGGTAAAACCAGGGGAGCATACCAAGCTGCCATGATAGGAGCTAATGGTGGATTTACAAGATGAGGGTTTGTGAGGGTAGGTGTAGGATGAAGTGGGGTGGTTTGCACAGTGGTGGTATGGATGGGTGTAGTGGAGGTACTTGGACCAATAGACTGATTCAGAGAAAATTTGGTATGGAAAGAGTTAAAGTGGTGAAGAAGCTGAAAATCAGGTGGGGTGAAAGGAGAGGCTTCTCTACTAGAACTTTGTTGCAAATATATGGGCTCGAAGTCAGTATGGTCAATCTCACTATGTGACTTGGTTCTAAAAAGGTTTCTCGTATGGTGCAATTAAAACAGGGGATCTTGCAAGGTCATCAGCTGTTCAGGGACAGAGCTTGCTTTATGAATTGTTCCAACAATAGTTAATTTTCTAGTTTTAGAAGTTTTCCACAAAATCCTTTCTAGGTTGTCAACTTAGGAGGGTTTGGGTCTGAATGAGATATGGTACTGATTCTTCGAGAAGCCAGCTTTCAAACTCAAAATTTAGAGAGGCTGAAATTTTTTGAACTTTTTGAAAAGTTTACCTCTCTTAGTTTTTGCTGAACCCACACAATGTGTGACTAGATCTCTAAACTTCTCAGGACTGATTTGACACAAGCCTAAGGGAGTCTATGGATACTAGTAAAATGAGAAGGCCTACTGGAGGCAAGTGGAGTCGCTAGGTGGATGTTTTTAGTTTGTTTTAAGCATGTATGTCTATGGTCCACCACCAATAACTGATAAAAACCAATCTAGGAGTATTTTTGGGGTTTTCTGAGTTATCTTAAGTAACTCTAAGATTTATATGAGTGTACTATAGTTGGGTCATCATTTTTCTAGGATGGTGAAACAACCAGGTTCTACTCTTGGCTATCAGTTGAGTTCTCTATGATTTGGCGAAGGTTTCTGAAGTCCTAAGGGATACTTAGATTGTCACTGACATCAGAGGTTGCATCATGATCACCATTGTGTTAGTGATAGTGATTAGGTGATTACAAATCATAGGATTTAAAATTTTAACTTAAGGTTAAGAGAGTCAATAAGAGTTTCTTAGGCTGCTATGTTCTCTGTCCCACCGTGATCGCCATTATGTTAGTGTCCCGTGATTTAGAATATTGGTAGACCAAATGCACAAGGTAACATCAGACCAGTATTTGGAGTTCTAGGACCTAGCCTTCCTAGATTGAGAGAGGGCTCTCTCTGTTATGTGCGAATGATCTAAACTTGTTCGCATTTAGATGGTTGATTTTAGGCTAGTTTTTAAGTGTAGGGTTTGTTTATTTGTTTGGTTGGGGTAAGATGATTGAGTAGGATAGGTGGAATGAGCAGTTGTCAAACATTGGGCTATGGAGTCTATGAAGTCATTGATATCTCAATAGTGAATCAGGGTACATCATAGGGCCAATCTAGTGTAGTTAATGGATCTTTAAGTTTATGTGTGAGGTGAGATGAACATTAAGTTTTTGGGAAACAAGGTAGGGCAAAGGGAAGTTAAGAATCATTTGTCAAATACCTATGAACAAGAAGGTCTTGAATACTAATAAGAAAAAGATACTAATCATGAGAATGGGCACACCATTTACTCATTGAAAATACTTTTAAACAAATAAACATTCAAGATAAACAATCCAGTGGAACAAAGGAAGCAAGAAAACTTATCTAACTTCAATGATTCTACTTTCAAGATTTGAAAACATATAAGAGACCAATAGCATCAATAAATGAAGAGGGAAATCCTAAACATCATTCATTAAAATATAAAGAACTTTGAGGCAAACTAATAAGCACATACAAAGGGCAAGATTGAAACAAGACCTCTTTGGCTTAACCTAACAATCAATACATCAAAGAGAGATTTCAAGACAGAGTTTAGATAGCATCAAATAAGCAAGGCTTACTATGAATAATATTTGTAAACTAGCATATTAATCCAATAATGAAATAGACAAGCTTAGGTGGGCCTAAGAAGAAACTAAGAATTCCTTAAGCTAACCCAGCAGAAGAAAACATAAAGACAATAGGAAAACAAGAGGAGTAAGGTGCCTCAAACAACATTTCTCATCCTATACTCTTCTGAGCTATTGCAATATAGAAAGATGGACATATGATCAACTATAAAACATGAAAAAATAAGAGATACATCACCATTAACTAAAATCAAGGATCCTGCAAGCAAGCCTTCATCAACATCAATCAAGGCAAATCAGCCACAAGCTCCACAACACCAAATTTCTCTTCAACTTCCAAAAACCATGTATTGCTCTCAAACACATCAAGAGCCCACACTTACAATGAATCATCATGCTTTATATAACAAGAAAGTAGGAGGAAAACCTAAAAGATAATCTATAAGTCTATTGGCTAATCAAAAGTATCTCTATTTTCCTTGAGGCCTTGTAAGGCCCAAGGCACAAAATATCTAAAATACATATCTTTTCGGCCATTTGTAGCAAAGAAATTGAACTTTAGGCTCTGACCAGACTCCTAAAACTTTCCAAACACACATTTTGAATTTTCAACCATAGGAGCATAGCACTGTGTTTTGAAATGAAATTTTATGCCAAGAGCACAACACAAGAACGGGAAAAATGGGTCTTCTTACAACAGTGTTTTAAAGGACTTCCCGATGTCAGAAAAGGTTCTGCAATGGCTCGTTGGAAATCCCTTCAAGTCCACCTTCCAGATCTACCCTTGTTTCTCCAATATGACCTCTGATGCCTATCCAGAAAGTGAAAATTCCAATACTGGTAGGAGCGCAACACACGTCCTGAAAAGTAGGCAGAATGATGAAAAAGTGAGTGTTTGTGACAATTGTGGGGGATCGAAACAACTCGAATTGAGCTGGAAATTTTTGAGAATGTTATATGAGTGGTAAGGAACAGAAAAATTCAAGCCTTTACTCCTGAATATGCCCTGAAAAAGAGCGTAGCACCATGTGTGCTGTGCTTCTAGCCTCAAACTTTGCAAAAAACAAAATCTTGTCAAAAATCTCCCAAATTTGGTGGAAGTATGCCTCATGGGTCTTGGGGACCTGTAGAGAATATTGAACCAAAATAGTAAGGTTAGCTTGAGTCTTTTCCCTTTTTAGTGCTTGGATCTCAATTTGGGCCTTTTTGAGTTTTTCCCTTACAAATTGGTTTCTTTGGGCATAATGCTTGGTCATTCTTCTTTGTAAATCCAAGTATTTATTTGCCTTCTCTAGCTTGGCCTCAAGGTGTATGTTAGCCCCCTCAAGCCATGATTCCCTATCATGTTCAATTTCTATTGCAAGGAGTTCCTAGAGAGAAAGTTGTTCTGCTTGGGCTGATTCTTCTTTCCCGTGCTTTGCCAATGCTTTCTTTAGACCCGTAGTTCTAGGTCTCCTTCTAGTTTGACCTTCCTCCTCACTAATCTCCTCATAAGTGCCCATGAACTCTTCCAACTTCACTTGTGCCCTTTGAGCTTCTTTCTGGTACCTTAGTGTTCTTGTCTCATGGATGGCTTGTTGGGCACTCATTTACCTATTTTGCATCTGATAGAAGTGAATGACATCCTTTTCTCTTTCTAATTCAGCTTCCAAATCCTTGATTTGTGCATTCGTGTCTTGGAGGAGGGAGTTTGAAATTCTTGTTTCATTCTCATCATCATTGTTTACGTGAATAAGTTCAAACTCTCTTTGTTTTTCATGATCTTCCTTTTCTTATTCCACTTTTTGCTTACCTTTGTCCAGTGGTTGAGCTAAAGTAGATGGAAAGGTCCCTTGTCTCTTAGGGACAAAAAACACTTACCTTGATCCTCTTTGGTAAGTGAGAGTACAAGATTTAACTGTTTCGTTTCATCTTTGGTGATCTAAAGACTGCTTTCTTGAGAGGCATTTTCATTTTCTCCCATGATAGTATCACTACCTTGATATTCACCATTGTCATCTTCTTTCTTGTCATGGTTAGAGGTGTCATCATCACTGCTTAGCACATTTTCATCCTCTTGGCTGCCCTTTGAGGTAATGAGATCAATGTTGTCACTTTTGTTAGGGCTATCAGTCATAATGTTTTATTCATTATGACAGTCATCAGCCCCTTGACTCTTTGGACCACTATCTTCATTATTTGACCCACTGTATTTACTTTCAAACTCTGCCTCTGTCTCTACATCCTCATTTTTCTCATAATAGGACTCCTCATTATCATTACTTTCATCTTCCTTTTCTTCACTACTATCTTTGTCTTCATATTCTGCCTCTGTTTTTCCATCATCTTCAATCTCTGTATCATTGTTTGCATTCTCTGTGGGGTCACTGTCAAAGGCATCTTCATTAGTTTCTCCTTCATTTTGACTATCATTTTCTTCCACATTATGTGTGTCTATACCCACACTGATTTGTCCACTGCAATTTTCTTCAAACTCTGTCTCTTCTTGACTGCTATTTTCATATTTATCACTGTTATTTTTGTCATTGCTATTAGGCTCATTATTTTCTTCTTTACCTTCACTATTTTTCTCATCAATATCTGCCTCTATCCCTGAGCTTTCATTGATTTCCTCATCTTCATCTAGCTCACTTCCTTTGTCTTCTTGTTCACTTTTTGGTTCACAGCCCGTGTCACTACTTTCTTCTTTGTCATCTTCCTCATCATAATCACTTTTTTCACTTTCATTTTATTCTTTCTCATTACTTGTTTCTTCCTCTTGACTATTATTTTCTTCTTTACTGCCATGTTCCTCTTTGTCACTACTTTCTTTCTCTTTGTCACTACTTTCTTCTTCTTTGTCACTGCTTTCTTCCTCTTCTGAGTTTTTAGGAGAAGGTGAAAGAGGGAGGTTTGTTTGGGGAGGGGATTCATTTGAAGAGGATGAATCATGGTCAGTGGAAGGTGATGGAGGAGTGGAGGAAGGTGGATGGGATGATGAGGGTAAAATTTACAAAGGAAGAGGCTATGGATTTGTGAAAACACCATGGGCGATGAAACTTCCCATGGGATGCCTTGTTGCTCTAGTTGGTGTAAGACAATAATTTTGATGAGGGAATGGTGGTAAAGACTTTGCATTTGCTGTGAAGGATGTCTCCTTCGCACAATGGATGACATCTTATCAATACTTTTATAAAGGTAGTAGGGAAAATTTAGCAGTTTGGCCCTAGTGAAATGCATAAGTAGTCTTATGTGGTAGGAATATATTATGGAAAACCTACCCTCACAGGTAAAGTATTTCATAATGATTTTCATTAAAGGGGAATATATGTCCAACAAATGAGAAAAGGGGAAAATGGTTTTGTAATAAGCTTGGCAACTTGGTTTTAAGAAGGGCTGATAATGGCTTAGCTCCAGATATACCTGTTTGAACCATTTTTCTCCCATGCAAGGTATTCCAATGGCCATAGAGATTGCATTGGTGTTCAGCTCAAAATTCACTCCAGCTAGATGTATTTGGTGGTCATGGAGGTTAAGGAAAAAAAATTTGGTCAATTGAGGGTGACTTTGGACTCTCTGCACTTTCTCACAGAACTCATAGCATCCTACCTCTTGGAAATATGAAACTATAGTAGGAGAGGTTTTCAATTATTTGGTGTTTATTGGCTAAAACCTATTTTCTTTCCCACCCTTACTCTGTTGTTCTTTAGGCCTTTGGCCTCTTTCGCCACTGTCAAAACTTCCTTCTCTATGATTTTTGTCCTTTACTTTTGCCTTTGAAAACAAAACCTTGATCTACCTGGGAGACGATATGGAGAGGGTAAATGAGGGGTTAATGACAATGAGACAGGTGGTGAATGAAAATGAAGGGAAAGGATGAGTGAAGAAAACCAATATGGGCCTCAGTGTGTTCTTAGTATGTAAGTGGATGGGTGCCCTTTGAATCAGCAATGTTTTGCAAACACGGGGACCTAACCCTTCTCCCTTTAAGGTTTTTTCAAATTCTCTTTAAGCTCACCCTTCACCTTTCTCTATATTTCATCTTCAGATAGTATGAAAAGACAGGGAAAAAAAAAATACCTTCAAAATAGTCTTCATAACTAAATAAAATTGCATAGGAGTGCAACATGAGCCAGTGATGCACCTTCTGCACATCCTGTTGGGCAGCCCTAAATGGATAGCAGGAGCACAGCACGGGTGAGGTATAAACGAGCAGTCGGTCCCCCCTGCATGCCCAGGTGCATAGCGCGACAGACCCTTCACGGGATGTAAGGAAAGCTTTGAACGGTCGGGCGCGTAGATGAGGAGCTGTCGGGTGCTCTTGCACGAGGTGTCGGGAAACCTATGCATGCCTAGGCACATAGTCAGTAGTGTGTCGGCTCCTTCGGTCATAGACTGCACATGTAGGAGAGACTAATGTTTACTTTTCGTATTTTTACCCTTATTGATATTTCTTTTTATCTTGTGCAGGAGGTGATTTAAGCAAGAAATGGCCTTTGTTGGATGTTTCCAAACACACCTTTTTTCCTTTGGCCACTTCTATTTATTGTAGATGCCATAATACATTGTTTTTGTTTTCCTTGTCATTATTTGGAATTTTGGCAGTTTTAGTCACTTACTCAACAAACTGATGATTTTCATGGTTTCTCCATTTTGACACTTTGAACCTATAATCTTTTTCCTTTGACCATTTTGATGGATATTGACTGTACTGGAGAGTTTTTTTTCTTTCATACTGATACTTTTCTCAATCTATTCTTTTGGTAGAGTGAAATAGTGTGCCTCAATAAGACTTATAAATCATTTCTTGACATCATTTTTTAACCTTTTCCTGTTGTCATCAAGGAGGTCTCTCACTTTGATTTCTTGCTTCAATGAATCATTAATTTATGCACAGTTGTGCTTATGTACCTCTGTCTTCATGATCCTTTGTATGGTCTCTTTGTTGGGCAGCACCTTATAGCCAATTAGTCATGAAACCATGATCCTCTTTGTAAACTTAGGCATGTTGCTTCTCTTCTGTTGTGGATTTCCTTGAGGATTTTTAGCTTCTTACCCTTCCTTTCTTTTACTGATAACCATTATAAAGCATTCTTGCAGAAATGCTTCAAGATAGGCAACTGTATTTTTGCAGAATCAATGCCTTGATGAAGGAGGTCCTTTTGAAGGATTTTTAAGCCCTTTGGATAATCATGAGCTCACCTTCTTTTTCAATTGATTTCACCTTTGGGCACCTGTAAAAATAGTGAGTTTAGGAAACCAGAGCAATGCATAACCTAGGAGACCTTACATGACCTATTGGGATGTCCTTTGGGCTAGGTGTTTGACTGAAAACTTGAATCAGGGTTTGGAGGTGTAAAACAGGGTTTTGACAACTCTTTATGCATTTCTATCCAAGAAATTAAAATATTTGATTTATCTAAAGAGCCTAGAAAGGAAGTTTAAAATCACCACTGCTTGAGGCACTTGGTGAGTAGGGGAAAAGGTTTGGGCAACTTGGAAAACCAAGGTGTAGAAGTAGAAGCCTTATGCAAACAGAAACAGAGTGGTAAAGTCAAAGGTGGAAAACATAGTGAGAATGAGGGACATAAGTCCATGATTTGGTCTTCTGGGAGTGAGAGATTGACCATGCCTTGGTAGAGTAGTAAAACAGTGAGAAAATTATCCTAAGGGTAATGAATGCAGTGAGATTTCTAGAACTCATGAGATTCTTGAATTTTGTTTCCAGAAATATAGGATAAGCATTCAATCATCTAAACAGGTAAAAATTATTGATGACTAACAGAAATTATGCATAAGATGGAGACTCAACTCCATATTTCCAAGGGAGCCTTAGCCAAGCATGTGCTTGAAAAATAGGTATGTAATTCAAGTTTATCTTCAATTTCCTCTCAAAATTAATGTGTATGCTCTTTTGAAAGACACACTAGAGGAATAGGGTCAAAATTATTGATGAAGATGGGTTATGAAGGTAAAGGATTGGGAAAACATTCACAAGGCATAGTTGAGCCAATTTTTGTTGAGGAAATGCCTAAGTATTTGGGTCTTGGTTATGGAAAACATGATGGAGAAAGCTCTAAAGCCAAGGAGGCACATGAAGGTGTTCCAAGAAGGACTTTCATTTCATGTTAATTACCTCAAGTTTGTGAAGATTATGTTCATGAGGAATGCAAAAGTTTTACAACCAATTTGCAAGAAGGTGCTCATAAGCATCCAGCTAATGAGAATGGTGAAAAAGAGGATGTTGAAAGCTCTATAGCCATTGAATTAATTGTTGGAATTCCAAAGAGAGCCACTACCTTATCAGATTCACCTCTTCAAGAAGGCGATAAAGATGAATGCTCAAGGTATAAATCTCATTTTAATCAAGTTTCTTTTGATTATGATAAACATGGAAAATTATCACATAAGATTTGGAGAAAAGTTGCATGTTCCTTTTGTGGGTTGGATAACCATAATGTTTCAAGACGTTGGAAGAAGATATCCATGCATAGGAAACTTTCAAAGCAAAGAAGGCAGGAAGGCAAAGACAAAGTAAGTCATGTTGAAAAGAAGAGGCAATTGTTTTGCACTCATTTCTGTAAGCAAGGTCATCTTGTATACAAGTGTTGGACTTTGTATCCAGCAAGTCATTCATGAAATTTGAAGAAGGTGGAGAAAGAGAATGGCAAGAACGGAAAATAATATTCCATTATTGATGTGGTTCAAGATGATTCACATGATGATGAAGTGCAGTTGAAAGAAGCGCCAATGAAATGGTTTGTTCTTTTACGTTGCATGTTGTATGTTTACACTAAGAAGGTGATTGAAATTGGAGTATGTTGAGACTCACTTTATTGCAGGAAATTTGTTTATTCATCTCTAAGACTACATGTACATGTGAATGTGGAATTCTTGTACTTATGATTGTACCCATGTGAGAGAGTTTAGGAATCACATATATGAATGAGATATGTGTGTATGAAGAGTGTAATTTCAATGATTTCATTGTGTTTGAACATGTATGAGTGTCGACATTTTTTGGTCGATCATGTGTACATGCGTATCATATCAACTTGGAAAAGTTGATTTTGTCTCCAAATGTGAAAGGGAGATTTTGATGAAGTGCTTTCATGAAATGTGAAATTATTTTTGTTTGGGAAAAGAATCGTCAACTTATTTCACATGCTTATGCTCGACTTGAGAGTCAGTCTTTCGAAGAGGCATGTTTTTGGCGACTTGTGTTTGGTCGATGATTTTGACACCAAGATGTGAGAGTACATAGAGATGTTCACATGATGTGAAATTTGTTTATTTTTTAGGTGCAAGAGGATATGTCGTCAAGTTATGTTTCTTGCATGATGTGTTTTTCATATTGATGGTTATGTTTGAGACAAGATGTCCAAGAAATTTGCCAAAAAAAAATTGCAGCCATTGTAGACTATTTTGTGTTAACACCAAGAAGAGAAGGAGATGGAAAATATATTATTCCAGATGTGGAATTTGGAATCGTGGAGGTAAAATAATGGTCATTTATTTTTTATTTTTTACTGATGTTGGAAGCTATTTGTTGCAGTTCACTCATTGTAAAGGAGGAACATGATTTTCAGTGGGAAGGCACCGAGGAATCGATTTGGTAAAAAAAAGTGTTATATTAGAAAGAAGACAAAAAGTGTTGGATTGGGTCAGCAGTAGAAGGAGAAAAATGGTTGAAGATCCAAACCATTGGCAAGGCAAGGCATGTTAGTGATCGAAGTGATTGTCCTGATGATTTCTCCAAGTATAATCAGGATGATAGAACTTGGTAAACATAAGAGAGTTCAATTCTTATGAGATCAACAACTTTTGGGGTCCAAAAGCATGTCAGTGGGAAGGAGTGATCAAAATTTGGATCTGGGGCAAAAATTATCTCTAAAATGAAAGTGCTCAGAATTGCACCAAACCAAATTCAAAGCAACCGATCCGTCGCAAGGAATCCAATGCAAATCATTTCGTTGAAAACTGAGTTTAGTTGAAGGAGTTTTAGTTTGCTGATCGTCGTTTAGAATAGAGATTTTTTATTAAAAAATTGCAGAACATGTGTTGTAGGTGAGACTGAGAAGGATCATATTAAGAACAACATGTAAAGGTGTTTGCAAAGGTCGTGGAATTGGTTCAATCTTAGGTTTTCCTTTCAACAACTATCTTTCAACAAGAATAGGAATGAAAAATTCGGTTAGTACCCATGGAGTATTACAACTTGCGCTTGTAGACTACAGGAAAACAAGTATATTTTTCCAAATGTAGCAACCAAGATGTCTTCCAAAAATTCCAGATATTTCTGAATAAGAGTGATGGACGGTTGAGATTGTATCGTAGAAATGAAGCAGAAGATGAACGCTCAAGATCGAATCACAATATTACTGTGGAATATGGACAGTTGTGAAGCATATCACACTCGAGCATAAAGATTTCATCGCATATCACGCTCGGCCATAAAGATTTCATCGCATATCGTACTCGGCCATAAATATTTCATTGCATATCGTATTCAGTGAAAGGAGCCTTAAGAATGCAACGAGGAGTCATGTGTTGACTTGTTCTGCGATTTGCGATGATTGAGATTTGCAATGAGCCAAGATTACGATGAGCCGAGATTTGTGATGTCATATTTGTGAAGGAGTAATACGATATATTGCGTCGCAATACCTCCATCTTGTTACCACCTCGGTAGGACCCACCTTCTGCCACGTCACTCATCGCAATTGCAAATCGTAAAACATTTTGTTTATTGCCTTATGAGCTTCGCCCCAACACTTCGAACCCACACCAATGTGCCACCAGGTTTACATTTGAAAATAATGCATGCGATATTCTAATTGAATGTTGATGTGTAACCAAGGGCAGAGCGCCAATGCCATTACCGCTAATCATGCTTAAACGTGCAGTTATACTCACTAATCTGCATTTAAATTTATACTAATCTGCAGTTATTTTGGCGGGATTTTTGGTAGAGTGCCAAATTCGGAGCCAATCCCAAATTTAGCGGACTTAACTGGAAGTCTTCCAGTTTTAGAGGAGGTTTTCTAGGCATGGAGTAAATGAGGCCTATATGGAGAAATATTAGACAAAATTGGGCTCAATAAAAGTCATTCTTAACATTTTGGCATGCTGGGAATCCATTGGAGTAGGTTTCAGAGGCACAAGAGCACTTCTTGACAGTGTTTTTCCCTCTTGAAGATAAAATATGCCCAAGGCCACCACGAAAGGAGGCCATGCCTAGAAGACCTGTAGACTAATTGAAGAACCAGAAGAGGCTACTCAGGGGTTTATGGATGCTTTGAATCCATTGGTAACTTTTTTTTTCTATTTAGAGCACATCTTCAAGTTAAAATTGTAGGTTGAACCAGGAAGGTGTATGGATCATTTAGATATTGAGCCAGTTCTTGGATGACTTTGAGATAGAGATGATCTTGTAGGGATCTTCCAGCCTCCATAGGTTTGCATAAACAAAATTTTGAATAGTGTTGTAGCATTATTCTCATATTTTCTCTTTATGTGTTTTAGATAAAAATATTGTTGATTTACTTACAGTTATTGAAGTACAAATTTTATGCTCTTTCATATTTGAGTAAGGGATCTTGGTAAGATGCCCATGTGTTGCTGATAATTAGTGTATGGTAAAGGGACTTTGTAGGAGTTGTTTCTTTTTAGGAGAAACTTACCATTTTATATCACCATATTGATGTACTCATCATTTTGAAAGTGGAGCATACTAACAATGAATCATGCCTTAGAGCTGATTCAATGAGATGTAGCCAGGTGGGGCAAACTCCTTCATCAAATGGCTTCTGTTTTGTTGTATGATGTATTTTATTTTCATCTTCTTAATGGTTTCATGTCTATAACCTACTCATGGAATTGCACATTGAAATACACTAAAAAGATATCCTTGTGATAATTTGAAAGCTCAGTAAAATTCCTATGCACGTAGAAACACATTTTTAATTCTGGTGAGGGAGCTTGCATAGCATTAACGAGTTTTCCCGCATTCAGATCACTATTGATCATGGCAATTAGTTTGATAGGTTTTTCCTTAGTTTTTAATTTTTTGTATGTTGGAAGACTTTAAATTTTAGTATGCTCATAGTTATGTTTTTAGGTATCTAGAATAATATTAATTTTAAAGACAATCAAACATATCTAGCTTGGTTGGATAGACTCATTATTTTTTTCTACTCGATGGCTTATCACATTGTTAGGTTTCCAAGGGACTTGGTTTCCCTCAGGGAAAGTTGAGGCCACCTGTCGATTTTCATGTGGATGTAACATGCTTTATATATTAATGAAAAAATAAGGACCTACCAAGCTCACAAAAAAAATAAAAAAAGTTCCATATATAAATTGTAATTACCGCAACAATAAAATTTTGCATGTATGGAACATAACCAAGCTAACACATTCTATGTTCCAGCATCTCTGTGACAAAAAATTCATCATATCGATCACACATGTAAGTAACATAATACAAGTATTTTTTGAGCATTATTGAATATTTATTTAATCAATGTTAGTGGAATACATGAAGAAAGCACTTATTTGTGAATTCTTATGCAATTGAGTTAGGGACTATGACTCTCCACCCAACCATAGATAGCTACAACCAAGTCTCACTTGCAGATATCTAGAGTCTGAGGGGTCTATCACTCAGGTATTTAAACACAACCCCTAGTTTTTCCATGAACCCGAGATTCTACCATCTCCTCCCTCCAATTGTGCTGCAATCACCTAGTGGATAGAGACATTATGGTTCCACCTCAATTTAGGGACTCCATAACCAAAGCTGAAACATTACACAACAAGGATCCTTCATATTTCTTCCAATATTATTTCTTCCAACCCAACCCTGAAGAATTTTTGAGAAATACCATCTCCACCTTCTAGGTCATGGGGATTCGAGAGGAAAAATATCCACACCTAGAATATTTTCTTCCCGATTCTTGCTAACTGAGAATGGTTTCTACCCACTAGCTTTTTGATATGTGCACACTCCTCTATTCTTCTTTTCTCCTCACTTTGTGCCTTATTTTTATTGACAATGACCTATACTTGCTATAATTTTTCCAGCGAAATTATAAGGTTCCACTTTCCCAACAATTTTCATATTTTTTTGTACTTCTCTTACAACCATAAATTCTGAAAAGAAAAAAAATTGAAAATACACCAACCAACCTTTAATGGTTGTCATAAGCAATCCATATTTCCTTAAACAAGCAACTCAACCCGACAAGCATCCTATCCAACCTCTGGAATCTATGTCCCTTGACTCAACACCTATTGAAAAATGTGTACATAAAATATTTATAGTGTGTTTTATAGATGGAAACATGACTGTGGCTATAAGGTAAAATCATATTGACACTTGTTGCGCCAAGAGGCACAATCTACAGCCCAATATGACCCCGATGTTGGGTATGTCACGTTCTCATACAATAATAATTAAAAAAAATTAGTTAATGTCGACTTAAATCTTAAATTTAAAAAAAAATAAAAAATAAATAATTTTAGGTGTCAGCTTAAAAAATAAATTTTAATAGTCCTATAAATAAACAAAAAATAATAATTAAAACAACAACTAAGTTTTGCAATTATTTGATCGGATTCGCAGGGTGAGGTGGATTCACATTTGATTCATGGCTCTAATTCCAAGTAAATATCCAGATCAATTGTATTTCCTTCTCTCTGTTTTTTTCAATGTATATCAATCACCATGATGTCCCATGAAATGAATTCCCGGTTGTCTTGATCAGTTTAGATGCTCATCAATGAGGAAAACTCGTCTCAATGTATGCTAAAACCTCCTTTGATACTTGCTCTAAGGGTATGGTAAATAAATAAAGCCTCTTTTTATATTTACTTCATAAACCTCTTTGTATTTACATTAAGTCAAAAAATAAGTTTTATTTAGGTGAAGCCTATATTCCAAATACAACGGGCCAAATTATTATTAATACCATGGGCTAAATACCATATTCATAAAAGAGTTATGGTAAATAAATATATCAATATAAAAGAGGTATAAAGAGGCATGATAAATATATAAAAACATATCAAATATCATGATAAATCAACATCTAATTATATACCAAGTCTATGGGCCAAATACCATGGTAAATAAAAGAGAAATGGTAAACAAATAAAACCTATTTTTATATTTACTCCATAAACCTCTTTATATTTTCCAACACTCAAACAATAGGTTTTAATTACATGAAGCCTATAGGTCAAATACTATGGGCCAAATTATTATTAATACCATGCCAAAAAAACCATTATTATCCCTAATATTAATATTAAAAGATTAATAATAATATTTTTATTATTAAATCTAATATTCATATTAATATTATTATATTTAATAACTTTGAATTAATACAATATTAAATTTTCTATATTATTATATACATTAATATATCATGATATATATTAACTCTAGATATATATGGAAGGGAAGAACAAAGACATAGAGTGATAGAGGTGGAGAGATAGAGGGAGTGAGAAGGGAGATATGGGGATAAACTCAAGGAGAGGGGAGAGTAGGAATGAAGAGAGAGAGAGAGAGAGAGAGAGAGAGAGAGAGAGAGTGAGAGAGGTAGAAAAGGGTACAAAAGCAAGAGGGAGACACAAATATGGAGGGGGGGAAGAGGAGGAGAGAGGGATGGAGATAGTGAGAGGATTGGAGGGCAGATAGAGAGAGAGAGAGAGAGAGAGAGAGCGAGAGAGGTAGAAAAGGGTACAAAAGCAAGAGGGAGACACAAATATGGAGGGGGGGAAGAGGAGGAGAGAGGGATGGAGATAGTGAGAGGATTGGAGGGCAGAGAGAGAGAGAGAGAGAGAGAGAGAGAGAGAGAGAGAGATGGGGGAAGAGAGAGGATTAGAGGGGAAAGAGAGAGATGGGGGAAGAGAGAGGGAAGTAGAAGAGGAAGGGAGAGAGAGGAAGGAAGAGAGAGAGGAGGAGAGAGGGAGGGAGATAGGAGGAGAGAGGGAGGGATAGAGAGATGTATTTGGAGGGTGAGAGAGGGAGGGAAGAAGAATTACATAGAGAGTGAGAAGTGGACAGAGAGGGAGTGACAAGTGAGAAATAGAGAGAGTGTGTGTATGTTTAGGGGTTAGATAAAGAGAAAAATGAGAGATGGAGGGAATGGGGGGAGAAGGAGAGAGGGAGGGATATAGTGACAGAGTTGGAGAGTGAAGAGAGGGAGGGAGATATATATAGACGTGGGAGAGAAATGGAGAAAGGGGAAGGACGAGAGAGAGGATGTGAGAGAGAAGAGAGAGGGATGGAAAGAGAGATGGAGTTGGAGGGAGGAGAGAGGGAAGACGATTTATTTCACTAGATGCATTTATTTCATTTTTGATGGTGATTTCTAATCCTATTTGATTTCTTGCACTATATACATTGATTTTAGTGTAGATTTTGAAAGACAGAGAGAGAGAGGGAAAAAGAGGAAGAAAGAGGATAGGAGAGAGAGAGAGAGAGAGAGAGAGAGAAAGAGGGAGAGAGAGGAGGAGGGAGGGAGGGAGATAGAAGGAGAGATGGAGGGATAGAGAGATGGATTTGGAGGGGGAGAGAAGGAGGGAAGAAGAAATACAAAGAGAGTGATAAGTGGAGAGAGAGATTAAGTGAAAAGGGAGAGATGGAGAGAGAGTGTATATGTTTTGGGATGAGATAAAGAGACAAAGAATGAGATATGAAGAGAAGGAATGAGAGAAGGAGAGAGGTAGGGATATAGTAACAGAGCTGGAAGGTGGAGAGAGAGAGAGATAGAGATGTAGGAGAGAAATGGAGAGATAGGAAGGAAGAGGGAGGATGTAAGAGAGTGGATAAAGGGAAGGAAACAAAGATGTAGCTCGAGGGGGGAGAGAGGGAAGAAGATTTCTTGCACTAGATGAATTGATTTATGTGTAGATAGAGAGTTCTAATCCATTTTGATTTCTTGCACTAGATTCATTGATTTTAGTGTATATGTTTATCTCTAATTATAATTAATTTCTTGCACTATATTCATTTATTTTAATGTAGATGATTGTTAATCCTATATGATTTCTCACACTAAATGCATTGATTTCAGTGTAGATGGTGATTTCTTATCCTATTTGATTGCTTGCACTAGATGCATTAATTTCAGTGTAGATGTTGAATTCTAATTATATTTGACTACTTCCACTAGATGCATTGATTTCAATGTAGATGATTTCTAATCGTATTTGATTGTTTTCACTAAATTCGTCGATTTCATTATAGATGATGATTTCTAATCCTATTTGATTGATTGAACTAGCTGCATTGATTTCAGTGATGTTGGTTTCTAATATTATTTTTTTACTTGCACTAGATACATTGATTTCAGTGTAGATGTTGATTTTTAATCCTATTTGATTACCTACATTAGATGCATTCATTTAAGTGTAGATGTTGTTTTATAATCCTACTTTATCATTTGCATTAGATACTTTGATTTCAATGTAGATGTTCATGCATTGGTTAAAATTCGACCAACCAAGAGTTGGACTTCGACTCATTTGTGTCCGACGAGCTCTAAGCTCTAAGGGAGTTCCATTTTCCGACCTCCATCGAGATAGTCAGGCTAATTCCATGGTGACTTAGTGAGCCTTCAAAGGAGTCAAGGCAATCAGTTTGAAAAGAGAAAATGCAGTCGGTGGATTGGACCTTGGAGATCTTGGGTTAGGCATGTAGATGGGAGATGACCCGGTGGAAAAAAAAAATTATATCCAACCTTCGAATTTTAAGTTAGGATATAGCCCCAACCCCTTGGTGTGGATCCCTGAACGATCGTAAAAGGTGTGGAGGTAATTCTCTAATAAAAGAATGTTATTGAATTTTTCTTACGTGCATGTGGGGTTCACATTTATAAAGGAGGGGAAATATATAGAAAGTTGTGGAAATAATTAGAAAAGTTTAAACTTGTTGTATGTTTGTATGGATCCACATTTAAATAGAAAATGACCCACATAATACGTTGGGTTTGGGAGTTATTTGAATAAGGAAATGACCCACATAATACGTTGGGTTTGAGATTTATTTAAATAAGGAAAGGGTCTTCCACCAAGAGCTTTGGAGTTTTCGTGTGTGGAGTTTTTGTTTTCGCACATGACTTTGGAAAGTAAAAATTGAGTGGAACATGGAAAGGAAGGGCCACCACTATACAAAGGGAGAATCTTGGGCTTATCAAAGCAACCCACTTGGGGGCCCGATACGCTTATATTCAAAGTTGTAGTTTTTATTCCAAGTTGTACTTCATGTATTTTTTTCATTGTAATTTTATATATGTATGTTTTTTAGTTTATTATTTTTCTTATTTTTTTTGCTTGGATATATGTTTTTAGTTAATTTTGTCTAAAATTTTGAGAGGATTTTGTTTAAATTGTAAATTTAATATATGAGAGTTTGTTTAAATTGTAACTATGTGGTTTTTAAAATTCAAATGTTTCTATAAGTTTTTGGAAATGAATTATTTATATATTTTTTTCTAGAGAAAGAAACTCTTAATTTTTATTATGTAAAGAGGGAATAAAAATTACATTATGTAGACATACCATGTGTGTATGGGATCTTTAAGAAAATACTTGTCAAAGAAAAAGTAGGGAGTGAAACCCTAGGGTCAATAATCTTCATACCAGAGAGCATAAAAAATCCAGAATAAGATGACTCAATCAAACAATAAGCCAAAGCACGTAGGCCCCTTGAAAATATAATTAAGAAAAAAATATATATGCAGGGTTCAGAGGCCCGATAAAAAACCAGTATAGGGAGCAAAAATATACAACACAAGGCCAACCAACAAACCACGAAACCATAACAAGAAAAGAATTGAGCATGGGATCCGCACCATACAATGTCAGGAAACCTTCCAATTAATACAATATGGCGATCTATTATGAGGCCTCAGTAGAAAGAGAAAGGCCTCAAAGCCTTGCGGGAGCCAAGGATAGAGAGCCTTGCAAGGAACTGCGACGACGAACATGAAAGAGACTTGAGGTGGGATGCGAAGGGGAAGGTGTGCGACACCTCCAAAAAGTCCAATGAGAATGATGTTGAGAGCCATGGCAAAGAAGAAGGCAGTCAAAAGAAAACATAACCCAACCCAGAAGAATCCCTCTCCATGTGGTGACATCCAAAAACATGACAAGAAAAGCACAAAGTGAGGTTCAAGCTGTAGACAACCGACAAAAGCCACACCCCATCAACTTTGAAAAGTGGCTAAACAACGACACGACAAAGAATAGTGGCCCTGCTAGGTCTATAGTCGACCTCCACAATGAAAGACTCCTTTGGTGCGTCGCAAAGAAACCACGAGCCAACAAACTATCCCTACAAACCATGGTGCCGAAATAAATGGAGGCACGAAGTAGAGTTATAGCAACTAGGGTTAGCTTCCCCGACCCACTAAATAGCTAATTAATCCTCTATGAATGTGATGCATGACGAGATGAATTGAGTTGAGTTGAGATGAGTCGAGTCTAATTTAGTGTGAGTTTGCATGAAGTAGTTACTTAGAGAAAATACAAGTGACTTTGCACAATTCCATATTTAGTAAGTGTGGTTTTTATATATCAGTGATTGGGTCATTGCAGTGTGTGACAATCATGATGCAAGAAGAGATGAACCTCAAATTGGTAAATGTAATGTGAGAAAATTTTATGAATCAAAGTTTATTTTTTGTGTGAATTTTGTGCCTTTCCTCCTCTGCCTTTTCAACATAGACTCCATGAATTTATTTATATATTAAAAATACAACTATAATTAAAAATTATAATCAAATTATTATCTCTCAATTTTTATATCATCAAATTTTAATAAAAAGTAAAAATATAAAAGACTTAACTCACCAATGAACTTCAATTTTCTAATGATAAAATCAATTGAAAATGCATATGTTTCATAAGGACATATATTCAACCATTTTTGAAAAACAGCACATATATACAACTATTTTTTTAAAAATTAAATGGATGAACTTGATATCATTTATAAATGTATGATTGAATAGAATTACATATTTATTTTAACGTAAATGTACGTTAGAATGTGTTTCATTATCTTACCCGGAGGCAAAAATATACGTGAAACGATCGTGAATTTGCTAACATTGTATATACTTATGGATAGTATAGTAGTACTCTGTAAATGAATGAATCCCCATAAAAGATAAGCGTGTAGTTGTATTTGTCTCTCTTTTAAGGAAGAGATCTAGATGATGGCGGGCTGGTCAGTGTTGGTATTTGGAAATTCATCTGTCAAAGTGACAGTTTTGAGTCTTTGACTAATATCTCCAATTATGACAATGTTGTACCATTGCAGAAACGTTACGTGGTCCACTGAAAACTTGTCAGACCTGTGTAAAGTATACTTATCCTATAATCTGCAATAGCCACATGTTGAGTATTAGCTGGTTGAGTCGAGACGTAAGAGTCACACAAAGTACAGGATTGCGCAAATTATTGATGATATGGGCCATTTTATTCTATGATGATGAGATCAGGTTGAGGTTAGGGTCTGTGAATCCAGATGTATGAAAGGACCCACCGGTGCAGAAAATAAGTTAATCTGCCCCTGAACAGACAGTTTCCATTCAGTACTTGCTTTTTCACAACAGACACCACGCAGGAAAAAAAACCCGCTTTATTCGATATGAAAGGAGTACATCTGTACTAGTCCTTTAACCAAACATGTGGGATTGGTTGTGGAAGCAGATGCCATGATGCAGTGATCGAAGGGAAAATGAGTTGTCTTGAATTTGACGTAAAATTTTGAAATTTTTGTTATTTAAATTGGTTTTTTTACAGATTCAGTACTTTAAATAATTTATAGGACACTTAGATTGTACAAAGTTACCTATTAAATTTATATTTTCAATGAATTCCGACAATTTTAAAGAAATTAGATAAAAAAAAAACCAGACAACTCTAAAATATTACGCCATTTTTTTTAATAGTGTGCAGCTCCAGCTTATTGGCCCTCGTTTGTTTGTAACTTTTGTGCATACGGCTACTACTGTAGAATGCAAAACAAATTTTACTTCTGACATAAGCTGAAATATATATATATATATATATATATATATATATATATATATATATTTCTCTTTTTAAAGGATAATTCAATCCATCAAAACAGAGCAGAAAAGGGGATTGAGGTATGCAGTATATGTTTCTACGTTAAAAGATCGTTAGAAAACTAGATTAAACGTACTATGGGCGATCGAAAACTGACTGTGAAGATTACCATTAGCAATAGCTCAACATAAGCAGCTGAGCGAAGCCTGTATATACCCACTTGTAAATTTTGACAAGTCAATTATTCGATGATTAGTATATACAGGCTCTGCGCATTTATGACCTATAAACAAACCTGTTTAAACCAGTTATTTAATTAGCAATACCAGGGTCAGTAACTATCACTGCAATGAAACGACGCAAACAGACGGCGTGTACGAGTTTGTTCTTTATGCAAAATATCATATCACCCAGAGCCACTCAGCTTAACATGATTTTATTGTATTTTTGGAAATAATTTCATTCCATAGGGTACTCTCATAGCTTTTCCTCGTACCTATACAAGTTTGTTCTTTACCCAAAATATCATATTATGAAGTCAGTTTTTCTATGGATGAATCTGATTTAATGTTTTTTTTTGTTTTTAACTTTTTAATTCCACTTCACATGTGGTTGCTCTTCTTCCACAACTATTTTTAGATCTGTCTTATTTGTGAGAAGATTCTTATTGTTGTTAGATTTTTATTAATGGAACTTTTTTCATCTATGAAGTTTAAATTAATTTGTTTTGTGAAGTTTAGTTTTTATTAGGTTTAATGTTAAAATCTCATGAAAAACAATTAAAAATGAAAATAAAATTTATTTTCAAATAAATCATTATGATCTTACACAATTGTGGATATAGTAGTTTTTACATAGTAGTTTTTAAATTCAATAATAAAATTGAAAAGAAAAAATATAAAAATATACAAAATTATATACTATATGTAAAATAAAATATTAATAACATGATTTATTTTTTCTTTCTTTTATTCTAATATCTTAAATATAGTATAAAGTTTTTAAACAATGATCTTAAATAAATAAAATTATTAAAAAAATTAATATATATATAAAAGTTCTAATTTTTTTATAATTTCAATATGTAAAGAGATTTGGATTTTCAATTAATTTATGAAAAATTGAAGTACGAAAATTAATAATATATGAAATGGATGGTATTAATTGTTAACGTTCTTTCAATTATAAATTTGTAATAAGTCATTATGTCAAAATATATTTAATTTTTTAATTTTTTAAAATAGTTTAACATTTTAGAAAACAATTTTAATAAATAAATTCTTTTACTTTTAGTAACCATTTTATTATTATAATTCCAAGTGTTATCTTGATATCTTATTGGTGGATATTATTATTCTACTTGTCTCATATTATATTAGTTACAACATGCATCATTTAAGTTTCTTCATGGTTTATATATTTCTTATTTAAGTGTGTTTTAAATTATTTATGAGTGTATTATAAATTTTTATTAAATTTAATATTATAGTTAAATTTATAATAATTATTTTTATTAATTATATATAAATATATTTAATTTTTATTATTTATTTTATTATAGAGTGAAATATAATATATTACTTTATTTATTTATGTTTATTAATTAAATTTACATTAAATCATATAATTAATTAAGTTGATAGGCGTCTTTTTGTTGGAATTGATCACTTTAATGGTTTTGCTAATTAATCTAATATACTCTCTTCTGTGTCACTATCAATGAATGAAATTGAAAATTATAACTTTTTTTTTTCATTGATAACAAGGTCTTTTTTAAGTTTTCCTTACATTTATGTGCAAAAACAAATTATCTATATTATTATCAATGTAAACATTTGATTTTTTATTTTTTAATTTATATAAATTTTGTAATATGATGTTTTGCTGAAATTATTTGAATTATATTTTTAATATAAAATTAATTCAATACAAAAATAATTTAACATTTTGAAAAAAAATTATTTTGTATTTTGAAAAAACTTTATAACATATATTATTGAGAATTTTATAATTTAAAATTATAAATTTGAATAAATTAAAAAAAAATAGGGAAAAATATAAAATAAATGTATTATTTCATTTTTTAAGTTATATTTCTCACTACGATTTTATAAAAAATATTAATGAAAATACAAATCGTTGACCAAAATTTATAATAATTATAATTGTTAAAATTGTTAAATAAATATAGTTAAAATAATATCTAAATAATTATAATAATTGTTAAATAATTATATTTTCTTTTCTTTAAAATAAAAAAAGAATTTGAACACTTGTAAACCTTATATCAAACTCTATATCACTTGTTTTTTTTTTTAATTTCTTTCCAATTTATTTTTATTTTGTATTTCTTTCTCTCAACTTATATACTTCGGATTTTCGAGATAATCATGTAGTACACATAGTTAAAAATAAAGGAGTGAAAAGAAATAATAATAACATTGATAAATAATAATAATAATAATAATAATAATAATATTTACTTTCCAATAATTAACAAGAAAATTATTAATAAAATTGAAATTAAAAAAAAAAAATCATTCTAACCATATCATTAATAGTATTAATGATAATAACATTAATATTGTTAATAGAAAGAGTGTTAAGATTAATATAAATAAGTGATATTAATAATTTTTACACTCTAATCATTTTAATCAACCATGGCCAAACATTGCCAACACAACTAATCATTGCCACTCATTATCATTGGTGCTCAATGATACACAAGCTTACTTAGCCATAGTAAAAAATGGTTAACCTTGCTCAACCATGGTCAACCATTGTCATCCCTCTCACCTAGAAAACCCCTTGGTCTACTCATTCGTAATGGCCAACTAGGGTCTACCAAGGTTAAAATGACCCAACATGGTCAACCAATGTTTCTATGGTTGAAAATGACCAACTATTGTCAAAATGGGTGACCATAATATATCATACAAAAGTATGGTCAAACATAGCCAAATATGTCAAACCATTATCATACATGTTCAGCCATGGGAAATGTTTATCAACCATGGCCAATCATGGTCATTTTTGGTCAACCATAGTCACCATAATCAACTTTTGAAAACCATGACCAACCCATGTTCAGCATGACCAATAATGGTTAATATGGTCAAACATAGTCATCCTAGGTCACCATGGTAAAATGTCGTCAACTATAATGGTCCACCATTTTCAATCATGGTTAAATGTTATGAAACATTTTGAAACATGGTCAACCATAGTCAACCATGGTCAACCATTATGGTCATAAACGGTCAACCATTTTGGTCATAATATAAGGTTTATAATATTAGGGTTTATATAAAGCATTTAATATTAGGGGTTGCAATATTAGATTTAATATTAGAGTTTATAATATTATGGTTTATGATATTGGGTTTAATATTAGGGTCTATAATATTCAAACATAGTCAGATAAATTCAACCATTGGTCCAACATAGTCAACCATAATTGTTAATCAAGGTCTGTATGGTCAAGCATAATCAATAATGGGCAATGCTAATACTATTTTGGGGTTTGAAATATTAATCTTAGGTTTGATATATTAATCTTAGGGTTTATAATATTAATCCTAGGGTTTATAATCCACTCGATTTATAATATTAATCCTAGGGTTTAATATTAATCCCTTAGGTTTATAATCCAAAAGGTCATCCAATATAAACATGATTAGAATGATCAACCAATGTCAACCATGGTCAATATTCCAATAATACAATACATTGAAATTTCCCTATAGTCAACCATCATCAACCATGGCTAACCATGGTCAACTATGATCAACCATTATTGGCCATGCCCAAATGTGGTGAGACATGGTTGAACGTCGTCAAACATGGTCAGTCATGGTCAACCCTTATCAACCATTATTGAATGTGGTTAGCCATGGTTGAATATTGCGAATCACAGTCAACCATAATTGTATTGTGACAACCATTGTTGCAGTGTGGAAAGCATTGTTTCAATAAAACAAGTGGTGCGACAATCATTGCTACAATGTTATATTACATTCCAATTTATTCACTTTCACATTTATACATTGAATAAATTAGATTTTAATATTTTTGTTTTTATAATGGGTTTAGGGTTTATAATCTCAAGTTTTATAATCATAGGGTTTATAATATTAATCCTAATGTTTTTGATCCCTTGGATTTATAGCATCAATATTAGGGTTTATAATATCTTTGTTATATACTATAAATCCTATGGCTTAATATTATTCCCTTAGGTTTATTATCCTTCAAGTTTATAAAATTAATACCTTATGTTTTATAATCCCTTAAGTTTATTGTAATATTAGTCTCTTAGTTGATAATACTAACCCTAAGATTTAATGTTAATGCCTTAGGTTTACAATCCCTTGGATTTATAATATTAATCTTAAGGCTTATATTCATATTTATATATTTTTCAATAATTTAATGTAAAAATATCATATGTAATATTCGCAATTTATAATTTTAAATTATTAAATAATTTAATTTAAATAACATTTCAAATATTAAATATCACTTTGAGAAATCTCATTACTCAAGACTTCATAATTTTAGGTTTTAGATTTTAAGTTCTTTAAATATCACTTTCCATACTTAAGACTTCATAATTTTAGGTTTTATATTTTAAGTTCTTTAAGTTATATAATATTGAGTAATTTTAATATTTTATATAATTTGAATTTTTTATATTATTAAGTTTTTATAATTTGATTTTAGTTTTGTTAACTTTAATTTTTAATAAATATTATTATTAAAAAAATTACAATATTATTTATTACAAATAAGTTTCTAATAAATATCATCTTTATAAAGCTGTATTGTATATGCTTAAATTAGTTGAAAAATATTTTATAATAATTTTTTATAAGTTCATAATAGTTATTATTATAAATAAATAATATTTCTTAAATAAAATATAAATAGAAATTATGATTAATAATAATAATAATATTTAAATTCATTATTATTACCAAACTCAGAATTTTTTCTGCTCTGCAGTAGGGGTGGTTGGGTGCTCTTTCGCGTCGATACGTTGTTAGCCCCAACTTTCCGGTAGACTATACATCCTTCGCTCATGGAGTTCCCGGGGCGAGTCCCATCACAGTCCACCCTCGGAGGTCATTGCCTTCAGATCCCTAATCGCAGCTGCTCCAAAACGCCCTCCCACAGCGATCCAGCAGAAATTTATCAGGAAAATGGACTCGATTCCATCTGTTGCCCTGCCTGAGGAGGAAACGGGTAAAGCGGCTTTGAATTTGGTCGATAGAGGCCTCATAGGCCAGTTCACGGGCCTTTGGCCTTCTCCCAAGTCTGTGGAAGAATGGACCCAAAGAAACTGGAAACCTCTGATAAAAGAAGGAGTCAAGAGCTATTTTGTGGGCAAAGGGTACTTCGTATTTGTGTTTGAAAACCCGGAAGACAGAAACTTAATATTCAGAAATGGCCCCTAATTTATGGGGCCACAGGTCTGTACTTAAACAAATGGTCTCCAGATTTCGATCCTTCTCAGGATGTTCCATCTGCTGTGCCGGTCTGGGTGAGACTCCCTCATCTGCCTCTTCATTGTTGGAACCAAAAATCTCTACAGATCATCGGGAATGCGCTGGGAAAATACATAGACCAAGCGGTAAGAAAAGACCAGTACTCATGTGCACGAATTTGCGTTGAAGTGGATCTTGAAGAGGGCCTGCCGGAAGCAATCAAGCTCACTGTTGCTGGATGGACGCATGTCCAAGAACTGGATTATGAACAACTCCCCTTTAAATGTAGACACTGCCATGGCCATGGACACTTTGCAAAGCACTGCAAGAAGAAAGCAGAGGATCAAATAGACAAACAAAACGGGGACCAATGGACACTAGTCCAGAAAACAGCACACCCAAAGAAAGGTGCAGGAAAAGGTAATGCTATAGGAGCAGGGAACAACCCCAACCCTAATCAGGAAACGGAAGCAACCCCAAATGGAATAGAAGGCGCCCAGATCGAACCTGCAAAATCTGCTCAGGAAAATGTGGAACAAGTAGAAGCCACTCCTCCAAGCAAAGAGGGAGGGATAGCTATCCAGATCGAAACTACCCAAGGCAGCCCCTCCAATCCCACTTACGCTGAAGTCACAAAGAAAAAGGCAGTAGAAAGTTCCGACTCCTCGGAGGACAAAATCTATGAGCGTCCATTAAAAAGAGCTGGAAGGAAATCCCGTAAAGAAATAAGGGATGAGGAGGCCAAAAGGCTCAAAACACAAGGAAGTCAGTCTACAATATAAATGTCTATCGAAAGAAACACCAGACCAAGGCCACCTAAGGGTGGATCCACCCCTTTCTCAGGTAAATAATGAAGATCGTCTCTTGGAATTGCAGAGGTCTGGGGACCCCCTCAAAAATAGATGCAGTAAAGGACCTAATGAAAATAGAACCCTTAGATATCCTCTTACTCCAAGAGACTAAGATAGAAGGGCAAGCTCTGCTAAATACCAACAAATCAAAATGGAAAAAAATCTCAGACAAAGCGGAGGGCTGGCAACCCTCTGGACCGAAGATAAATACCAGTTGAACAAATTTCATGAGACTCAACATTGGATCTTCACGAAATTAACCCATCATGCAAGTAAGTTGACTATCTCCCTTTTCAATCTTTATGTCCCTGTCAATTACACTGAAAAAAGAGATTGATGGAACTCTCTTTCAGCATTTCTAGAGCAGGCTTCCCCCAATAATATCATCTTAGCAGGGGATCTTAATATTGTTTTGAAAGCCAAAGAGAAAAGGGGAGGCTCCAATACCAAAGATCCCTTGGTGGCCTTCATGGAAGAGCTCTCCCAGCAATGGGATCTATTAGATTTTAATCCAGTTCGTGGTCTCTTCACCTGGACCAACAACCGAAGAGGGGCTGATCACATTTCTGCACGCTTGGATCGCTTTCTGGCGCAAATTTCTCTCATGATGAACAAAAAGATCATAGTAACTAAAATCCTGCCCAAGCTGACCTCAGATCACAAGCCAATTCAGCTCATTCTGGAAGATGAAGAGGACCTGGGCCCCATACCTTTCCGATTCTCCCCTCTATGGATTGTGAGAGAGGGCTTCTCAGAGACCGTGAAAATAGCTTGGGCCACTCCCATCATAGGTTCTTCAAGTTATGTCTGGGAGCAAAAGCTGAAAGCCACCAAAAAAGCATTGAAGGACTGGATTAAGAAACCAGCCCCTACTCCCATCAGTCAAAGAGAAGATGTAGTACAGGTTCTGCAGACCCTGCAAAATGATATGGAAAGCAAAAATATCACGGCAGAACTGTTAGATAAGGAAACAAAAGCACAACGTGCAACATACCAATCCTTCAGATCTGAAGAAGAGTATTGGAGATTAAAATCCAGAAGTCTGTGGTTAAAAGCAGGGGACCGAAACACCACCTTTTTCCACCAACAATATCGAACTAGATTGTCCAGGAATCATATAACAGAAATTAAGACTTTGGAGGGCCAAATCTGCAAAGGATTTAGACAGGTAAAAGAAGCTGCTGAAATACATTTCAGAAATCTGTTCAGCGTGGAAACCCAAGGTGAAGAAGGGGAAGTAGCTGAATTTCTCTCTCATATCCTTTCTCTTATCTCCCCTGAAGACAATGCAGACCTATGAAAACCGGTAACTGAGGAAGAAATTACCAAAGTTATTTGGTCCATGGAAGTAGACAAGGCACCGGGGCCTGATGGATTCACAATCCATTTCTTCAAGGCTTGTTGGGATATCATCAAATTCGACCTTCTAAAAATGATAAGAGGATTCATGAAAAAAGCAAAAATAGGGGGAGGAACCAATTCCACCTATTTAGCTTTGATCCCCAAAGATACCAATCCGGAAACTTTTACAAGATTCAGGCCCATATCGCTGTGTAATGCCTCTTACAAAATCCTGGCCAAACTTTTAGCAAACCGAATAAAGCCTTTGCTCACAAGACTGATCTCCAGTGCTCAAGGAGGGTTCGTGGAAGGCAGACACATTCTGGACAACGTCATTCAAGTGCAGGAGACTATCCATTCAAGCAAGCAGCGAAAAGAGAAAGGTATGCTGATAAAACTAGCTATGGCGAATTCTTTTGACAGAGTCAATCGATCATTTCTTAGCAAATTTTTGTTCTCCTATGGTTTTTCTTCTCACTTTGTTAACCTTATAAAAGCCTGCATTGACAACCCGTGGATAGCCCCTCTCATCAATGGCCGCCCAACCAACTTCTTCCAAGCTAGGAGAGGCATCAGGAAGGGATGCCCTCTCTCCCCCTTTCTATACATCTTAATGGCTGAATATCTAAGTCGAAAACTTGAAGCAGAAAAAATGACAGGCTCCCTCCCGGGCCTCAAACCCTCCAACGGTGTCGATCCTCTGAATCATGCCCTCTTTGCTGATGACTCCCTTCTTTTGGGAAGAGCTTCAACCAGAATAGCGAAGGCCTTTGATTCTGTCCTTAGAAGCTATTGCAGAGTATCAGGAGCCTTAATAAATGAAAGCAAAAGTGAAGTATTCAGTTGGAATATTGACCAGCAAGAGTTGAACAATATAGCCAACCTCCTTGGCTTCAAAGGACACGCTCAATGGGACAGGATAAAATACCTTGGACTCCCCATTATTTCAGGTGTGAACAAGAGGTCGCTCTGGAGCGAAATTATCAGCAAAATCAAAACAAAAATAGCAGCTTGGGGAGGGCACTAGTTAACTAAAGGCGGCAAAGTCATACTGATAAAGTCTCAGCTGTCAGCCTTACCTATCTACCAAGCAGCATTCCTGCTCGCCCCAAGAAACATTATGGATCAGATCTCTTCTCTCCTCAGAGATTTTCTATGGCAAGGAGGGAGGGGCAATGAAAAGAAAATGCATCTGGTAAACTGGGAGTTGGTCAAAAGGCCAATTGCAGAGGGTGGTCTGCAAATTCGAGACCCCTCTCTTGTCAACATCGCTCTTGGAGGCAAAATCCTGTGGAAGATGATTCAAGAGGCTTCGCATCCTGTAAGTGCTACCTTGAGGTCAAAATACACAAACAATTCTGCTTTTAGAAATCTGCAACTGGGCAATACAGCCAACATCTCGCAATTGTGGAGACTCTGCTGCAATAGTTGCAAATTCTTCAAAAATCATGTGTACAGGATTCCAGGTAATGGAAAACACACTCGGCTATGGCATGATCGCATTATGGGGCGCGATCCCTTAATTGACAAAGATGAGATATCCGAGCTGAGATCCTGGCTTGAAAGAGCAGGCATTCACAGTATCTTTGACCTGTCGACTTGGGACCAGCGCGGAGAATGGGCCGGCTGGGACTTCCACAGAGCCCCTGCCAGGCTTCTCACTCAACAAAATTTACTTGTCGACCTGTTGGAGGAGGCAACTCCGATCCATCGTTCCATGAAAGATCGCTGGGGATGGGGCCTAGCAGGGGAGTACACTACTACAGAAGGGTATAGAGCGCTACAGGGTTCAAGGAACAGCAGCCATAACTCAGCCTTCTGGAAAAACGTCTGGGAGCCATTAGCTCTCCCAAAAGTTAATTTCTTTTTCTGGACGCTGGTCCATAATAAGCTTTTAACAGGTGATAATCTTGTGAAAAGGAAATTTGTAGGTCCACATAGATGTGCTTTATGCAGGAGCAATACTGAAACAACTCAACACTTATTTGTTGACTGTCTTTACGCGAAGGAGGTCTGGAACCTCATCCTACAGGATTTCCAAATTAAACCTCCCTCTCAGATCTCTGTCTCGGACCTTTTTGCAGCATGGAGCCACCTATACCCTCATCGAATTCCTCACAATTCTTTTTGGAGAAAAGTATGGAATGCCCTCCCCAAGTTCGTCTACTGGCAGATCTGGTTGGCTCGCAATCAGAAGATCTTTAAAGAACTGAATCACACTTTGTTGCAAGTTGCATTAAAAGCAAAGTCATTCCTCTTGGAAGCGGCCCATCTGCAGTACTCTAAAGAGGATCCATCGCTCCTGCCGGTGGAGAAGAGGTGGCTTGGCCCTCTTGAACCTCAACAGCGAAAGTATCTCCTCTCTCCCCAAAACGCGCATCCGGAATGGAGAAAGAGAGAATCAGATGCCAATTTCCAGAACTGGTGGCGCTATGAAAAGTTATGCACAATTTTTTTCGACGGGGCGTCCAAAGGGAACCTCGGTGTCTCCGGCGCTGGTGGGATCATTTACTCCCCGAATGGAGATTCAAGAGACTCCTTCTACTGGGGACTTGGCCAGAAATCCAATAATCAAGCGGAGATTCTTGGTCTCCTTAAAGCCTGTCAAATAGCAAGAGATAAAGGGATCAAAGACATTCAGGTATTTGGCGACTCAGAAATTCTAATTAAAAAGCTAAACACTGAAGAGCTTTTCAGAAATGCAGGTATCAACAGAATCTTGGACAGACTGAAAAGAGTCTTATTAGACTTTGCATCATACAAGTTTTACCACATCCTCAGAAACTCAAACAGAGAAGCAGATTTGATGGCAAACAAAGGGTGCTCAATTACAAAAGGGTTTTTATTCATAAACGAGGAAAGAACCTTTGAAATTCCTTGATTGTGTCAAAATAAAAAAAACAGCTCTTGCTGGACAACAATGTTGTAATTGGGATGCCACGGCAAATTCCCTCTCTTTCTTTTTCTCATAAATAAAATTCATAACCGTTATAGTTAAAAAAAAAAAAAACAAGTTCAGGAATTCGTAGCAAAAGAAAACCGCAGTAAGAAGTTGACCACCGAAAAGTGGAAGAATAAGCATATTTTCACGGAGATCTACGAGATCTTCTTTGTAACAATTGCAATCGAGCTCCAGGAGTAGCTCGAAAGGCTGATCAAATTTCATAAGTGTTGGAACGACGAGTAGGTCACACAGTAGACCCCATAATGGATCCTGCAATTAAAATAGACCGACAACACCATTACTCGCATGATAGATCACTGGGTGGACAGTGTGATAGGAGGAGTTGTGACTGAATTTGCAGTCGATCAATTTGTATCCTACTTAGAACCGGAGCGGAGGTTCTTCAAGGGTTTCCGGGGAAAGTTTTTGAAAACTTTTCCATTACTGATTAAGATCTTATTGTGCGAAAAAATCATTTTGTGTAGCCATACGGAGTGAATGAGCTCCGACCAGAGTGAGGGCACAACATGCAGTGGTAAGTACTACATAACTAACCAAGAGGAGGATCGATCTATCTGCAGTCCAATAAGAAATTTTGCTACGCATAGCCCTCCGTCGACGCCACTGTCAAACCCTCATAGTGGTAAAAACTCACGTCCACCGCCACCAGAAGACGATATGGTTGTGCACATGAAGCTACCTACTTTCAAAGGCATGGGTGATGAGGACATGGATCGATTCTAGTTTGTCGCAGGATCGGTATGTACTGCGCAGAACATAGTAGGCGATGTGGTGCAACAGGCACAGTTATCCCTTGCTTTTGAAGGGAGAGCCCTGGACTGGTACATGGGATACAATGACCAGCATGTGAATGTGACTATTAAGGAAATTAAGAATGCGTTAAAACAACAGTTCAAGAAACCTACGTCCTACTCTCAGATAGTAAATGACTTGAAGGACTTCAAGCAAGGACCGTCTAAGTCTGTATGGGAAGTAGATCAGCAATTAAAGAAAGCGATCAGAGAAGGAGGATTCCAATATGATGACAGGCAACACATGGAGTGGTTCATTGTTATGTTGTTGCCCCACCAACGCGTACCTATGGTTCACCAAGCCATTGAAACATAGGAGAAGGCCTTGGAGGTTGCCATGAAACTGGAAGTTGCGCCAAGAGATGATACCTAGTTAGGATTATAACAGATACAAGGCCAACTAGAAACAATGCACATGGAGATTCAGAATCTACTCAAGGAACGAGGGATAGAGGCCAACCCCAAAATATGGTGCATACGATGCAGGGTGAATGGCCACACTAAAGATAACTGTCCATTGCTCGCAGACTACATCCAGGCCAGGGGACCCACCTCGCTGCGCCCTATGAAAGCTGCAGGACCAAGTGGGTCTATGCTATGGTGCGATGACTATCGTGTTGCTGAGCTACACGATACCAACCACTGCCCTCACCTTGCCACATATATCCCCGAAGTAAAATAGCAGTGGTGTAGGTTTTGTAGGTCCGTAGGACATGACGAATAGAACTTTCGAACGTATGATCTGATGATCGACTGGGGAGACTTATATAGGGTATAGTCAGAACCCTCATCACCTAGATCCCCCGTAGGTATAGGAGGCAAGTAGGGTAGAGGCCAATTAATATGCTATAATTGTGGGGATATAGGTCACTTTGCGAGGGACAGCATGAACCCCACTCGGAAATCCTGTAGATATTGTAGAAAGTTGGACCATATGATCGAGGACTGCCCAATTCTGATGGGCAAGGTACAGGAAAAACAGCAGACTCCTACACAGAATGTACGACTGAAGGCGAAACCTCGTGAAGGGGATCTGAGCATTAATGTAATAACATGCAGCGGTATGGCCACCGAAGGGTCTGCAGAAAGAGCTGAGATGGAGTCTCTGATCTATAAAGCAGCTACTAAACTGGAAGGTGTGGGGTTCCAGGAGAAGGAGGAGACCTCTGTCGCAGCTCGGTAAGATTGTGCTCAAAACGAGACATTGGCTCCAAACAATGGAATCGAAGATGAGGTCAAACCATTCTTGCAGGCGTGCATGAAGCTGTTGTGCAATCAACAGGTTGTAGAAAACCTCCAAGCCTTACTTGATGGTTGCGCAAGAAAAGCAGACCCAGTCACGAAGATTAAGGATGTGCACAAACTTTACGAGCAGAAGAGACGCACTGGCCGTGAAATGCGATTAAATTCATAGATTGATGATTATGAGATAGACTAGGTAATTCTAGACCTAGTATAAGATACGAATGTACTACCTAAGCATACTTGCCAACGAATGGGAGAGCCTATATTGGAATGGTCTATTATCCAACTGCGCATGGCTAATCAACAAAATATCATACCATTGGGGAGATTGTCAAAGATGGTCATTGATATCACCGGGGCTAAGGTACGAGATGACTTTGAAGTCATTCAGATTGTAGAAGATGTGGACCCTTATTGAGCACTTCTAGGATTGGATTAGGCCATTCATATGGGTGGAATTATCAACTTGAAGAAACGAAGCATGGTGTTTGAATGAGAGGGAACTCGGGTGATCGTACCACTAGACCCCGCAGAAGGAGAAAGGTACACCGACCCATCACATGAGGAAGACAGGATGGATCACATCTATAAGCTAACTGCGAAGGACGAAGACTGGATCAACCCCACGGCCGACGGTATGCCTTGCTGGGAGAAGGAAAACGAATGTGTCTCTGACTCCAACGAAGAATTAGAATATTGGAAAAACCAACTGTACGAAATCTCTACACTGCGCTGCCTATGAATTACCAGGGACTTTCGGTATATATCTTCCAAGGTAAGAGAATTACCCTGCCTTGATGGCTCCGGTAGTATAAAGGAATTTTTGCTAACCTTCGAAGCTGAGGTTCCCAAAGAATGAAGGCTATGGGCTCTTAACCGAGCTATGTGCACAATGTTGGACATTGGGTTCAATGCTCCCCATGTGTTTCGCGACATGGACTAACCGCCTCTCGTGGATCCTAACTCTGGCGATTGTAGCGGAGACTAAAGCCTGCGGGTTTTGGTCTAACGGCAATCGTGATTCCAACAAGTGGTATCAGAGCGAAAGGTCTCGAGTTCGAAACTCACCTGGCTCGCGTTGGGGGTGTTAGGGTCCCGTGATTTGGCCGATTGGTGAGCCAAATGAAGATGTAACATCAAACCAAGCTTTGGAGCCCAAGGACCTAGCCTTCCTGGACTCAGAGAGGGCTCTCTCTATTATATGTAAAAGATATTGGTGTTCGCTTATTGTGTTCTGATTTTAGGCTAGTTATGAAGTAACTTTTTTATTTTTGTTTTTTAAGTTGTGAGGGATGAAACTGATCAAAGATATAACATAGATAACAAGATGTAGATAAACTGGGCTATGGGGTCAAAAGGTCAAGAAAACTATTAGATGACGATACAAGGTTGTTGAAGGGCCGATTTGATTCAAGGTAGAAAGGATCTTTGGGCAAAATGGAGTAAATGGACATCAAGTTTGTGAACAACAAAGAGTTTCAAGCATAACTGGTTCGATAGATAACATAAACATGGTAAAGAAAACCCTTAATCATGCAACATGTAACTATAAACTAATCAACACATCGAAACAAACATTCCAGCCATGCATAGAAGTATAAGACCCTCTAACTTTGGGAAATGGCTATCAGATTTTGGGGAAAACACTTGAGATGGACTAACAACTCAAAATACTATGCCGGAATGCCTAAACACAGTCTTTAAGTTATTGGGCACTTTGACAAACAAGCTTTCATAGTTTTAGGCAAAGGGCTAGATCGGGACTAGGCCTCCTTGGTTCAAACAAAATGATAATCTTAATCAGTCAAAGAGATAGCTTCATGTATGGAACTATGGACAGTCATAGGTAAGCAGGGCACACCATACATCCTACTCAACATGCATAGAACTATTAATGAAACTAGCAACAATATCCTCAAGTTATTAAAGAGCAGTTAAGAATTCTTTAATATAACTAGGGAAGAAGAAAACATAAAAGCTATGAAGATTCAGGAAATTTGAGGTGCCTCCATGGGCATATCTCAAATTTATTCTCCACTGATCTATAGCAAGCAAGAAACATGTATCATGAATGAAAACTAGAAGAAAACAACTGATCCAGGTGGATATCGGTGGCCTCCCACCTATTCCATTTGGACCCGCAGCATCAATTCTGTTAGTTTTTCAGCTTCAGCACAGCTTACTATTTATAGCAGATTTTCGGGTTCTGCACACCCGGAGCCGGTTTGGGGCATTAATAATCCAGGTGGATATTGGTGGCCACCCATCGAGTCCATTTGAACCCCCACCATGAGTTATTTCAGTTTGTAAGTTTCTGCACAACTTACTATTTTTGGCAGTTTTTCGGGTCTTAAACTTCTAGAGCCGTTTTGAGGCCCTAAACGACGTTTTTTGGGAAAACGGAGAGTAATATGGGTCCATGGACCGATGTTTCTTATTCAAAAGTTGTACTCCTCGGACATATCTTTCTAACGAGCTATTGAGCGCATCAAACGGAGATCGGATGCCAAAGTTACGTCCCCGGGAAGTTGAACCACCAATTTACCCAAACGGGGCCCACAGTTTTGGCGCTTCATCTCCTACGGTTAGGGTTTTGGACGTTTCGGATTCTACATTGTTTCTCAACAATAAATAGGCCCTTGAGCCTCATTGTAAGATAGTTCAGGGGGCTGGGAGCTTACACATCTCTTCTAAGAGATAAGCGCGACCAGTGCCCTAGCTCGCCACATCTCTATCATGTCTGCATTGTAACATAGTTCAGGGGCTGGTAGCTGCCACATCTCTTCTCAGGGATACGCTGCCAGTACCCTAGCTCATCTATTTCCATTATGTCCGTAATAGGCCTGTGAGCCTCAATGTAACACAGTTCAGAGGTCTATAGCCACCACATCTCTTCTCAGAGATTCGCTACCAGCACCCTAGCTATTTTATTCATTATGTCTGTAAACATATTTATGTTATTTGATATTAATGAAATGACGCATTATTTCCACTGCATCTCTATGTTTATGGTTATTTCTGTATTCTGTTGTGTTCCTGCATAAATCTGGATCAGTGGTATCAGAGGGGGTCTGCTCTTTCTCTGTTTTTCTCTTCATGTCCCCAACGCGACCAGGGTATAAGGAGTTCAACCTCGCAACCCTGACGACCCCCCATGGCGGAAGGAAAGAAAGACGAGGGAGCAGAAGATCCTGTCAAAATCTTGCTCGAGGATACCCTCGAGAAACAGAGGAACGCAATGATGGACAATTTTTTTTCAGATCCTTCAATGGCTACCCACCGGTGGCACATCTACATCCAGCACGTCTGCCAACAGGTCCGCGACATCCTGGACAAATCCAACACCAAGTTCAGCAAAAATTTTCACCCCCATGGAGGAACTTAACGCAATGGAGACCATTGCTTCCTAAGGAGGGAGGAATGATCCAGGTGGATATCAGTGGCCTCCCACCTATTCCATTTGGACCCGCAACATCAATTCTGTTAGTTTTTCAGCTTCAGCACAGCTTACTATTTATAGCAGGTTTTCGGGTTCTGCACACCCGGAGCCGGTTTGGGGCATTAATAATCCAGGTGGATATTGGTGGCCACCCATCGAGTCCATTTGAACCCCCACCCATCGCTATTTTTCCGGCCTGTAAGTTTCGGCACAACTTACTATTTTTGGCAGTTTTTCGGGTCTTAAACTTCCAGAGCCGTTTTGAGGCCCTAAACGACGTTTTTTGGGAAAACGGAGAGCAAGATGGGTCCATGGTCCGATGTTGCTCGTTCAAAAGTTGTACTCCTCGGACAGATCTTTCTAACGAGCTATTGAGCGCATCAAACGGAGATCGGATGCCAAAGTTACGTCCCCGGGAAGTTGAACCACCAATTTACCCAAATGGGGCCCACAGTTTTGGCGCTTCATCTCCTACGGTTAGGGTTTTGGACGTTTCGGATTCTACATTGTTTCTCAACAATAAATAGGCCCTCGAGCCTCATTTTAATACAGTTCAGGGGGCTGGGAGCCGATACATCTCTTCTCAGAGATAAGTGCTACCAGTGCCCTAGCTCGCCCCATCTCCATCATGTCTGCATTGTAACACAGTTCAGGGGCTGGTAGCCGCCACATCTCTTCTCAGGGATACGCTGCCAGTACCTAGCTCATCTATTTCCATTATGTCTGTAATAGGCCTGTGAGCCTCAATGTAACACAGTTCAGAGGTCTATAGCCACCACATCTCTTCTCAGAGATTCGCTACCAGCACCCTAGCTATTTTATTCATTATGTCTGTAAACATATTTATGTTATTTGATATTAATGAAATGACGCATTATTTCCGCTGCATCTCTATGTTTATGGTTATTTCTGTATTCTGTTGCGTTCCTGCATAAATCCGGATCAACAACAAAGCAAGAAACACTATACCATTCTACCATGTCATGGAATCCATCAACAATCCTTCATCATCCATCCAAAAACATTCAAGAGGCAATCCAAAAGCATAGCACAAGTATTTTCTCCAAAGCTCATATGACCAATATATTACTTCTCTTCTCAAATTCAGCCTTGTTTACAATGAGAGCTTGTGGAATAAATAGGCTCAAGTGAGGAAAACCTCATGGTTCAACTTCCATCCTCATTGGCCTAATCAAAATATCTAAACTTGTCCTTGAAGCTTTGCAAATCCCAAGGCACAAAAATATCTCATAAAATATCTAAAAATTGCTAAAAAAGGGAATTTAATTGACTTTGGATCATTTTCCAAGTGTAAAAATAGCTAAACGCACATTTGGGAAAAGCAAATTTTTGAGGTTCAAAAATTACAAAAATACTTCAAATTTATATCAGAAAAAGGTCCCCTGACTTTCCGGAAACATTTGGCAGCCTTCCTGATGTAAAAACGAGGCTCATGATAGCTCGTTGGAAAGATCTGAGTGTCTACTTTCCGGCGCAACTGAAATCACCTCAATATGATGCCTGGAAGTCCTCCAAATCTGTACCTGTGTGTAAAAAACCAGAAAATTGCAGACTGCTGATATGCCGGGCAGAATGTGCAAAAATGAGCATTTTTCGCCGTTTTGAGGGGGCGAATGATCTCCAAATGCTCTGAAAATCGCTGAGGACCTGCTCATAGAATTATGGCATCAAATGGTATCATCCTCCTCTCTTGACAAATCCTCAAAATGAAATGGCAAATTTATGAGTTTTTGACCAAAAACTCAAAAAATGCCAAAAAAACAAAAAGTTGTCAAAATGGGCCAAAAATTGGTGCACATGACCCTCAAGGGTTCCTAGCAACATGCTCCGAAGCTGAGGCCAAAATTTCAAGTGTTGATATGCCTTTCTACTCTTTCCGTGACGGGGGCTTCCCCTTTGCCTTCTTCAGTTTCTCTTGGGTTGCCTTTAGTTTGCGCCGGGCAAACTGATTCAACTTCTGAAAGTGATGTGTCCTCTTCCTTTCCAGCTCCAGATCTTTGTTTGCTCTTTCAAGCTTCATCTCCAAGTGTTTGTTGGCCCTTTCTAACCATGCCTCCTTATTTTCTTCAATCTCCTGCTCAAGTAGTGCAGTGAGGGGAAAAGCTTGAAGCTGTGCCTGTTCTTCTTTTTTCTGTTTTTCCAAGGCTCTTTTAAGCCCTATGGTTCTAGGCCTCTTTCGCCTAGGCTGGTCTCCCTCTTCTTCCTCATCAAACTCACTGATGAGTTCCTCTATCCTCATTTGCGCCTTAGCTGCCTCATTCTTGTATTTGATAGCTCGTGCCTCATGAACTTCTGTGTGAACATTCATCTGTTTATTTTGGGTCTCCAAGAAATAGTTGAAGTTCCTTGCCCGTTGAAGATCATTTTCCAATGCCTCAATTTGCCCCTCTCTATGGATTAGGAGGTTTTCAAGAATGCGGGCTTCATTATCGCTGTCATCACTTTGGATTGGAATGACAGCCAATGCACCTCCATGTTTTTCACTTTCTCCAACCTTGCTTTTCCCTTTGAAGGCCAATCTTGCACTTTTCCTCCTTGGCATGCTAGTGGGTGACCTTTTGGGAAATTTTCTTTTGCTAGGGACAACTTTTGTCACTTTTGGAGTGGCAGCCTTAGGCCCTTTCTTCCTTGCTGTGCTAGGTTTTGTTCTTTTGGGAGGAGGAGACACAACTGCTTTACCCTTGACATCTTCTTGAAACTGCTGCTCTCCTTGTGGCTGATGTGTGTCTTCTTCTTGCTGTTCAATTTGTTGCCCCTGTTCGCCAACATCAATTTGATGTTCTACTTCAATGCCTTGTTCAATTTGTGCTTCAATCTGCTGCCCTTTTTCACCAAAATCAAGCTGCTGCTGTGCTTCGATTTCCTGCTCATTTTGTGGCTCAAAATGTTGCTCAATTTCCTGCCCAAGTTGTTGTTCATGTCCTTCAATAACAAGCTGTTGCTCTTCCTCTTGTACCTGTTGTTCATCATCTTCTGTTCGCTGCTCTTCATCCCTTTCCTCTTGCTCATGACCTTTCTCTTCTTGCTGTCTACTCCCTTCTCCTTCCTCCTGCTGTCTAGACTGTTCAGTAGTAACTTTGAGCCTTCTAGGAGTAGGCCTGTTGGACAAAGGTATAGGGTGGTGAACAGGCCGAGTGGGAGATATATGGACAGGAGGAACAGTAGAGAAATCTGGGTGACTGATGAATACATCCCATGGAACCTCTTTCTTCTCTAGCTAGTGTAGGATGATAATTTTGATCAGAGAATGATGGAAAAGGGAAGGTATTTGCAGAGGTGAGGCCTTCTTCTAGACTATGGACGCCATCTTCTCGATGCTCTTGTATAAAAAGTAAGGGAGATTTAGCTGCCTGGTTCTAGTGAAATGCATCAATAGTCGGACATGGTAGGCATAAACTCAAGTAAACCTCACTTCACAAGTAAAATACTTCATTATGACTTTCATTAGAGGAGCATAGCTGTCAAGGAGATAAGAAAAAGGAAAAATAGCAGTACAAGTATCTCTATGCTCAGGCTTGATGAAAGGCTTGTAATCTTCTAAGTCAAGATGTGCCTGTTTGAACCATTTTTCGCCATGATATGGAATCTTGGTGGCTTTGGACATTGATCTTGGAGAAAACTTGAAATCAAGGTCTGCTACCTGGAAATGCTTGTTCTGGAACCTCAGGGCGCATAGGTGTGTCAATGGCGAAAAACTTTTGACCTCCTGTATCTTCTGGCAGAAATCCAAGCAACCTACCTCATGAAAGTTGAAAAGGATGGATGGATGCACATTTACCTCCTTTGTAGAGATTGGCTCATATCTTTTATGTGGGCCACTTCTGTTGTCTTGCCTTGGAGGCATTTTGACTTAAATGTGCTTTTGAAAAAACAAACTACCTCACTGTGTATAAACTGCCTTCTTGGAGCCAAACTGTGTCAATTCACTATTTTTTATAGAGAGACAATGTATTTGGATGATTGCAACAAGTTTCCTTACAAATACAAAACCCCTGCTCTTTCAGAAAAAGGCTTGTCCACCTTTAAAGTATCTCTGTCAGTAGATTTCTCAATAAGAGACCATACAGTGAAAAGGAGACAACTGTTAGGTGAATTGTCTGTTCAAAGTGTCAAGAAATCACCTTGTTCTTGTGAAGTTTAGAGGTCAACAACACATCTATATCTTTGTCCCAAGGTAGACTTTCCAATCATTACAAAACCTACCCTTCCAAGTGTGCCAATTACTCAACAAACTTATGTCTTATGCAATCAACTCTTAGTGTAATCAGACAGTCAATGTCACAGTCCTGGAACAAAGGTAACAGAGTTTAAAAAAGCTCCAAAAGTTTTAAGCAGAGGCTGTAGGAGTTTTCTCTTTTCAAAATAATCAAGGCCCCTTATCAATGTAACCCTTGCCTTTGTAGAAAAATCTTTACTCGATATGAACATCCACTTATCAAATAAGCTCGAGGAATAAACAACAGTCAAGCAAAAACACAGTGAAAATTGTCTCTTTCTGTGAGAAATAGGAGTCACTTTCCCTTTTGGTATCTTGAGGAATGAAACACCTTTGTTCTTTGATATAGGGAGGTGGAAAAACACAGTTTTGAGTCTAACACAATTCCTTTCTCTGCAGAGGACCTTACCAGCATATCTACCACTCCAGCACAGCTTTTAAATAACGGATAATCACACAGCAAAGCTTTGTTTTTAAGGTATGGTGATGTAGCAGTTTAACAGTGGATAAGCTCCCCTTGGATCAAAACATTAATCTCCTCGCATGCAGCTCACCAATATATGTTTATTAGTCAATTTGATATTTCCCTTTTATTGTCTTTAAACCAGGTTCTGACCAAAACACTTTCAACTGGAAACACTGCTTCTTTACTAAAGACTGACTGTTTTGAGGATAATTACTAGGTTTTGAAACACAAAGAAGGAAAGGCCTGTTTGGATAAGCTTTCTGTTGGTGAATATGAGCTATTTCAAACTCAGATTTGGAATCAAAAACCCTATTCCTCTTTGAACGTAATCACTCAACTTAACTTGTTTCAAACCTTATTTTTTTTGGCACCAAATATCATCAAACAGTCACGAAATTGAGGGGAAAAACTGTGCAAATTCCTCAAAACATGATGCAAAACTTTTTCGGGAGTTGGAGTCACTTTGGAGGCGAGTTGAAGTTGTGCTGGTGTTTGAAAACTCCGCGCGGCACTTTCAGGAGGAAGAACGCCGCGCAAAATGTGTATCGGGCAACTGTCGGGTCGGTCGGGCGCCGTGTACAGGCGCGTCACGCACACGTACAGGCGCGTCGCGCGACTGTTATCGGTCAGTGCAAAAATGCTTCTGAGCGCGTCGCGTAGAGAAACTGTGGCAGATTTCTTCAAAATCGCTCCAATCTTCTTTGTTTGATGCTGAGAATATTCAAAGGAAAACCTTGCTTGTAATTTTGAAAATGAAATTTCACTCTTCGACCTTACTCCTTTGACATATCAAACTCCAAACGGTCACCTTTATTATTTATTTGAAATGCAAAATGAACTTTTGGTTGGCCCTTGCAAGGTTTTCGAAGCTTTGACCTTCTTCAACAAAGCCCTTTGGTGTACTTGTAACTTGGATTCCGAAGCGATGCAGGGAGTGGAGATTTTTTTATGTTTTTTAGACCGTGCTAACATGAATGAACCTCTTTATAAATAGCAAATATAGCTTGAAAGGTCAAAACTCTGTTTCACTTATACACATGGTTCTGAAGGGTGATTCCTGTCAGCTTTGCCTCTCTGGTGACCATTTAACACAACAACTCCAATTTTGAAAAATACCCTAATGACCTTCAGACCATCTTTTGCCACTTTGTTTTAACACTGTTGATGACATTTGTTATGTAACCCCACTTTAAAACTGTCAAGAAAATACTGAAGACTACTTTGTTATTTGAAAGGGTAGGGTTTGTATTTTCAACATGCTTTGACAGTTTCTGTCTTCAATTGCTTCTTCAACCTCTTTCCCACTGCAGGTGCCCAAATTTGCTGACCTTATTTGGAGTTGGTCATGGCCCTTTTCAATACACTTCTCTGCTCAAAACCTATTATATAATATCTCTGTCCTTTGAATAATGAAAACCTATTTTTGCCTTGAACTTTCTAAAACACTGACAGTCTATTAAAACACCTCCTTTGCCTATGATGAACAAAAGTTCCAATGGTGATGTCTCTTGGTGATAAAACTCAAATTGCCTTGCCAGCTGATTTTCTTTCCATGCTTTTCAAAGTTTTCAAAACTCAGATCATAACTTGTGGATAAGATGTCCTTTGAAACTTTGACTGTTCTTACTTAGAGGAGGAAATGTCTCTTTTTGGAGTAGTGGCATTTAGATTTTGCCTTTGATGATTTCCAGAACCTGAAACACTGTGCTAAAGCTCTTTTTGTACTTGATGAGCTTGTATACCTGTTTGTAAGAGACAAACTAGATCAAATACATTTTTGCTCTGGGTATTATGCCATAATCTTGCCTGCAATGTAAATCTAATTAGATGACAGGTTTTGCTTGACTGTAGATGCAACTGTTAGGTGTCTTTGAGCTTTCTTCTTTGACTGTGGGTAGAAGACAAAACAGGGGATGATGCTTCAGAGTTAGAAAGTGAAACAAAGAGAGCCGCCCTTTTTGTTTCCTGTGAAGGAGGTCTTCACTGTCTTATTGCACTGCTCTTTGCTGAGGGGAAACTGAAATGTCACCATTTGCCTTGGTCAACTTATGACAAGTCATTTGAAAGATAATCTCTGTGAGTAGGGAGGTTGGCACCCTTTGAAAAACAACCATCTTTTCTTCTGCCTGTGTAATGACATGACTTGTCAAATTTTCTTCAATTTGGTATTGGTGAAACAGCAGGCTGCTTATAATTAGAATTGTTTTCACTAATGATATGTCTCTCCAAGGGTTTTATCAATTCATATGATTGAAAACTTCAAATGACTCCCTTTACAAGACCAAAAACTTTGTTTTCCTTTTCTTGCACATTTCAGATCCTAGCCCTGTTATGATAATCACTTATACTCAGAAACCTAGAGTCATTGTTTTACTGTCTAGTAAAAAGCAAACCTGGGCTTTTGCAATCCTTAAAGTCAATATTGGCCTGCGCCCTCTGCTTTTAGATGAAGGAGGCGCCTTAACCCTCTGCTTGTACATGAAGGAGGTTCTTGGCCATGACAAATTACCAGTCTGCGTGACAGTGGTGTCTTTCTCTTACTGTGATTTCATGCTGAAAGGAAGCTGCAAGGTCTTGATGAGTAACTCTCTGTCTTGCATATGTATCTCAGGCTCATGTTGACATTGAGAAGCAGCTGTTCTTCTAAATGTGTATTCAAGAATTTTCTCCTGAGATGAAGTTATATTTCCTGTCTTTGTAGAATCCATAAAACACTGTGAAACACCTAATAATCAGCTTGAGACTGTGGTTTATGCAGTGCTGAGACCTAGAGGTGTGTAAGTGGCGCGACTTAGAGCTGTGATCAATTTCATTTGCAGAGTGGGAGGTCTGTCATGATTGGTTTGTATCAGATGGAGGTTTTTTGGCCTTTTGATGGTTGCCAAGGGTAAAATGCCTTAAAGCGCCACTTCCTAACTTAGGGGAGGCTTTTGAAACAGACTTGGATTTTCCTCCTAGAGCTGATGGGCAGATCAGTAGGGCTAAAGCTAGACAGGATAGTGATAATGAGTTTTGACTTTGACATGGGCGGACTGAAAAAGTAGGAGGGCGAAAAAAGTTTTATGAGGGTTTTCTAGATGACAAATTGACATATGGAGATCAGCTTCTAGAAAACTCAGCAATGGATCTAGTCATCACTAACAAGTGAAAAATACTGATGACTAACAGTGGCTCCATTTGGGGAGGGCAGCTCCTCGTCAGGAGGTGTCCAGAATTCAGATATTTGGCTTATGAAGACCAGTGCCTTATCCATTGGCGCAAAAATTTCACCCTTCTTTGATGTTATTTCTGAAAAGTGACAGCATAGTTAACATCAATGATACTTCTACCTACCCCACTATCTTTCCTAACATTTTTTCTTCTCTTTGGCGCATTTGAACTAGCAGCCTTTTGACAATGTATATTTTTCTTTTTGCGAAATGAACCTATCTATTTCTACTCTTATATCTGCCGGGAGTTCAGATTAAACTGATGAGCTCCTTCATTACTCTACCTATGCTAGATCGACTGTCAAGATTAAGCAGTTTGACAGGATTTTGTTCTCTAATCTAAAACATGAAATTCAAAATGATCAAATCAGGATTAGACGGTCTGATTTGTCATGCATTTGCGGCATAAAAGACAAGTTGCACACAAATGTTATTTTGCAACAAAGGGAAACTAGACAAGCGGGGCTAAGATGTACAATGTATTTTTCATCCCTCGCTTCTCTCTTTGGTTCTGTTTTAGGCATGTGGAACTAGAATCTCTCCCTAATCTAAGCTCTGTGATAAGTCAATCTTACACAATGTTGACTATCTTGACACTCACTAACTTATCAGCAAATAAATTTAAACATGCTCAGCTATGATTAGGCTAGATAGTTGAACAAGACATTGAAGTACTAGTAGCGGCATTTAGACTTGCTCGCTTTCCGAAGGACTATTTTTTGGAACATGGGGCCTTTGTTCTATCTTCACTCACCCTTTTTTCTGTTTTTTACTGTTTTTGACTTTTCCACCTTTTACTGTTTTTGACTTTTCTATTTTTCAAAATTTCAGACAATGGTATGTACAATGAATGAAAAGTGTTTCAAACTCAGAAATCTTGGAAATGACGGAATTTAAGCATCTTATCCTCATAAGGATCTCCCCTCACCCTTGGCCCACTCAACTCCTGAAAAGAGAAATTTGGAAAGTTTTCTCTCTCTAACATGACATAGGGATTCATGCAAGAATCTTTGAACAAACCGGTATCCTCCCGCTGTACCTCTTTGAATATCTGATTTCCACTCCTTTCCTTACTGTATATTTTCCTTAAGTAATGCATGTACTCTTGGTCTTTCTTGAAATAGATAATGACATCATCAAGGTATGCAAAAATGCAGAAATTTAAAACTGGGAACATGGCCTTCATGAACAGATTTCTGATATTGGGTGGTTTTGCAATTTTGAAATTGAAATTAGATCTACCTCCCGCAAACTGGAAAAAATCTTTAAGCTGTCTACTTTGCAAGGGAATCTTATGACCTAAAACATTATCTTGCGAAAACACATGATTAAAAGCATTTTTAATTGATATATCATGGTCTTGGGTAGAAAAAACAGAATTTCTATTATAGGGAAATGCAGCAGTATTTCTAAAATTGAAAAAGACTCTTTGACCAGCTGTTTTATTCCTGATTATTTCAGTTTGGTTCAGATTGTTATGTTTTCTTTTGTCAAAGTTATTCTTTGAGGGAGAAGAAGTATCGCAGCATTTTTCTCTGTTTTTCCTGCAGAAATTGGTATTCTGCATGAGATTTCTGATTTTAGCATTTCTAAGTTCTTCATGAAAAGACAGAATATGAGCCAATTTCAGTAGCTCAAGTATGCTGGGACTGCAACTATCATTCTTGCTCATAAGAAGTTTATCAGGCATTTTTTCTAGATTTTGAGCTGCTGGGGCTATAGTCAAAGTTTCATTTGCAGTGGGTGATCCATATGATGGTAAATCTTTGAGGTATGGTAGAAACATTAAACTCCCTTGCTCCCGGTTTCCGAACAGGTTTATGATGTGTAAGTCTTCTAAAGCCTTTACCCGGAAAAAATTTCCGCAGGTTATTTCAGGTGTTTGACTAAGGTTAGAGTAATTTGCTTGATAGTACATAAGGGTTTGTGCTTCTTGCTCTAATCCCACCTTAGCAGGAACATACTTACTTTCTTCATGACACAGCTGTTCATGATCATGGTAGTTTTGAGTGTCTAGTTCATCATAAGGCACCAGGGACAACTGATGTGGTGGATCAAAGTTTATTTCAGTTTCTTCTGACTCTTCCTCCATGTTTTCATCAATATGCATAATGAAAGAGTTCAGGTCGGAACGCAAGGAACACATTGGAATGTTATCTGGCCTATCTTGACTGCTAATCATGTATTTCATGTGTGATTCTCGGTAGAGTATTTTGGTCTGGCCGAACATAGGAATGGTGGTGTATGACATGTCCAGTTGGATATTCCCTTGGAGTTTGGCTCCCCAAGATCTGGATAGAAGCATCCCGTACTTGGGAAGAATGTCTGCCACTACTATATCCATGATTAGATGTTTTGCCGGTATTTGAGCCAGACTAAAACAAAGGTCTTTGATCAAACCCAGGCATTTGACTCTACTCGAATCAAATGAATACAAGTCTTTGTATGGTCTTGTGATTTCCAGGCCTAGTCTTTCCATTACTACCTTCGGCATAAGATTACGCGAGGCGCCGGAGTCTAGCATGGCATTGTGGAGGATTTGATCGTGGATGTTTAGGCTGATGTAAAATGGAAGAGTAGTTCCTTCTTGGAATTTTCCCTCCATCCTTGGACCAAACAACACTTCAGGAGTGTCATCAGCCAGATTAACAGTGTTTGCATCAATCCCTATATTTAGGACTTTTAGTACTTGGGATTTATAAGAGTTTTGGGCAATGAGTTCAGTAAGAGGCATGGTGATCTTGATCTTGGCGATTTCGCCTTCAAAGCTGAAAGGCAGCTGAAGTTTAGATATGTTTGTTTCAGTTTTTTCAGCCACGACCTTCTCTATGTTCTGAGTTTGTTGACCTTGTTTTGGGATTTTGTTTGCCATAGTTGTTTCGGTGACTTTTGTAGAAGTACCAGGAGTATCTGAGAGAGGACTAGTTTGGGTAACTTTAGCTTTGCTTTGGTCAGTCTTCTCAACCTTGATTTTGTCATGGCTTACTGCTTTCTTGAGGATGGTATCAGGGGTTTTAGCAGTATCTGAGTTACCTTTTTTGGAATTATCTTGGTTTCTTTTGCTTCTAAGGTCATATTGCCGGTGAGCTTCTATTATGGCATTTTGAAAATCTATGGCAGGGTCATCGAGATTTGCATAGTTGGTCTCGTCTTGATTAGGAGAAAAGAATGCTTGTTCTTCTTCTGTGAGGTACACCTCACTCTCGTTATCAGATCCTATGAGGTTTAAATGATGCTCATCAAGAGTTTCTGTATCCCTGTCATCTTCTTCCACATAGTTTTCATTGAATGGTGGCCTAATTTGTTGGTCATTTTCTCTTGGTTTGTTTTGGGGCTGTTCCCTCCTAAAGTTTTGGTTTCGGTTTCTATTTGGAGGGTTTGGCTGGTTGTCCCTAACAGGAGCCTTTTCATTTATCTTTTCCCACATTTTGGCCATGGTTTTGACTAAATCATCTATTCTAGGATCTAGGGAAGGTGATGAAGTGGAAACCTCGTCTTTATATGTGACCTTTCTTTCTGATCTAGTCCTAGCCCTTTTTTCTACTAAGTTGGCATCTGCTTTTATGGCTATTTGTTGCATTTCCTCTAAGGTAGGGGGATCCTTGTCTCTCATATGATATGTCATGTCCGAATCGAAACCCTCGGGGAATTTTGCCAAGGCTAAACCAAGTGGGGGTTTGAAATGAGGTGGGAGGGAGTTATATACACTGTTGAACCTAGTGCAGTAAGCCTGGACACTTTCCCCATTTTCCCGTTTCAGGTTGTTATATTCTGACAAGATTTGAATGGGGTTTCTTCGGATTTCCCACCTATTTCTGAAGACTTGATATAGTTCTAGGATATTGTGGATGTTGTTTGGAGTTAAGCTTTTGAACCATGTTTTGGGTTCACCGCCAAGACTTTGGGCGACTATTCTCATTCTGACGGTCTCGTCTTGTACCTCCAGGTATTCATAAGCATCAGTCATCCTACTTATATGCTGTTGAGGTGTAGTGGTGTCTTCTCCAGTAAAGTGTGGGATTTTGTCTTGGTATTTATTTGGGAGAGGAGCCAAGGGCGGTGGCAACACCAAAGGTGCATACCAGGCTGCCATGACGGGAGCTAATGGATGATGTACAAGATGAGGACTAGTGGGATGAGATGAGGTGGTTTGAACAGGTGTGGCGGATGAACTTGGACTGGTGATCTAGTTTTGAGAAGATCTGGGATGGTGGGAGCCAAAGTAATGAAGAAGCTGAAAATCGGGAGGGGTGGAAGGTGAGGCTTCTTTACTATGGCTGTGTGATTGGTCTAGGGTTTCAAGATCGTCAAAGTTTATCTTACTATATGATTTTCTTCTGAGAAGAGTTTTTGATGACTCTAATTCAAAAGGTGAATCTGGTAGGATAGTGAGATGTTTAGGTACTGATCTTGTTTTAAGGATGGATCTACCAGTAGCTAGATGGTCAGTTTCAAAAGCTTGCCACAGAATCTTCTCTGGGTCATCTACTATGATAGGGGGGTTTGGGTCTGGATGGGATCTGGTGTTGATTCTTCGTGAAGCCAGATTTTGGATCTAGAGTTTTAGAGAGAATGGTATTGGTGAATGTTCTGGATGAGTGGTCTCTCTAAAGTTTTACTAAGGTGAAGGATGGTCAAAATAAAAGGGATGGATTAGTGGAGTCGTCAGGTGGAACTGGGTTGTTTTTGTGAAGATAGCTATGGTCCACCACCGGTAACTAATCTGGAAATATTTTTTAGATTTTCTAAGTTTATGTGCAGCCTATGGTTTGTTAAAGTATCCTATACTTGTTTCAACACCTCGCTAGGGTGATGAGAACAAAAAGAGTTTACTCTAAATGGGTCTATGGGCTGCTTGCTTGTTTAAGTATCTAAAGGACCAAAGAGTCTATAAGAGTTTGCTAGACTATCATGTACTCAGTGTCCCACCATCTCCCGCTATGTTAGTGAGCGATGGGATAGGTCCATCGGATAGTAACCTAGAGTTCGGTAAAATAGTAAGGCCTACTAGAGGTTAGTGGAGTCGCCAGGTGGAAATTGGTTGCTTTTCAGATATGTGTGTATGGTCCACCACCAATATTGACAAAAACCAATCTAAGGGAGTATTTTGGGGTTTTTTGAGTTTTATGTGCCTACAAGGTTTGGAAGAGTTTTCTATAACTGACTCATCATTTTGCTAAGATGGTGAAAGAGCTATTTTCTACTCTTCAGACAATATCTAAATTTACTAAGCTTGATTGAGACTTCAGGAGTTACTAAGGCGTACTTAGATTGTCACTAACTCGGAAGGTCCTACTGTGAGTGTCACTATGTTAGTGAGCAGTGGGATAAGTCAATCAGATAGTATTCTTTAAGGTCTCTTAAGGTCTAGGGAATCTAAGTTTTTTGTTACTCAGAGTCCCACCGTGATCGCCATTATGTTAGGGTCCCGTAATTTGGCTGATTGGTGAGCCAAATGACAATGTAACATCAAACCAAGCTTTGGAGCCCAAAGACCTAGCCTTCCTGGACTCAAAGAGGGCTCCCTCTATTATATGTAAAAGATATCGGTGTGTTCGCTTATTGTGTTCTGATTTTAGGCTAGTTATGAAGTAAGTTTTTGATTTTTGTTTTTTAAGTTGTGAGGGATGAAACTGATCAAAGATATAACATAAATAACAAGATGTAGATAAACTGGGTTATGGGGTCAAAAGGTCAAGAAAACTATTAGATGACGATACAAGGCTGTTGAAGGGCCGATTTGATTCAAGGTAGAAAGGATCTTTGGGCAAAATGGAGTAAATGGACATCAAGTTTGTGAACAACAAAGAGTTTCAAGCATAACTAGTTCGATAGATAACATAAACATGGTAAAGAAAATCCTTAATCATGCAACATGTAACTATAAACTAATCAACACATCGAAACAAACATTCCAGCCATGCATAGAAGTATAAGACCCTCTAACTTTGGGAAATGGCTATCAGACTTTGGGGAAAAACACATAAGACGGACTAACAACTCAAAATACTATGCCGGAATGCCTAAACACAGTCTTTAAGTTATTGGGCACTTTGACAAACAAGCTTTCATAGTTTTAGGCAAAGGGCTAGATCAGGACTAGGCCTCCTTGGTTCAAACAAAATGATAATCTTAATCAGTCAAAGAGATAGTTTCATGGCTGGAACTATGGACAGTCATAGGTAAGCAGGGCACACCATACATCCTACTCAACATGCATAGAACTATTAATGAAACTAGCAACAATATCCTCAAGTTATTAAAGAGCAGTTAAGAATTCTTTAATACAACTAGGGAAGAAGAAAACATAAAAGCTATGAAGATTCAGGAAATTTGAGGTGCCTCCATGGGCATATCTCAAATTTATTCTCCACTGATCTATAGCAAGCAAGAAACATGTATCATGAATGAAAACTAGAAGACAACAACAAAGCAAGAAACACCATACCATTCTACCATGTCATGGAATCCATCAACAATCCTTCATCATCCATCCAAGAACATTCAAGAGGCAATCCAAAAGCATAGCACAAGTATTTTCTCCAAAGCTCATATGACCAATATATTGCTTCTCTTCTCAAATTCAGCCTTGTTTACAATGAGGGCTTGTGGAATAAATAGGCTCAAATGAGGAAAACCTCATGGTTCAACTTCCATCCTCATTGGCCTAATCAAAATATCTAAACTTGTCCTTGAGGCTTTGCAAAGCCCAAGGCACAAAAATATCTCATAAAATATCTAAAAATTGCTAAAAAGGGAATTTAATTGACTTTGGATCATTTTCCAAGTGTAAAAATAGCTAAACGCACATTTGGGAAAAGCAGATTTTTGAGGTTCAAAAATTACAAAAATACTTCAAATTTATATCAGAAAAAGGTCCCCTGACTTGCCGGAAACATTTGGCAGCCTTCCTGATGTCGAAACGAGGCTCATGATAGCTCGTTGGAAATATCTGAGTGTCTACTTTCCGGCGCAACTGAAATCACCTCAATCTGATGCCTGGAAGTCCTCCAAATATGTACCTGTGTGTAAAAAACCAGAAAATTGCAGACTGCTGATATGCCGGGCAGAATGTGCAAAAATGAGCATTTTTCGCCGTTTTGAGGGGGCGAATGATCTCCAAATGCTCTGAAAATCGCTGAGGACCTGCTCATAGAATTATGGCATCAAATGGTATCATCCTGCTCTCTTGAAAAATCCTCAAAATGAAATGGCGAATTTATGAGTTTTTTATCAAAAACTCAAAAAATGCCAAAAAACAAAAAGTTGTCAAAATGGGCCAAAAATTGGTGCACATGACCCTCAAGGGTCCCTAGCAACATGCTCCGAAGCTGAGGCCAAAATGTCAAGTGCTGATATGCCTTTCTCCTCTTTCCATGCCGGGCGCTTCCCCTTTGCCTTCTTCAGTTTCTCTTGGGCTGCCTTTAGTTTGCGCCGGGCAAACTGATTCAACTTCTGAAAGTGATAAGTCCTCTTTCTTTGCAGCTCCAGATCTCTGTTTGCTCTTTCAAGCTTCATCTCCAAGTGTTTGTTGGCCCTTTCTAACCATGCCTCCTTATTTTCTTCAATCTCCTGCTCAAGTAGTGCAGTGAGGGGAAAATCTTGAAGCTGTGCCTGTTCTTCTTCTTTCTGTTTTTCCAAGGCTCTTTTAAGCCCTATGGTTCTAGGCCTCTTCCGCCTAGGCTGGTCTCCCTCTTCTTCCTCATCAAAATCACCGATGAGTTCCTCTATCCTCATTTGCGCCTTAGCTGCCTCATTCTTGTATTTGATAGCTCGTGCCTCATGAACTTCTGTGTGAACATTCATCTGTTTATTTTGGGTCTCCAAGAAATAGTTGAAGTTCCTTGCCCGTTGAAGATCATTTTCCAATGCCTCAATTTGCCCCTCTCTATGGATTAGGAGGTTTTCAAGAATGCGGGCTTCATTATCGCTGTCATCACTTTGGATTGGAATGACAGCCAATGCACCTAAATGTTTTTCACTTTCTCCAACCTTGCTTTTCCCTTTGAAGGCCAATCTTGCACTTTTCCTCCTTGGCATGCTAGTGGGTGACCTCTTGGGCAATTTTCTTTTGCTAGGGACAACTTTTGTCACTTTTGGAGTGGCAGCCTTAGGCCCTTTTTTCCTCGCTGTGCTGGGTTTTGTTCTTTTGGGAGGAGGAGACACAACTGCTTTACCCTTGACATCTTCTTGAAACTGCAGCTCTCCTTGTGGCTGTTGTGTGTCTTCTTCTTGCTGTTCAATTTGCTGCCCCTGTTTGCCAACATCAATTTGATGTTCTACTTCAATGCCTTGTTCAATTTGTGCTTCAATCTGCTGCCCTTTTTCACCAAAATCAAGTTGCTGCTGTGCTTGGATTTCCTGCCCATTTTGTGGCTCAAGATGCTGCTCAATTTCCTGCCCAAGCTACTGTTCCTGTCCTTCAATAACAATCTGTTGCTCTTCCTCTTGTACCTATTGTTCATCATCTTCTTTTTGCTTCTGACCTTCACCATTGTCCTGCTGCTGTTCCTCATCTTCTGTTTGCTGCTCTTCATCCCTTTCCTCTTGCTCATGACCTTTCTCTTCTTGCTGTCTACTTCCCTCTCCTTCTTCCTGCTGTCCTGACTGTTCTGTGGTAATTTTGAGCCTTCTAGGAGTAGGCCTGTTGGACAAAGGTATAGGGCGATGAATAGGCTGAGTGGGAGATATATGGACAGGAGGAACAGTAGAGAAGTCTGGGTGACTGATGAATACATCCCATGGAACCTCTTTCTTCTCTAGCTGGTGTAGGATGATAATTTTGATCAGAGAATGATGAAAAAGGGAAGGTATTTGCAGAGGTGGGGCCTTCTTCTGGACTATGGATGCCATCTTCTCGAGGCTTTTGTATAAAAAGTAAGGGAGATTTAGCTGCCTGGTTCTAGTGAAATGCATCAATAGTCGGACATGGTAGGCATAAACTCGAGCAAACCTCCCTTCACAAGTAAAATACTTCATTATGACTTTCATTAGAGGAGCATAGCTGTCAAGAAGATAGGAAAAAGGAAAAATAGCAGTGCAAGTATCTCTATGCTTAGGCTTGATGAAAGGTTTGTAATCTTCTAAGTCAAGATGGGTCTGTTTGAACCATTTCTCGCCATGATATGGAATCTTGGTGGCTTTGGACACTGATCTTGGAGAAAACTTGAAATCAAGGTCCGCTACCTGGAAATGCTTGTTCTGGAACCTCAGGGCGCATAGGTGTTTTAATGGAGAAAAAATTTTGACCTCCTGTATCTTCTGGCAGAAGTCTAGACAACCTACTTCATGGAAGTTGAAAAGGATGGATGGATGAGCATTAACCTCCTCTGTAGAGATTGGCTCATATCTTTTGTGTGAACCACTTCTGCTGTCTTGCCTTGGAGGCATTTTGACCTAAATGTGCTTTTGAAGAAACAAACTGCCTCATTGTCTATAAACTGCCTTCTTGGAGCCAAACTGTGTCAATTCACTGTTTTGATAGTGAACAATGTCTTTGGATGACTGCACACTGTTCTCTCACAATATAAAGAACCCCTGCTCCTTCAAAGAGTGGCCTTTCCACCTTTAAAGTATTTCAGCCAACAGAATTTTCAATAAGATACCATACAGTGAAAAGGAGACAAACTGTTAGGTGAATTTTCTATGTAAAGTGTCAAGAAATCACCTTGTTCTTGTGAGGTTTGGAGGTCAACAACACATTTTTATCTTTTTCCAAAGGTAGACTTTCCAATCATTACAAACCTACCCTTCCTAGTGTGCCAATCACTCAACAAACTTATGTCTTATGCAATCAATCCTCAGTGTAATCAGACAGTCAATGTCACAGTCCTGGAACAAAGGTAACATAGTTTAAAATGCTCCAAAAAGTTCAACAAAGCCTGCAAGAGTCTTCTCTTTTCAAAATAATCAAGGCCCCTTATCAATGTAACACCTTTGTTTTTGTAGAAAAAATTCCTTTGCTCTATATGAACATCCACTTATCAAATAAGCTTAAAGAACAAAGACACTCAAGTGGAATACTCAGTTAAAAATTGTCCCTTCTGTGGTTTAATAGGGTTAACTTTTCCCTTTGATGCCTTGAAGATAAAAAACCCTTGTTCTTTGATATATAAAGGTGAAAACACACTGCTCTTAGTTCAAAACATCCCTTTTTCTTGAAGGCACCTTCATTAGTATGCCCACCACTCAAGCACAACTTCAACCAATGGATATTTTCACAGCAAAAACCAGTTTACAGATATGGTGATGTAGCAAGTTAAATGAGGACAAGACCTCCCTTGATTTTGACCTTAACCCTGATATGTAGCTCCACAAAATATATGATGATATATAAACTAAGTCAAACTCAACAATTCTGCTCTAACTCTTTCATTCTTTGCACTTATTTGAACCATATACCCTAAGTCAAAGTCATCATTTATGAGAGAGGTTAACAGGGCTTGTTTTGTTTCTATGATGTGGTAGAAGAGGTCTGTAGCTTTCAATTACAGCTGCTCTAAAAAAAAAACCTTGCTTTAATTTGAACACTGCCCTCTTCAACACACACTATTTCTTTACCTCCCACTGTTCTTCATGCTAGTTTGATAGGAACAAAATCTAACTGTTTTCTTTTGTCACTGAGGTTTGACTGTTTGGAGAGCTATTTTATGAATATGCTCACTGCTGGTGAATTCGGGCTTATCCAAACTTAGTTTTCAACCAAGCTTAACACATCTTGTTTTCAACCAAGCTTTTCTGCTCCAATCATTATCTAGAAACTGTGAATTTGGAAGGAGAGCAAGCTAAATACCTTAAAAATCAAGATGCCAATCATTGCTTGTGAGTTAGAAGTGTTTGAAGGCGGTTGGAGGTATAAACAAGTGCGCGGCGCTTTGTAGAGGAAGAGCGCCGCGCCAATAGCCAACCGGGCGGCCTGTCGGGTCGTGGTCGGGCGACGTGTACAGGCGCGTCGCGCACATGTACAGGCATGTCGCGTGACTGTTATCGGCCGGTGAAAAATTGCTTCTGAGTGCGTCGCGCAGACTTACAGGTGCGTCGCGCAGTTCCGACTGTTGGAAAAAAAACTTCAAATCGCTCAAAAACTTCTGTGTTTGATCTTTGATGGCAGCAAGGGGCTTTGCTCGATACTCTTGTTCGGAGTTTTCAAAAATGAAGTTGGTCAATTCAATTTACCCTTTGGCGTACTTATAACTTGGATTCCGAAGTGCTGCAGGCAGCAGTGATTTTTTATGTTTTTTAGACCGTGCTAACATGAATCAACCTCTTTATAAAAAGAAAATATAGCTGGAAAGGTCAACACTCTGTTTCACTTATGAACATGGGTTTGAAGGGTGATTCCTGTCAGCTTTGTCTCTCTGGTGACCATTTAACACAACAACTCCAATTTTGAATAATACCCTGATGACTCTCAAACCATCCTTTGCCACTTTGTTTTTAACACTGTTCATGGCATTTGTTATGTAACCTCACTTTAAATCTGTCAAGAAAATACTGAAGACTGCTTTGCTATTTGAAAGGGTAGGGTTTGTATTTTCAACCACTCTCGACTTTACTCTTATGTCGTTTCAAACTCCCAACGGTCACCTTTATCATTTATTTGAAATGCACTTCAGACCATCTCCGCCACTTTGTTTATAACACTGTTGATGACATTTGTTATGCAACCTCACTTTAAATCTGTCAAGAAAATACTGAAAACTGCTTTGTCATTGGAAAGAGTATGGTTTGTATTTTCAACCTGTTTTGACAATTTCTATCTCCAACTGCTTCTTCAAATTCTTTCTCACTGCAGGTGCCCCAAGCATTTGCTATACTTATTTGGATTTTCTATGGCCCTTTTATCAATTACTTCTCTGCTCAAAACATTTTATATGATACCTCTGTCCATTGAATAATAAAAACCCATTTTTGCCTTGAACTTTCTAAAATACTGATAATCTATCAAAACAACTCTTTTTTTATTATGAACAATTTTTTCCATGGTGATATATCTTGATGACAGAAAACTAGATTGTTTGTGCCAGTTGTAGTAGCAATTTTGAAAAGTCAACCGTTCATGGATGAAGCTGTTTTCAAGAAAGACATGCTTGATTGTAGATGCAACTGTTAGGTGTTTTTGAGCTTTCTTCTTTGACTATGGGTAGAAGACAAAACAGGGGATGATGCATCAAAGTTTAGAAAGGGAAACAAGGAGAACTGCTCTTTATGTTTCCTGTGAGGGAGCTCTTCACTGTCTCATTGCACTGCTCTTTGCTGAGTGGAACTGAAATGTCACCATTTGCCTTGGTCAACTTATGCCAAGTCATTTGAAAGATAATCTCTGTGAGTAGGGAGGTTAGCACCCTTGAAAAACAACCATCTTTTCTTCTGCCTGTGTAATGACATGACTTGTCAATTTTTCTTCAATTTGGTCTTGTTGAAACAACAGGGTGCTTATGATTAGAATTGTTTTCACTAATGATATGTCTCTCCAAGGTTTTAACAATTCATATGATTTGAAAACTTCAAATGACTTCCTTTACAAGACCAAAACTCTATTTTCCCTTTTCTTGCACACTTCAGATCCTAGCCCTGTTATGATCATCACTTACACTCAGAAAACCTAGAGTCACTATTTTACTGTCTAGAAAAACGCAAACCTGGGCTTTTGCAATCCTTAAAGTCAATATTGGCCAACGCCCTCTGCTTGTAGATGAAGGAGGCGCCTTAACCCTCTGCTTGTAGATGAAGGAGGTTCTTGGCCATGACAAATTACTAGTCTGTGTGACAGTGGTGTCTTTCTCTTACTGTGATTTTCATGCTGAAAGGAAGCTGCAAGTTCTTGATGAGTAACTCTCTGTCTTGCATATGTATCTCAGGCTCATGTTGACATTGAGAAGCAGCTGTTCTTCTAAATGTGTATTCAAGAATTTTCTCCTGAGATGAAGTTATATTTCCTGTCTTTGTAGAATCCATAAAACACTATAAAACACCTAATAATCAGCTTGAGATTGTGGTTTATGCAGTGCTGAGACCTAGGGGGTGTAAGTGGCGCGACTTAGAGCTGTGATCAACTTGATTTGTAGAGTGGGAGGTCTGTCATGATTGGTTTGTATCAGATGGAGGTTTTTTTGGCCTTTTGATGGTTGCCAAGGGTAAAATGCCTTAAAGCGCCACTTCCTAACTTAGGGGAGGCATTTGAAACAGACTTGGATTTGCCTTTTAGGACTGATGGGCAGACCAGTAGGGCTGAAGCTAGATAGGATAGTGATAATGGGTTTTGACTTTGACATGGGCGACTGAAAATTAGGAGGGCGAAAAAAGTTTTATGAGGGTTTTCTAGATGAAAAATTGACATATGGAGATCAGTTTCTAGAAAACTCAGTTATGGATCTAGTCATCACTAATCAATTGAAAATACTGATGACTAACACAACATCTTCTTGGAAATTCCATGAGCTCAGTGTGCCACTCATGAAGCTCGATCGCAAAATGTCACAAAGAAACAAATTTCGTAGATTTCCCTAAAATGTACATATTCTTCACTTCTTTGTATCACTTCTAATCGAATTATCTTTCACCACCTAATTTAATTTTCTTTTCAAACCACTCATCGATCTCTTTTTCTGTGTTTCCAATGTGTTCTTTGCATTAATCTTGATCTTCTCTCTCTCAAAATGTTCACGGTCCCTGACAACTAACCATTTTTTGGCTTGAGGGGTCCTGACCCAGGTTTGGAGGTTAAGGTTTGCCAAAAAACCCCTATACTACTGGCCCTTTCAGCAGTGACCTGCTTGCGCAGGCCAAAGTGTCACCCGAAGCAGTATGGGAGGGTGTTGGAACCAGGTTTCCACACCTTGAGAGAGAGTAGGTAAGTCAAGCAGGTTTGCATTCCCAGCCTATCGATTTCATACTTAAATAGATCTATTCACAGGCTTACAGAGCTAGTATCATGCAAAGAGTGAATAAATGCCTCCTCATCCACGTGTGTAATACCAATTATCAGCACAGAACATTATAATCACAGTAATTAATATATCACAGATACATATACCAGAAACATAAATACTTTCACAGTTTGCAATAATTAAACAGATACTTCCACAACTTAATCATATAACCCGGGTTTGCATCAATCATAACAAAATGTCGATCCGATAGAAAGCACGAGTGAATGTTGTTTTTATATATATTAATACCAAATTCCACTTACAATCAAAAAATACCGCCTGCGCACACAACTAGCAGGGTCCACACACAACAGGACTGAGGATCTCCACGCACACAGCCAATAGAAGTCCTTACCCAAACAACCCGACAACAGATCTAACAATTCGTGCTTAGCATCAATATCAATTCTTGCCTACCTTAAGACTCAAAAAGGTTCATCTATTTATATCGATTTAGCCTACACATCCAATGGTCTGAAAACCATGGTTTGCGGACTCTTGGTCTACCCTTGACTCATTACAATGCATTCGAGGCTTTGACCCACCCCAAAATCCCCGCGCTAGACTAAATAATACAAAAAATATACAAAAATGGACAAAATTCGCAGCTTTAGGAGACCTTATTCCAACATATATTCAGTGGAATTATTTCTCACTAATGATGTCCAATGGATTAGTAATTGTGAATTTCCTTGGTTGTCCATCTTTTGCAAAGGGAAATAGAATCTCTCTGAATGATAAAATAGAAACAAATACACTAAAATAGACACATATTTGAACTCTCCTTCTGTGGTAAACTTCATGAACTGCTCATGAATGGAATCTGCCAAGAAATGACTATAATTGAAGATAAGATGTTTTTCATTTGATGAGAAAACTGAAAAAAAACCAATTATCACCTCATCGACCCATTGATCAGAATGATAACCTAATAGGCATGCAACAATAGATATGATCTGCTTGGTTATTTCTGTAAACATAGATGATTGATAGGGTGTATTGTTTTTAGCAAATGAGCATCTTCTCGTAAGAATTCTTCAAAAATATTGGTTCTTTGGGGAAAATGAAGTTTCTTATAGATATCCATGAGAGTTTCTAGAGAAAACGGATGTAGGGGTTCAGGTTTGTGCTTGCATCATGTGGTTGATTGACTCAATAGTAATGGTGAACAAGACTTCCTTGTTCTAAGAAATTACTACTCTTTGGCTCAGGATATACCTAAACTGATACCACACAACAAATTCTGGGAAATGATGGATTCGTGGAAAGATAAATAGGGGGAGAGATGAATGCCATAGGTTTGATTCATCAATTAAGTCCAAGAAATTCTTCTTTAACCAATTTTGGAGTTCAAAGAGATCGAACTCACAATTGGTTTCTACAACTTTGTAGTGTTGTTCCACCAAAGGTTGATGGTCTAGGTCAATGGGAGGGGGAAGCATGGGGGTTTTCCTTGTTCTTGGATTTCTTCTTTGAAGACATGATTGCAGAGGAATAAGGAAAATACTGTAATTACCTTGAGATAAGCTTGATTTCCTTTATTGTGTGAAAGATGTGGTAAAAGTCTTCAATTTCGGCTTGTCGCTGAAAAAATTTCTTTGGCTCTGTGACTGGTTACAATTGTTTAATCCTGCAAATGGTTGTGATAGCAGAGCGATAGACAGACTGGTGCGACAATCAATTATTTTGTTTAAACAATAAGACCTTTTTCTTTTGAATACCATGACTTAATTGTTTAATTACCCATTATGGAGGAGCAGGGGGGAATTTAATGTCTAAACAGATAATTCGCAATGGGAATGAATGATTGGCATAGGGACTAACATATGGCAGAGGGAGAGTGGTCGTTAGTTTTTGGCAGGAGGAGTGCCTAAAAACTTTTGAGGAAGAAAAGTGGTTTTCGAAGGGGGTATGGAATGATTTATGGTTTTAGTGTGAGGGGGTGCGGAGTACACGAGAACGAAGCACGTGGCATCAACGATTTTGGGATCCCGACTTTTGGCACCCACTCGGTTGACTAAACGCCGGATGGGCTTGATGAGTGTGGAGCAGTCTATGGGCCGTTATTCATATTTGAACACTCCTCGCAGCTTTTGAAGTTTGTAGTGTTTTAACAAAAGACAACAAAAGGTCTTGTCAAGTTCCATTATTTGCTAAACCTGTTTAACAATAACTTAATTACAATTTATCATTAATAAAATGTGATTAAACTATTAAACAATGTGAAATTTAAATGTGCACGCCATTATTTTTTTAAGTAAAATTAAACTATTTCTATTGAGCAAAATATGGTACAATCAAGAAAGACAAGAAACCGGCCGACCGGAAATGATGAAACCATCAACCTCGGTCCCGGAGAAGGAATGAACCAAGCACGGAACTACAACAAATGACTTGAAAGCAGAAAAAATCGACTTCTATCCCACATGGGCAGAGGTCTCAGCACGAAGTTTTTTCCCTTTCTTTTTGTTGACATTTATCTAGCCATCCTGGGGAGAATGAGCTGGAACAACTTGGAGACTAGAGTTCTCCAACCTGGGGATCTCCTTATCTGAATCAGAAGAGGAGGTCTCATGGACGCGTTTCTGGGTGTTCGCTGTGGTAGAGGGAAAGTACCTGGAGTGTGTTGGGAAAGACCGAGAGGAGGGGGGGGATGAGTGGCGGCATTTTCATCGCATAATCAAATCTTTTTACTTTTTCATTCCTTAAAACCCATACACTACTTTCCTTCAGTAAACTAGCGTATATACGCGGATCCCCTTTATGAAACTCGCGTATACACAAAGATGTCATTAAACTTCACTTAAACCATTCCATCATTTATTCATCAGATATTCAATAAGCAGTAAACATGTGCAGTAAGAACAGAATAAACCATCACACAAAGCATCACACATGAACACCGGGATTTTTAGGTGGAAACCCAAGTCGGGAGAAAACCACCGCTGCAGTTGCTCAGCCTTCAATATTTTATTATAGAGAAAACATTTTACAACATATGTGCTGGTGCAGACTCCTACCAGCACGCAGGCACCCACCTGCGCTCGTTTACCAGCCTCTCCTGGAAGGGAGCTCCAACCCCCTGACTCGTTTACCAGCCTCTCCTGGAAGGGAGCTACGACCCCCCGTTCTCGTTTACCAGCCTCACCTGGAAGGGAGCTACGACCCCCTGACTGAAGGCTACAACCCTCAGCACCACCTTGGACCACGTTTCATCAATTTTCACACTGGAACCTTTCCATACTTTTTAGCACAAACATACATCACCAACAGATACTTATCAACACAGATCAGATATCAGAAACACAGCAGAACAGATCAGATATTTCATACCCTTTCACTTTAGACAGATGTTCGCCTAGATGTTCGCCTCATCACATATCTAAGCCTTCCATAATCAGATCTAGCAAATACAAATGCATTTCAGATCTAGATCCCCTTCTTCATCATTGGTGCATCATACATTCAGATTTATCTTCAAGTGTAACCCTTTCCATTCAGATCTACTTCAAAGAAAAGTATTCATTCAAGCTCAGACATCTTGCACCCACACTTGTGATTTGCACAATGAATTTCTTCTCCTTATATAGGTTTATCTTTTTCAATACCATGGGCCAAAACAATACCATGAGCCTTCAATACCACGAGCCAAACCAATACCATGAGCCTTCAATACCACAAGTCAAACCAATACCATGAGCCTTCAATACCATGAGTCTTCAATACCACGAGTCATCAATACCATGAGCCTTCAATACCACGAGTCTTCAATGGCATGAGTCTTCAATACCACGAGCCATCAATACCATGAGCCTTCAATACCACGGGCCCCTGGATTTGCACTTTTTGAGCGCTTTTTCCCATACGCGACTTATCACGTTCTTTTTAGACATATCAGCGTATTCATAGAGACATAATTTTTCCATCATACTTTGAGCACATTCTGAATTCCTTTCTTCATTGCACACTGTAGATACATCATATTTTCTTCATCAAGAACATATTCTAGCAAGCACAACTTCATCAAGTAAGTTGCCATCATCTTTATCAAGTGGAGGTGCCTTTCCAAGGAGTCAAGAACAACTCTCTACATCATATTGTCAACAAACATCATATCACATCAGATTTACATCATTTACCAAGTCCATCAAGTCAAGAATAACTTCATCAGGTGTATTGCCATCAAGGACAACACATGCCAGCAATCTCATGTCTTCATCTTCATTCAGTGGGTTGCCATCAAGGACAACACTCTGCATCATATTTCCAACAATCTCCCCCTTTGGACTTGATGGCAACCATGATGGTGTTTGGTTACCACAACAGATAGGTACCATGTCACTCTCCCCAAATATGTCACTCTCCCAAATATTTGACATCTTTAACTTCTCTTCATTCAAACACCATGTCAGTCTCCCCCTTTGACATCAAGGGCAAAGGGCGGATCAAAACCAACACTCTCCCCCTTTTCTCCTCATGTGGAAGAAACATTCTGCAGATCTGATATGTGCTGAAGTGGCCACGCTCCCCCTGAGTTCATGCTGAATCTTCAAACATATTTTTCAATGAAGTACATGACTCTATGAACTTCCTATCACCAAAGACTCATACTTACATCAATTATCCAACCAAGTGGATTTACATATGAGACTCAAGTACCCAACCAAGTGGGTTTACACATTTCAACTCAGCTACCCAACCAAGTGGGTTTACAAAATTTGACTCAGCTACCCAACCAAGTGGGTTTACAAATTTGACAAGTCCTTACATGATTGAATATTACAATTTTACATCATGGGTCTCAACAAGACCTTTTCATCAAAATACAAGTATGACCATTTAAGACCAACACCTAGAAAATCCTCAAGAAAGAGAACATATTTGAGAACCATCATAATGCCAACACTGCATTATACTCAGAAAAACTAATGCTCCCCCTGAATCTGTGCAACCAAGAAATCTTTCCAAATGACTAAGGCTCCCCCTTAGTTTGTGCATCCTGAAAACTTCCACCAACAAATCATCAAGGCATCTTCATCAAAACATTAGAGACAGAATTATGAGAACTGGAACACCACCAGAGATACCAAACAGTATCAGAGATACCAAACAGCACTGCAGCTGTGCTGAAGAGAGCTGAACCAACCAAAAATTTGTCAGCAATCAGACATACGCGGTTTTATGTGCATGAACTTGCGTACATATGCGACTGTGTTTCAGGAAACCCGCGTATCCAAAGTCACCTTCTAAAATTTATGCAGATTTGTTCTTTTGACTGGCAGAGAACACTCCCAGCTTCTGTCTTAGATGCTCGAACGCTTCCCTGGGAAGAGGTTTGGTAAAGATATCAGCAGCTTGTTCTTTGGAGGTAACATACTCCAACTTCACTTTTTTCTCAAGCACTTGTTCACGTAGGAAATGATATTTGATGGGAATGTGCTTGGTCTTCGAATGCATAACAGGATTCTTTGAGATATTGATGGCACTTGTATTATCACACATAATGGAGATAGGAGTTGCACATTTGATTTGAAAATCTTGCAAGGTTTGCATCATCCATAGGAGTTGAGTGCAACAAGATGCGGCAGCTACATACTCTGCTTCAGGTGTTGATAAGGCAATAGAATTTTGCTTCTTGCTGAACCAAGATACTAACCGGGGCCCCATGTAAAATGCACCACCACTAGTGCTTTTCCGATCATCAACACTTCCAGCCCAATCTGCATCAGTGTAAGCATGAAGAGTAAGATCAGCATCCTTTGGATACCATAGACCAAAGTCTTGAGTTCCTTGTAGACATTTGAATATCCTTTTGACAGCCTGAAGGTGAGACTCTTTTGGATTAGCTTGGAATCGTCCAACAATCCCAACAACATGCATAATGTCTGGTCTGGTCCCAGTGAGATAAAGTAGACTTCCAATCATCGATCTATATTCTGGTTGATTCACAGTGGGAGAATCATCATTAGAACTGATACTGCATCCGGTTATCATTGGTGTACTTACAGGTTTGCATTCTTCCATGCCATACTTCTTCAGAATTTGCTTAAGATATTTTGCTTGTGATAGAAATATACCATCTGTAGATTGATGCACTTGCAAGCCAAGAAAAAATGTTAGTTCCCCAAGTAAAGACATTTCAAATTCTTGTTGCATGACAGAAGCAAATTTTTGACTCATAGATTCTTCGTTACTCCCAAAAATGATATCATCAACATATACAACTACAATCAATAGTTTATCATTTTCAACTTTTGTGTATAAGTTGCTATCAGCAGACCCCCTTGAAAATCCTTGTTGATGAAGATATTTGTCAAGACGATAATACCAAGCCCTTGGAGCTTGTTTGAGTCCATACAGAGCCTTTTTAAGTCTACAAACAAGATTTGCATCATTTCCCAAAATGAATCCTTTCGGTTGTTCTATATATACTTCTTCTTCTAGATCACCATTAAGAAAAGCAGACTTAACATCCATTTGATAAACTTTGATTCGTTGATAGCTTGAGAAAGCAAGAAACATTCTTATGGCTTCAAGTCTAGCTACGGGAGCAAAAGTTTCTTCAAAGTCTATACCTTCTTGTTGAGTATACCCTTTGCAAACCAGTCTAGCTTTGTTTCTTACAACATCCCCATTCTCATTTAACTTGTTCTTGAAGATCCATTTAGTTCCAATGACATTTTTATCATGAGGTCTTGGTACAAAATCCCAAGTGTCATTCTTTTCAATTTGCTCAATTTCTTCATCCATGGCATTATTCCAACATTCATATTTGCTAGCTTCATTGACATTGTGTGGTTCAATTGTGGATAGAAGTGCCAAATTACTAGAAGATCCCGCAAGAGTTCTCCTTGTTCATACACCTGATTCCTTGTCTCCCAAAATTTGAGATTCAGGATGATTCTTTTGAACATATCTGGATGGAGCTTTTTCAGATAGATCATTTTCAGGTTCTTCATTGGATTCACTGCCTATATCATTTCCATATGATGTAGAAGGCCATATGTTGCTATCATCTTCTTCTGTTGTTTGTTTTTCTTCTTTAGAAGCTGCAGGAGACTCATCAATAACAACATCAATACATTCAACAACCTTTTGAAGCCTCTTATTGTAACATGTGAATGCTTTGCTTGAAGAAGAGTAACCAAGAAGTATCCCTTCATCTGATCTAGGTTCAAACTTTCCAAGCTTTTCATCATTATTTTTTATAAAGCATCTACTTCCAAAAACTTTAAAATGCTTTACAGTGGGAGACTTACCATACCAGAGTTCATATGGAGTTTTGTCACTATTTACCCGAACATGAGCTTTATTGAGAATGTTAACTGCTGTACGTGCTGCTTCACTCCAGAACATGTCAGGAACATTAGAGTCAGCCATCATAGCTCTAGCCATTTGAACAATTGTTCTATTCATTCTTTCTGATACACCATTTTGTTGTGGAGTGCCTGCTACAGAGAATTGTCTTTTAATGCCATGTTGTTCACAAAATTCAAAGAATTCATTTGATGAATATTCTCCACCTCGATCAGATCTAAGACACTTGATTTTTGAATCCAATTCATTTTCTACCAGAGCTTTGAACTTCTGAAATTTTTCAAAAGCTTCATCTTTGTGTTTAATAAATGCGATCTCACACATTCTGGAGTAGTCATCGATAAATAGGATATAGTATTCTTCCCCACGTAATGACCTTTTCCTCATAGGTCCACGGATGTCAGTATGAATGAGTTCAAGAGGCTTACTTGATGATCCTTCTTTGGCATTAAATCGAACTCTAGTCTGCTTACCAAATTGACAAGATTTGCATATGGTATTTTCTGGAAGATTGACCTTGGGAAGATCACGAACAGCTTGAAGTCTGTTTGCTGTGTTGATTTGAGAGAAACTCAGATGCCCCAGCCTTCTATGCCATAGCCAATTTTCTGAAGACTTGCTCAAGTAACATTGATCTATGCCGTTTAGTACATAGAGGTTGCTTGGATTTCTTTTTCCTTTTATAATGATTTTACCTGTATCAAGATCACGAACCATACATTCTTTGGAACTGAAGACCACTTCTGCTCCTTGATCACACATTTGGCTAACACTTAATAGGTTATGCCTTAATCCATCCACATACATGACATCTTTAGCCTTCACCTTTTCTTTTAGAAATACTGACCCTTTTCCTTTAATTACAGCAGGAGTATCATTTCCAAATGTAACTTTCTTTTTCTTTTCTAGAGCATTATAAGTATGAAGTTTGCTTTTGTCACCTGTCATGTGTCTTGAGAACCCACTATCGATGTACCATTGATTTTCTTCACCTTATGCAAATAATGCTATCCCACTATTTTCAACCGGCGGTTCTTTCTTCTTCCACACTTTGGAGCTTGAGGGAACATGTTCTTTAGGCTGGATCTTGTTCCTGCATTCAGATTCTTCATGGCCAAAGTTATTGCAATAAGTACATTCGACTTCACTTTGAAGAGGAGAAAAATTGTTATAGGTATTCTTCTTTGGTTCAGTATCCAACATTTTCTTTCTTGCTTCTCTTGTCATGATGGTTTTATATGCCACACATTGAATAGCTTTATGACCAAAATTGTGACAAGTGAAACATTGCCCATTGAAGTAGAAATTTCTGCGATCATGGAATCTTCTATTAGAGTTTACCTGTTGGTTGTAGAGTCTTTGAAAGCTATCCCTGTTAGTGTTCCTTGAATTGAGATGGTCCTTCTTTCCCTGTAGAGATCCTCTATTCCCTTGCTGAGTGGCTGAATGTAGTAAACCACATGTAACTGCTTTTAGATAGTTTGGTGCTGAAGTTTGAGAAGATTCTCCGGTATATCCCAGACCTGTCTTTATAAGAGGAGAACGTTGTACCTTGATAATCTCATCTAAGGTTTCAGATCCTTTAACAAATCTAAGATTCAAGGTCTTTGCTTTCTCTACTTCTTTTCTTTGAATTACCACTTCACATTCTAGCTTTTCAATATGTTTCTTTGCTTCTTCAAGCTGCTTTTCAACAGTCTCTCTGATCACCTTTTGTTCTTCTAAGAGAATTTTGCAATCTTCTAAGCGAAGTTTGAGTTGATTATTTTCTTCAAGAAAATCATTTTCCTCTAGAGCATCCATAAACATATCCTTTTCTCCCTTTTGTTCAAAGGCCATGAGAAGTCTAAGATCTTCTTCACAATCTTCCTCACTATTAGATGACCCATCACTATCTTCATTAGTATAGTAACTTTTCTTAGAGCTAGATCTGTTCTTATTCCTTCTAACAACTTCTTTTCCTTTATAAGGACATTTTGCAGCATAATGACCAATTTTTCCACACTCAAAACATTTGAAGGGAAGCTTACCTTTGAATCTTCCAGTTCCTAGTTGGAGTTTTCTTACGAAATTTGCTTCTTCTTCATCGGAAATATAGCTGGATTCTTTGACAACTTCCTTTTCCTTTCCTTTTGTAGAAGCCTTAAACGCGGCTTCTCTTACTTGAGAAGGACCTCCTTGTCTCATTTCAAAAGCAGTCAGAGTCCCATGTAATTGAACAATAGTAAGAGTTTGCAGATCTTGCCTTTCTTCAATAGCGGAGACTTTAGAGTCAAATTTTGGAGTCAAGGATCTTAAGAATTTTTCAACCAGAGTAGTATCAGTTTTAGTTTCACCCAAATTTCTCATTCGATTGACAACATCATCTAGACGAAGGAAGAAAATGGCAACACTTTCATCACTATGCATCTTCAAACTTTCATATTCAATTCTAAGAGTTTGGAGTTTTGCATTTTTTACCTTTGTATCTCCTTCATAGCTCAGAATGATTTTGTCCCATATATCTTTTGTTGAATGTAGCTGCATCACTTTAGCAAATTCTGATTCAGACATGCTTCCCAGCAAAACATTTACTGCTTTGGCATTGGTTTCATACTTCTTTCTTTCTGCTGCATCAGTAGGAATACTTACCGGGTATTGATAACCTTCTTCCACGATTGCCCATACATCTGCACCAAGACTTTGCAGAAATGCTTTTGTACGTACCTTCCAGAATATCAGATTGCTTCCATTGAATATAGGTGGCTTTATAGACATTATTCCTTCTTGACTTCCCATTGCGATGAATCTCCTTTAAGCGATCAAGCTTCTCCACAAGGACCTGCTCTGATACCAATTGTTGGGAAAAATACTGAGAGGGGGGGGGTGAATCAGTATTTACTACATAATCAAATCATTTTACTTTTCCATTCCTTAAAACCCATACGCTACTTTCCTTCAATAAACTAGCGTATATACGTGGATCCCCTTTATGAAACTCGCGTATACACAGAGATCTAGATATGTCATTAAACTTCACTTAAACCATTCCATCATTTATTCATCAGATATTCAATAAGCAGTAAACATGTGCAGTAAGAACAGAATAAACCATCACACAAGCATCACACATGAACACCAGGATTTTTAGGTGCAAACCCAAATCGGGAGAAAACCACCGCTGCAGTTGCTCAGCCTTCAATATTTTATTATAGAGAAAACATCTTACAACATATGTGCTGGCGCAGACTTGACCAGCACGCAGGCACCCACCTGCACTCGTTTACCAGCCTCTTCTGGAAGGGAGCTCCAACCCCCTGACTCGTTTACCAGCCTCTCCTGGAAGGGAGCTACGACCCCCCGATCTCGTTTACCAGCCTCACCTGGAAGGGAGCTACGACCCCCTGACTGAAGGCTACAACCCTCAGCACCACCTTGGACCACGTTTCATCAATTTTCACACTGGACCCTTTCCATACTTTTTAGCACCAACATACATCACCAACAGATACTTATCAACACAGATCAGATATCAGAAACACAGCAGAACAGATCAGATATTTCATACCCTTTCACTTCAGACAGATGTTCGCCTAGATGTTCGCCTCATCACAGATCTAAGCCTTCCATAATCAGATCTAGCAAATACAAATGCATTTCAGATCTATATCCCCTTCTTCATCATTGGTGCATCATACATTCAGATTTATCTTCAAGTGTAACCCTTTCCATTCAGATCTACTTCAAAGAGAAGTATTCATTCAAGCTCAGACATCTTGCACCCACACTTGTGATTTGCACAATGAATTTCTTCTCCTTATATAGGTTTATATTTTTCAATACCATGGGTCAAAACAATACCATGAGCCTTCAATACCACGAGCCAAACCAATACCATGAGCCTTCAATACCACGAGTCAAACCAATACCATGAGCCTTCAATACCATGAGTCTTCAATACCATGAGTCTTCAATACCATGAGTCATCAATACCATGAGCCTTCAATACCACGAGTCTTCAATACCATGAGTCTTCAATACCACGAGTCATCAATACCATGAGCCTTCAATACCACGGGCCCCTGGATTTGCACTTTTTGAGCGCTTTTTCCATACGCGACTTATCACGTTCTTTTTAGACATATCCGCGTATTCATAGCGGCTATATTCATAGAGACATAATTTTTCATCATACTTGAGTACATTCTGTCTTTCTTCATTGCACACCGTAGATATCATATTTTCTTCATCAAGAACATATTCTAGCAAGCACAACTTCATCAAGTAAGTTGCCATCATCTTTACTTACACAGCTCTTCAAGGACAACACTCAAAGACTGCTGTTATCAAACATCATTTCATCGCATTTACATCAATTACCAAGTCCATCAAGCCAAGAATAACTTCATCAGGTGGATTGCCATCAAGGACAACACATGTCAACAGTCGCATGTCTTCATCTTCACTCAGTGGGTTGCCATCAAGGACAACACTTCTGCATCATGGGCTTCCAACAGAGTGGCAGCGGCACGATCCATCGTCTGAGGCCCCTGGTCTGGTTCGGCGTCGCTCTCCTCATCTTCGGAGCTTGAGGAATCCGAACTTACTGCTGGAGGCGGTGAACAAGGTGTCCAACGCTTGGGCTTGGCTCTTGCAATGTTATCCTTTTTCGCTTTTGCAGGGAGAGATGGGCAAGAATTCTGCAAGTGCCCAGTTAGGTGACAGTGACGGCATCGGAAGGCAGTATTCTCGTAATCCAGGTTCTGAGTCCAAACAAATTCCTTGATCTTGAGATGGATTTGGTCTGGCAGTCCCTTGCTTAGATCTAATTCTACAAATATTCTGGCATATGTGTAAAGGCCTTGATGTTCCCGCCAGTGATCTCCCATTAAAAAGCGGCCCAAGGAATTGCCAATGCCTCTGTAGACTGCCATATGCCACAGGTGAGCTGGTAAGTTTGGAAGCCGGATCCAGACAGGTGTTCTGGTGATAACTGCTGTAGCTGGATCAAAATCGGGGAACCAGGGAGTTAAGAAGAGCCCAGCAGTTCCCATGAACCAAGGACCTTCTTCTAAGGCCTGTTCATAGTGCTTAGGATTATCGAACAAAACTATAAAATATCCTTTTGTACAGAAGCTGACCTTGCAATGGTGTGTCCAGTTTGCATGGATCCAGTCATAGAGGTCTTTAGAGCGCGGCAAAAGCCCATTGAATCTGCATATAATGGCCCTTGCTGCAAATTTTTGAAGATTATCTGCAAGGTCAGGGTGGGAGACCTCGACAGAGGGAACCTACTCCAATTTGTCCACCAAAAAAGGCTGGGGTTTGGGGGCTTCGGGGGGTTTGGGATTCTCAGCGTGAACAACGGCTTTGTAGGAGGAGGGGGGAGTAGTAGAGGATTAACCTGCAGCACCACCTCTGAGACGAAGGGAAAACAATAAAGAGCTGTTGCATCTTATGTCATAAGAATGGAGTGGAAGAAGGTCATCGAGTTGTTTACCTTGAAAAATAAGTCTTTGAAGAGCTGAGGGAACCCCGGACCGGCGTTCCAAGTTTACCTTGAGGTTCTGCACCAGATCTGAAGGGTGGACCCAAAGCAAGATGGTCTTGCCAGAAAGCTGTGTGATTTGGATCTGAAACGGGGCAGAGAAATTTTTAAATGTTTGCCGGACCAACTCCGTGCCAGAATCGTTTGGATCTCCGGTTGCTTGGCTATTGGGAAGCTGTGGAAGATGAAATTGCATCTGCCGAAGGAAACAACCTCTCCGGCAGAGATTCGTTGCATAGGAAAGGACGGCAAGGTTGTAGAGGGGCCGAATGATCAAATGCCGCAGATAAACCCTTGCCGCAATGCCTTTGACGGGTGAATCAAGCGAGGACAACGCTAGGGGCGCATCCAAGTCCTCTGTCTCAAACAATGAGAGTGGGCTGCGGTCGAGGAGGGCGATCGAGTATCGGTGGAGGTCGCCAAGAAGCCAGAGAAGATGCCGGCCATCAATCTGGGCCAGCGCTACAGATTGGGTGCCATGCAGAGCCTGTAACGATGGGGTGGGATCGGCCGCCGCAAGGGAAAGAGCAACCAGTGATTCAAGCCCTGTCGGCGCTGAAGCTCCAGAAGAGAAGGCGGCTGCTAATGGAGAAAACGAAGAAACCCTAAGCGCCATTTTCCGCCGATGAATGTCCTTGTATTATCATGCCCTCCCGGAAAATCGTGCACGCCGCATTTGAAATATATATATTTTATTTCTTTCTCTCATTTTTCGTTTGTCATATTTTTCAAACATATTTTATTTTTTCATTTTTCAACGTTTCTTTTATTTCTTTTTCTACCTAACTTTTTTTTTTTTTTTTTTTCTTCTAAAATATATATATCTTATCAAAACTGAATATGTTATGAAACTTCTGAATGTTGGGTGTTTGTTATATTCTTTCCACCACTAGCCCCACGCACTAAGAGGGGGGTGGTTGTCTCTCGTGTGGTATGCGGTCCTGGGGGTGTTACCGAGAGATTTTTTTTTGAACCCTATATTAGGTGGGAACCCACTTATTGTTTTGTGCATGGGTTTAGAATACGATTTTGGACATGTAGTTTTTTTGTCCATGAAATTTTGTAGATTCAAATTAAGGGAACTACAATTATGTTCCTGAATCTGTAATAATGGATCGGGGTTTATGAACTTAGGCATGTATATATATATATATATATATATATATGTATTGTAACATTGAAAGGAACATAATGAAAAATCAATCTGTTAGTCTCGGTTTTGGGATCCAGGGAAAAATTTCTATGTATACTTGTTTTATGTTTTATGCTCTCTCTATTATATATTTTCAGTTTTAAGAGTTCATTTGCAGATAATTTCTATACAGGTTTAAATCCTACATTTGATATCAAAGTTGTTTCGGCTTCAAGGGGAGGCCTTTACTGCTGAGGGTTTTTTTTTCTTAGGCCTGTGGTGGACCATGTTTAGTGGGAGATCTGCAGGATCGATTCTTGTGGTGAAAGAAGATGGCAAGCAATGGAAAGATATAGATAAATAAATTGAATGGTTAGAGTTTTGAGTTGTGGAAGCTCAAGATGGAGGGATTTTTGGTGGATAAAGATCAATGGATTGCGGTGAATCAAGGTACTAAACCAATGACAATGTCAGCTGAAGACAGGGAGAAGTTGGATCGGAAAGGAAAGAGCACAATATGGTTGTGTGTCTGAGATTCAATATTGTTGAAATTATTTGGGGAATCTATGACGAAGGATTTGTGGGACAAGTTAGGGACTTTGTACCAATCTAAGTCTCTGGTGAAAAAATATTCCTACAAAAAAAGTTGTATAACTTGAGGATGAAGAATGGAGACTCAGTGACAGAGCATTTGAACGCCTTCAACACTGTAGTAAGTCAGTTGTTATTTCTTGATATTAAAATCTCAGATGACGATAAGTGCCTCGTTTTTTTGTGTTCTCTACTAGATTTGTGGGATAGTTCGGTTGTTGCAATAGGTAGTAATAAAAATACCTTGAAGTTTGATGAAATTGTCTCATCCTTATTGTCGGATGAATTGAGATGGAAAAATATGGAGGGCCAGAATGGATATGCTTTGTCTGTACGAGGACAGTCCCAAAACATAAACAAAAACAAGTTCTCGAGTGGAAGATCTAAATCTAGAGGGAGATCTAAATCTACAGAAAAGCATGTAAAGGTGTGCTGGAAAGTGGAAAGGAATGGAACTTCAAAAAATACTGTAGATCTAAAGCTCCTGAGAAAGGAAAATGATATGATGATGCTCCTTCTACAAAGGCGAACACCACCTCAGATGAAGGTGGGGATGTGTACTTTGATTCTTCTTCAAATACACATGTAGATCGTGAGACATGGTTGATTGACTCGGGTGCATCCTTTCAATTCACTCCCCATAGGGAGTGGTTCTGCAAGTATGAGAAGTATGATGGTGGTGATGTCTTCTTATGAGATTATATGAAGGCAATAATCATCGGAAGTGGAAAATTCAACCTGAAGTTGCAAGGTGAAAGGATTAGAATACTTCCTCGTGTTCTGCATAATCCTGCATTGGCCAGAAATATGATTTTTGTAAGAAATATGGATGATGCAGGTGTGAGAATAGTGTTCGAGAGAGGTACCTGCAAGATGGTTGGTGGAGCACTATTATTGACACAGGGAGTTCGGATTGGAACTTTATACAAGCTTATGGGTAGCACTGTTATTGATGGGTGCAACAATTCTGTGGTTTCTGAAAGTCAAGCAGAAATCTTAGTGGCCTTTGGAGAAAATACCATGTTATGGCATAAAAGGCTTGGACATATTAGAGGGAAGGGCCTTCGAATACTACATTGTAATGGTATGGTATATGGTAATGTCTAGTTGCTCTCTAGATTTTGATTTTTGTGAACATTGTGTATATGGGAAGTAGAATCGGGTGAGTTTCCCTTCTAGTGCTAAGAAGGTGAACAAGATATTAGAGCTTGTGCACAATGATGTGTTTAGACTTGTTTCAGTTTCGTCACTGGGCAATTCTATGTACTATGTTTAATTTATAGATGAATTATCGATGAATACATGGATATATTTCCTCAGGAAGAAATCTGAAGTCTTTGATAGGTTTAAAGAATTTAAGGCTCTGGTAGAAAACGAAATATAGAAGAATATAAAGGTGTTGAGGACAGATTATGGTGGAGAGTTCTGCAAGAATGAATTTTAAGAGTTCTGTAAGAAGTATGGTATAACACGACATAAGAAAACTCCATACATGCCTTAACAAAATGGAGTTGCAAAAAGAATGAACATGACATTGATGGAAAAGGCAAGAATCATGCTTAGTGGTATCGGGTTAGGACAAGAATTTTGGGCAGAGATAGTGGAGACTGCATGATCACCTTCATCAACATTGGAGAATAAGACTCCACCAGAGGTATGGATTGGTAATAAACCCTCTCTTTCACATCTGAGGGTATTTGGTTGTGATGCATATGTACATGTTCCAAAGGAGAAAAAAACCAAGTTGGATAGTAAATCTGAAAGTTGCATCTTTATTGGGTATAAGGATGGTATAAAAAGTTATAAGCTTTAGAACCCATAAAAAAGGAAGGTTGTGTACGACTGAGATGTGGTATTTAAAGAGGTGAATTATGTTTTTAAACATGAATTCCTACCAAAGGAACCTAAGCAGATAGAGTTTGAGCTAAAGGAGGAAGAATTAGACTCTAAAGCATAACGAGATTTAGAAGAGGAAGAGCCACAAAATCCAGTCGTGAGAAGATAAGTTCGAAAAAGAATGCAGCCAGAAATTTATAGTTTGTCTGCTTTTTGTTAAAAAATTTCTTTATCTATCACTAATGATGACCCTAGAACTGTCAGGGAGGCAGTGGATTCATAGGATGGAAAACTTAAGAAGGAGGTCATGGTTGATAAAATGGAATCCTTGCACAAAAATGAGGCATGGGATCTGGTGGAGTTGTCAGCTGAAAGGAAGCCGATTGGAAGAAAATGGGTGTTTAAGAAGAAGATGAATGCAAAAGGCAAGGTGGAGAAATACAAAGCTCGGTTTGTAGCAAAAGGTTATTCCCAGATGTCAGGAATTGAATTTGGTGATATTTTTTCTCTTGTTTCCAAGGTAACTTCTATTAGATTACTTTTATCTGTTTTTGTTGCATTTGATTTTGAGGTAGAACATATGGATACGAAGACAACATTTCTACATGGGGATATGGTAGAGAAGATATAAATGAAGCAGCCTAAAGGCTTTGCGATGAAGGGTAATAAAGAATTGGTATACAAGTTAAAAAATTCTATGTATGGGTTAAAACTGTCAGCAAGGATGTGGTATCAAAAAATTTATACATATATACGGGGACTTGGATTCAATAGAAGAAAAGGGGAGCACTGTGTGTATTTTAAATTAATTGGTGATCATGTTATTTATTTGGTATTGTATGTGGATGATATGTTGGTGGTTGGAAATGACAAAGAAATTATCCAGGATTTGAAGACCCAATTGTTATCCAAATTCAACATGAAAGATCTTAGTGCCGAAAACTATATTTTGGGCATGGAAATTAAACAAGATCGGATAAAGAGGAAGCTTTTGTTAAACCATAGGAAGTATCTCGAAATAATATTGCAGAGGTTCAATATGAAGGATAGTAAACTAGTGAAGGTTCCTATTCCTGTAGGTGTAATTTTATCTACTGAACAGTGTCCCAAGACACAACAAGAAGAAGAGGACATGTCTCGTGTTCCATATGCAAGTGAAATGGGTAGCTTGAAGTATGAAATGGTATTTAATAAACCATACATTTCACATGCAGTGGGAGTATTGAGCAGGTTCATATCAAAACTAGGGAAGGAGTATTGGACAAAAATGAAGTGGGTTTTCAAATATTTACGTGGCACTAGTGATTATGGTCTGTGCTACCAAGGAAGACTAGGATTGGACAAATTTTTGGACATTCGTGGCTTTGTTGATGCAGACTGGGCTGGAGATATGGATCAAAGAAGATCTAAAAGTGGGTATGTGTTTAGACTATTTGGAGGTGCAGTTAGTTGGATGAGTAAAAGACAGTCTGTAGTGGTTCTTTCAACTACATAGGAAAAATACATGACAACCACTCATGAAAGCAAGGAAGAAGTTTGGTTGTAGAGTTTGTGTTCAAGTATGGGGTTGGTGCAACGAGCTATAAGGATAGACTGTGATAGCCAAAATGCAATTTTGTTGTCTAAGAACCCTGCTTATCATTCTAAGACAAAGCACATTGATGTTCAGTATCACTTTGTGAGAGATATGATTGAGGATAAAAAGGTGTTGCTCGTAAAGGTGGACACTTTGAAGAATGTTGCAGCTGCATTGATGAAGTCTGTGAGCACTGAAAATTTCTCTTGGTGGAGAGAAACAATGGGCATTGCAGGGCTGGACCAATGACTAAGATCTCTTATGATCCCTTATGGAAATAAAACAACAACTGAGAGAATTTTGGGTGTGCGTTATATTCTTTCCACGACTAGCCCAACGGGGGAAGCAGGGGGTAAGAGGGAGGGAAAACAACCCCCCTTCGCTTGCACTAGGCGTAGAGCCCTTGGAAAATTTTTTAGACCCTATATTAGGTGGACAGACCTACCTATGGTTTTGTGCATGGGTTTAGCACATGTTTTTGGGCATGATGGTTTTCTGTCCATGGTATTTTGTAGATCTGGTCAAGGGAACTACGATTATGTTATAATCTAGGGTTAATGGATTAGGGTTTATGAAGGATTCGACATGTATATATATGTATTGTAACATTAAAAGGAACATAATGAAAAATCAATCTGGTAGTCCCAGTTTTGGGATCCATGGGAAAATATCTGTGTATATCTATTTTATATTTTATGCTCTCACTATTGTTTTTTTTTTGTTTTAAGAGTTCGTTTGTAGATAATTTTTGTACAAGGTTTAAACCTACAGTAAAAAGACCATCAACGGACAAGAAGCAACACACTTTTTCTTTGGACAGGTCTGGGTGCACTTTGGGATACCAAGGAGCATCATTTTGGACATGGATACAAGATGTCTCAGTGCATTCTGGATTAGATTATGGGAGAAGATGGATACAAAGTTGAAGAGATCTACAACATTCCATCCAGAGACAGATGGGAAGACAAAAGTAGTCAACATGAATTTGGTGTAGCTTCTAAGGGAATACAGCGAGAAGCATCCAAAGACTTGGGATAAAAATTTGGTATATATATAGAGTAATCCACACTTCTTCAGGAAATTTCCCATTTGAGACTTTTTTTGTATATTTTCCACCCTCAACTTTGGATATTGCATATGGGAAACAAGGAGGAGTGAGGGAATATATTACAGGAGATGCTTTGAGGGCTGGAAAATGTATAGAGGAGATCATGTAGATCCATTTACAGGTACAAGAAACACTACAAAAGTCAGAGGAGAAGTATAAGGACATGCATGATCAACACAAAACAAATAAATCATTCAAGGTGGGAGACAAAGTATGGTTACAGTTGAACAAGGGGAGGTTACAAGGGCCTTAAAAGGGCCTCATAAGAAAATCAAGGCTCTAAGGTATGGCCCCTTTGAGATATTGGAAAAGGTGGGTGATAATGCCTATCTACTTAGTTTACCACCAAATATGCACATCTACTCAATTGTATTTGAAACTCTATGAGACTTCCATGTTAGATTAGGAAGAGGAACATGTCCTACCTTCTGTGGAAGATTTGACACTAGATGCTCATGTAGAGTTGACAGAATATACAGTTTTTCATAAGAGGTCTAGAACTACAAGACATGGGCAACATGTCCTTTGGTAGTTTGGGTTGAAGGGAAAACCTCCAAGAAAATCTAAATGGTACACGAGAGAGAAGGTGGAGGAAAATTTTCCTCACCTCATTCAATAGAAGCTTTTGGGGACCAAAATCATCCCAAATTGGGGAGGTGTGATCCAGATTGGATCATTATATTTTTTTTCATCAATATCAATGCATTTGAAGTGGAAAAAATGGAGTAATAAGCTCATGGGACCATTTTTACCACCGGGGCCCAGTTTGGAAAAACGACTTCTGAAAAATTCTTGGAGCCTTTTGATGCATGAAATGATGTTTTTTAGGGGTAAAAATTTTCTGCTTTGTGGACACCCCATTTAATGATATTCTACACACAAAGATATTTCCAACAATGCAAGAAGCGCATCGATCAGAGTCTGTATGCAAAGGTTATGCCACTCAAAAGTTAACCTTCTTGTTTTCACACCTATAGTTTGGGAAGATGCCACGTCAGCCCCCCTTATTCATGGAAAATGGTCTAGCCACATGATTCTGATGTAAAATACTCTAGAAGAGTCTATATTATAACTCTAATTAAGAGTTGATGTAGTCAAACTTAACCACTAGTAGGTTATCGGCCTGTGTTATAACCATGCCACTAGTAGGAAGAGACATTCCATTCTTTCGAGAACATTTTGTTCTATAACTAAGAAAAGATAGCCAGGAGAGATAGGAGGTAGAACACAAAGAGAAAATTTGTGCACTGTATCAGCCCACGGGCCACAGGCATTACTTCTTTGTACCTGCAGCAATATTTCAAGACAGAGAAAGTGAGCGAAGCGACCTCACCTTCTAGTTGGGTTTTATCCCGAAAAGGGTTTTTGAGAGAGCATATCGTGTAGCTTATGTGTGTGTGTGTCAGCTTATTTTGTCGCTCTATTTTCCTGCATAATTTTCATTCACGTGCATGCATTAATTAGAGTTAAATCTATAGATCTTAAAGTTTAATAAAATTACAATAGTGTAAAATTTCAGTATTTTAATATATTATTATCAGATCTGTTGTGACGAATTGTCCGATGAATTATCGACGACACTTTACAGAACACAAACTTTTGATACAATATAAAATCACAAAAAAAGAATTGTCCCTTAGGCTGCCAAGTTTAGTGAGATACAAAATTGTGGTTAGTAAATCTCCCACAATTATAATGTCTTCAATTCTTTTATCTTTTACAATACTCATACCTTGATAAAGTCCATACATTTCCGCTCATTATTAAAGGTCCTTCCCAATCCCCAAAAATATTTCATTTCAACTACTCCATCAAAATTAAATAAAATACCTCCCACTCATACAACCCGTAACATCAGACTAATTTTATTCCAATATTTAATATACTTTATTTTATTTTTAATTAAAACAACTTTTACACAGTAATTTAAAAAATATAAAATGTGGTGTTGAATCGGCCTTACACAAAAGATTACAACGAAGTCAGAAGTGCAGCCATCACATGGACTTTTACGAAGTCACCCATGCTGCAATCACATGAATGTTAATATTAATGGGATCTCCACCAGTAATTGTACTCGTTTCTCCAATTACTAATGGATCTTTCGATCATTCAGTTTATCAGGTTTAAGATTTAGTAAAAGTATCAAAATTAAGCATATTTTAAATATCATAAGTTAAGGTCGTTTTTGTATTTTTTCCTGAGATATTTTTTGAAAGATTAAATTTTAGTTATCTAATAGGTGTAATTTGATTGTTTTAAAAGTTTTTTAAGATTTATTATACATTAAAAATACATTTTAAAAAAACAAAAAACATTAAACCAGCCTTAAAATTATGATTACATATCATCAATATTTTACAGCATCTCTCTGCCTTAAAAAGATCAAAATTTTCAATATAATCAATTTTTATTTATTTTTATAAATTCATAAGTTGCTCATGTATAATCATTCTCATTCTTCAATACCAGAAATCTCATAACCCATACTCTCTCAAATCCATTTTTCGTAAAAGCATTACACGTTAATACTTTAAGCCTCGAACTTATAGATATCATTATTTTCAAAAGTAAGTTACAAAGGATCTCAGTCAAATTTAGTTCTTGCCGTAATAACTTCAGTTTGATCCATCCAACCTCAAGCTTCTGCAAGTATTTAAAAGAATAACCATGTTAGTGTTCATTAACAGTTTACAAATATTATATCTTAAAGATAAAAGAATAGTCTGGTGTAAAGCTGTTAATGGTGAGATTATAATATTTTTAAAACAAATACTATATTTTAAAGATAAAAAAATGGTTTGGTGTAAAACTGGTAATGGTGGGATGGGAATATTTTGAAATTTGATAGATAATAGATTAGTGAAATTATTGGTTTAATTTCATTCATGTATTTCTATTTATCACATTTAGAAATATTTCCAAAACCAATTATATAGAAATACCAATCATATAGATAAGAAACTTTATAGTGTAATGAGGCAAAACAAATCAATATTTTTAGCATATTTATTTTTATCTATTACATTTCAAGTAGTCTAAAAAAAAAGCAGCATTTTGGCTCAGAATCCGGTAAAGATTTTATCAGAATCTTGTTAACAGTTGTTAAACTTTAGTATTTTGAGTGCTCTAAGAGTTTTTGATAGTGTTGAATCCATTTACACTATCAAAAATGGATTCCAAACACTCCAACTACATGATTTTTTGAATTTTAGTTGACCTGATTCCAACAAAAAACTGCCATCATGACTATTCCACTGCCTGAGTAAACAACTTCTTTCAAAATATTCTCAAAACTATCAATATCTTTCATATTATTTATAGTTGCCAATCATATTCCAAAATATTCCCAAAACTAATAAAAATATAACCTAATAATGCCATGAAATTTTTATTACCTAATAATGCCATGAAACATCTCAATACCTTTAGTATCATCTACAGTGCTTTGACTGCAAGCCTCATGCCTTGAAAGCAGTGTCCCGGAGCAGTACAGATGAAATAGTTCCAACCCTTCTTCAAAACAATCTTATCTTTTCCAGACCTTAATTGTTTTGGGCGTCCTGTGACCTTGCAGCTTTTGTAGCCCTTGTAGCCCACAACCGTGACATCGTGCACACCGGGCTTGTAGTTGAATACTGCGTGAACCCAGTTCAATCTCAATACAATTAAAAACAAAAAAAAACAAAAAACCCTCAATCTAAAATACCATAGGGAAGGCAGATAAGAAGCTAAATTCAATCCATGTAACGCATTAAATATATCAAATTAATCAATCCAGAGAGCCATTAGAGCATGAACTTTAGAAAAAAAGATTCAGCGTTACAACACTCACCCAATCGGTCTCCGGCCTTCATCTTGGGAACCTTGGCCAGCCACTCATTGTAGGCAAAGGGTCCCCATCCCTGAACGCCACCAACAATGTGGGTGGCCCCTTCAACGTAAAAGCAATGGCTGGCAACCAAAATGAGCAGACCCAAAGCCAAAACCAAGCCTGCAGTGCCTCCTCCCTTGGCCATTTTAAGCTCCTCACAATCACAACCACAAATTATATACTCTTACTGAAAACCAGAGAACCGATGTACAAGGCAAGGGATTATAAATCTATATATAGATGTAAATGACCAGCAGTGCCTGAGACAGGAATCAACGTAACCCCCTTAAAGAGAGGAGAGAAACCCTAAGATGGCAGAGCCGAGAAAACTGAAAGCACCAGGGAACGTGCTAGAAACTCAGATCTCAGATCAAAAAAATATAATATGCCATCAGGCGCGGTAACTGTATGGCGTCCACATTGCAGAATCGTCGAAGATCTGAAATATAATTGCATTGGTCTTATCTTCTCTGCACTGTCATCGAGGCCAACCTACCGCCCGCAGGATAATTCTTACCACTCTTGGTTTAAATGGTTTTCACTGTTCAGTGAATATAATGATTCCAATAAGAATATTTATATTAAATATAAATTGTTGGTTGGAAATAATATTATGATTTTATTTATTTTTCAGTATTACTTATAAATTTCTAAACTAAAATTATCTAGGCGTGAATGTTTCTACAGTCAGATACATTATGTAGTTGAGAATTTCTGGAATTTTGTGTAGAATGGTTGAAAAATCTTACTTTTAGGGTGAACACTTCACCCATCTTCAGGAGAAGGAAGCTTAGCCACAGATAGGAGGGTCGCTAAGCTTCCTCCTCCTAAGAGAGCCTCTTCAATCATTCTACACAGAATTCCAGAAATTCTCAACTACCAAAATTATCTTATTCAAGAAATTCTTAACAGCCAAAATTATCTTTTAAAAATGAATACAGTAAATATTAAACATATGTAGGTTTTCAGAGGCAAATATCTTCTAATAGAGCCTCACCATTAATCAAAACTTGCCTGAAATATATATAGTTTAGTTCAAAATATAATCTTGATTACAACATATTTCCACTTTGAATAGTAGGGCTCCATAATTTTTTATATTGAAACATGGTATTTATATTTAATCTATTAAATGATGAAAGATGGTCTCAATTGACCATTAATCATTAACTCTTCAAACTTCACATTGTAATTTTGGTTGGCACATTCATGTGCTTCTTGGTTATTATCCCTTAGAACTTGATTGAAACTCATCTTTGGGATATCTTTAGGTACCTTCTTAATTTGATTTAGTAGATTATTGAGAACATTGCTTCTAGGGGAAGATCTTTTAGCCAAATACTGATTTATTAAAAAGAAATCACATAACACAATAAGAAAAGAGACTTGAAATTCTTTAAAGAGAAGAATATCTTGGAGCAAACCATAGACTTCTGCCTGATTATTTGCCATCTTCCAAAAATCTCATGAATACTTTAAAACTGTGATTTCTCCTACACTAAAAAAAAAAAAAAACCAACCTAGTCCATCCTCCCTCCTCTCACCCCTAATAAATTTAGGCTTTTAAAAATATATTTTTGAATATATTCATGCCCCTGCTCCCACCATTAATAAATTTATACTTTTAAAAATATATCTTTAAATATACAAATGAATTCTTAAATCATTTAGACTATGCAAATTAGCTGCAATTCTTATTAATATTATACCATTTCTAACAAAATTAACTCAACAATATATAATAACCAAAACCTAAGATTTAGGCTAGGGGTTAAAAGTTTAGTTGGGCACATGCTCAGATATACAATGACCATTAGAGCCCTGGAAAGCGTATGACTTCAAAAATATGCAGGAAACATTAATGCCATTTGACCTTAATATCTGGCTTTCTGCATCTGTATTCGGGTCCATTCATTTTTTTGTCAAGAATACTCGTGCACTTTGCCAATGTCTGGGTTTCTGCACCTGGACCCGGATCTATTCTGTTTTTCTTGTTTGCCATTCCTATTCAGGTCTAAATTTTATGAAAACAGTCGAACAGAATTCACGTGGATGCTTATCGATCTGAAACATAAGGCTGACAGGGTTGTAAAAAATCCATGACAGTTAATTGAGTAGGTACATGATATGAGTGCTTTTGTCAGGTTTGAAACAAACGTTGGTGGGAGCAGGTGAACTGAGTATAATAAAACTAGGAGGACCACCAATATGTAATGTTATTCTGAACACAGCAGCTGACTAAAAGCTTTATTTCATTCTTGGAGTAATTAAGTAATGTGGAAGGTTTTAGGATTGAAATAAAGAAAGGATAAATGGACAAACCTTTTTTTTCCCAAAAATCTTCTTCAAATTGAGATAATATGCCTGCTGAATATAAAAAGAAAAAAATTGGGCAACAATTGCACAAAAGATTCTGTTGGCTTAATATGGCCAAACGTAATTTTTTGACAAATTCTTTTTCGAACTTGGAATAATTCTATTCGTTTACTGTAACTTTCCTTTCTAAGTATAAAGTTTCTATTTTCTTAGCATAAACCAGTGTAAAGTTTATATTCCCTTCCCATAAACTAACTTTTTAAAGTTAAATTACTTTTCAAACTGCGGAAGGATTTAAAACTATAATTATTGGTATTGTTTGTGAAAGGAAAAAGAAAAAAAAATAGTTCATAATAGAGATGAAATTTAATTGGTTTTGAAGTATAATTCAAAAATATTTTTTTTTTGGTAGATTGAGTTTTTTTAAAGAACAAATGTTGTTTGGCAGTTTAGTCTTTGCCACTTAAGATTATCTTTCAAGAAAATTTGTATACAAATTTATAACTTACATTGGCCAATGCTAAATTAATATTGGTCAATAGTCAAATGGAATACTAGAGCATTGCTTTGCCACAAACTAATAAATTGAGATATAAAGAGCAAAAATTAGCATTGCTTTGGCAGCAACTAATAAATTTAGATGTAAAGAGGATACATTAATTGCTTGGTTAGTCACAAGGACTTACATAAGTTTTGGTGGATAGTAATCACTGGTAAGTCTACACATTAGGAAAACATAAATAATAGTGGGAAGTAACTCCTCACATGTATATTTATTTACATCTTATTCCTATCCATATTTTATACAAAGAGTTTTAATTATGTTGGGAAGTAACTCATGGTAAATATGTTATTTACTTGACTATAAGTTACTTGTTTGATAGTTATGCTTAGGAATAACAAATTATTACACAAATATCTAAAAATTAATTATGAATATTACAACCACATCCATAAATTATGACGTAAAATACATTATCTACATTGACATTATAATTTGTAAAGGCTACAATAAGACATTTAAGTTATGGTTGAATCAAATGTTTGAAAGATAGTTTTCTAATCATACTCAAAATAAATATTTATTTTCAAAGTTAAACATTATAAATTATATTAATTCATGTTAGACTAATAATAATCAATAAACAAATAGATTACTAAACCGTATCTAACACAAACTAATAAATTATTCTAAAATCTTAAAATATGTGAAAAGAATAAAAACATATATTTTTAAACTACCCATAAATCATTCTATATAAAATAGTTTTCCTTAAATAAAATTAGTAAATTTATGAAAAATATCAATTAATAATTACTATCTCTTATTAATTTAAAAGCTAAATTATATTTAATTTTGCTATTATCATCTTATACTTAATTTTAAAATTTTAAAATTTGTTATTATCTATTTTACTTCCTCACATGCTTATAAACTTTGAGTAAGTCTAATGATTAAGAGTATGTGCTTCCTTTTAAAAAATCACAAATTCATAAATTTTGGAAGAATAAAATATATACATTTAAAGATCAAACATAATCTTAAAATTAGATAATAATAAAAATAATAATTATATTATGATATCCAGTACCATCTTACCATTTTGTATTTTACTTGTAAATTTAAAATTCATTTCTACTCAAAAGAATTTTCAAAGGCTTTTATAAACTTCAAGATTTTTAATTGATATGTTTTATTCGCTTGGAACAATCTCAAAAGGTTTCTATATATCCTCCAAAGCTCACAAATAGCCGGTACATCATTTTCATAAATTGAGCATCGGATAATTCAAAAGTATATTTCTACCTCAGATCACCATGGCTGAGTCATCCTTTTGACCTTTTGACAAGCCCGTGATTCTATCCATTCCCTTTTTTTCCTCAAGTTCTTTACTTCCTATTTTTCTTATTTTTCTATTGTTAACAAAATCACTAATTATTATAATTAATATTCAAGCTGCAAATCAGTAATCTTTAATGGCTGATGTTGTTGTAGTTTTTAATTATTGTATTTATTTTTATTACAATTTTTTTTTCGATGTTGTTGTAGTTATTAATTATTGTTTTTATTTTTATTATAAATTTATTTTTTTCATTTTTTTGGATTAACTTTAATTTTGTTTTATAAATGTTAATGATTTCAGTTTTATAATTAAATCTTGAATTTAGTATTTTAAATATTTTATTTAGAAAGTAAATATTATGGTTTATAGTTAATTGGCTTTATTTTTGGTGGTTGGAGAAATAATTGAGATCTTGGTTTTTGCAAGTAATATGGTGAGCTTTGTGTCGTGTTGTTGAGAATGAATAATCCCTCATGAACCACATCATGTATATTCCTCATACAAAATATAAATATATTTCAAAAAAAGAAGATTTTATAATTCATAGTTTTATGTAAATGTATTGTAATGTTCATCTAATACTTTAAGCTTTTACAAATGAATAGGCTGATATATAAATCCTATTCACAAGAGCATGGATTTACCCTAAATCAATAAATGCATAGTTGAAAATAATTAATATCTTATTGTATTAATGGAAAAATGGTTACATAGTTGTAACATAACTCCTTAAGTTAGAATTAGTTCCTAGGTTGTAGGAGTTTGTTCCCAACTCCCTATTCTTTTGTGATATATTTATTGTTGTATTATTCATGTAGAGAAGTAGAGTGTACGCTCCACTTTATGTAGTCTCCAGGTATAGTACTCTCCTGTGAGATGCTTTGTTATTCAATACATATCGTTTCTTTCCCATTTTTTTATCATGGTATCAGAGCTCAGATCAGGTGAGCCTGATTTACCTTTAGAGCATTCATGAATACAGATACTTCATGGCTATGGTGCACATAGGAGCTTCAGTGCTTACAACGGAGTAGGTGGTCTGCAAAAAACACCTGACTCACAAGAGAAAATTTGTTTCTCATAGGTCTAGGAAGTTTTTTTCCTGAGCACAAAGATGGATCAGCACGGTTTTTGCAGCAACAACAGCACTGATCAATGCTTTTTTCGTAGCCACAAGAATGCCGATCAATACAAATCTACACCTCCTTCGAGGTCTTTCCAGCTCTGATTTACAATCCCTTAATGAAATTCCATTCAACATAGTTATTTTGCTCAAAAGAGTGTTGACCTCTCATTTATGGTTCTGCACATGGGATTTGTCCAATTGGTGGTCGATCTGAGTAGCAGACACAACAATATTTCAGATCGGTGGTGGATTTGAGTTACAGACATAGAGATTGTGCCAGATCGATGGCATATCTGTGATTAGGTTATGGCATGTGTTAAAGTTTTTTTTTTCTTCCGTAGCTTGTAATTGTTCACTTCGTTAGAATCGACTATAGATCGGGGTATTTGGAATCCAATCAATGTAACATGAAATTTTTTATAGAAACATATCTCAATGAGACTAGAAAACTCGATGGGACTAATTATACCAAATGGAAATTCAAGCTACAGATGTTTCTTGAGGAGCGAGTGCATGGTCGATCGTTAATGGTGATGAGAAGAAGTTGAATGGTGCAACAGCTACGACTGCACTCATACAAGACTGGGATAAAAGGGAGAACAAGGTGAAAGTCCTACTGAAGATGTCTGTTAAATACCATATTTTCCCCACATCAGAGATGGTAAATCGTCCACTGAGATCTAGATGACACTCAAGAATTTATACCAAACACACAACACCAATCACATCTTTTCGCTCAAAGGTAAGTTGTTTTTGATGAGGATGGAGGAGAATGAATCTGTTGTTGGATTCATTGCAAGGGTTTAATACCTGAAGGAAATATTGAGTGACATCGGGGAGAAGGTGTTTGATTCTGATCTTGTCACAATCACTTTGAATGGCATGATGGATGAATACTCGATGTTCATCACAGGCTTTGCTACACGAGACAAAGCCCTTGCAATCAAAGAGCTGACATGAATTCTATTACAGGAAGAAGAGCGACGGCAGAATTTGAGACCACATAGTGTCGATCTTGCTCTGATGGCGAAGAAGTAGCCATATAAAGGGAAAAAATCACAATAATAGAAAGGCGATGGCAGTTTTCAGAAGAGACCATTTAGAGGTATGTCTGCAAATAACAATAGAAATTTTTCTAGCTTTAAATGTTTATAATGTGGGAACATCAATCATCAAGATAAGTTATGTTTTAAGAGACAGGTAGATGAGGCTAGAAATAAGAAGAGAAGGCACCCAATACATTTTGCTGATGAAGGTCACAGCCATGACTTTTGATTGTTTGTAGCTGATTGTGCTCTTTCAGCTTTTGAGGAGGATGAGGCTGAAATATGGTATGTTGATTTTGGCGGTCTTCACATATGACAGGTAATAGAAATTGGTTTAATTTTTTTTAAGAAACTACTTGTGGAGCTAAAATTTATCTAGATGATGGCAAAGGTTATGAGATTAAGGGGTATGGTGATATTTTGGTGATGTTTCCTAGCGGTGATATCAGACATATTAAAATGTGATGTATGTACTGGAGATCAAGAAGAAATTAATCTTCGTATTAATGATAACAGATCAGGACCTACAAGTTGAATTCTTCAAAACATATTGTATCATAAAGGAGATAAATAAGGAACCAAATGTATCAAGAGTGCGTGTGGGAAGCCTGTATAGTTTGAATGTCAAGAGCATGCCACACCAAGCTCTGGTTTCAACAAGATTAACAACTAAGAATCTTTGGCACTAGTGATTCAGTCATCTTAACGTACAAGACCTCATGCTACTTCAAAGGAAAGGTATGTTTGATGGACTCCCAGCTTTTCATAATGTTCATTTAGATTGTGATGGATGTTCATTAGGGAAAATTAATAGAGAAGAGTTTCCTTTGAATGTTGATAGGAAGAAAAGAGATATTCCGGATTTGGTGCATACAGATATATGCAGACCTATGCAGACTAGGTCGCTAGGTGGTGCATATTATTTTTTACTATTTACTGATGATTGCACTATATTCTCTTGGATATATGTTTTGAGCAAAAAGAGCCAATCATTTCAATGCTTTAAAGAATTTAAGACTTTGGTGGAGAAGCGGATAGGGAAATTCATAAAGACTCTCCACTTCGATCAAGGGGGAGAATACAAGTTGGAAGAGTTCATGAAATTTTGTAGAAATCATGGGATTATTCAACAGTTCATAGTGCCTCACACTCCACAGCAAAATGGAGTCACATAATGAAAGAAAAAAACCCTTGTGGAGTGCGCACAAAGTATGATTCAAGGTAAGGGTCTATCAAATGGTTTTTGGGTCGAAGCAATAAATACTATTGTTTATTCAAAAAATAGGAGTACTACTAAATGTCTGGATTTTAAAACTCCTTTTGAAGCACTTTATGGATATAAGCTAGTTGTGAGTCATTTAAGAGTTTTTGGGTCAAAAACCTTTACCCATACACCCAAGGAGGATAGAAAGACGTTAGATCCTAAGGCCATGAAATGCATCTTTGTAGGATATTGCACTGAGTTTAAATCTTATAAATTTTTTAATCCTTCGACTCATAAAACCTTTGCAAGTCAAGATTTCATATTTCATGAGCAGGTTGAGGAAGGAAAGGAAAATAGTCTTGAAGAATGGCACATTCCATTGTTGATGGAAGAAGGCAGTGAGGACAATCAACAACAACAACAACAACTTAAAGAAGAAGAGGCGGGTGATGTGGTCATTAAGTCAAGTCTGCAAAGGTCTGAAGCAGACATATTTGAAGTGAGTCCTCTACCGAGAAGATTGGGTAGGTAGACTCAAATACTAGCCAGATTGAAAGACTATGCTTTAATGTCAAACAATTTAAATGTTATAGAACCCACAAACTATAAAGAATCTAGTCAATCTAATGAATGGAGGGTTGCAATGAATGAAGAATTTAAGTCTATTATTAGAAACCATACTTGGGAACTAGTTGAAATTCCTAAGGAAAAACACCCATAGGTTACAAGTGTCTTTACAAACATAAATTTAATGCAAATGGGAGTATAGTAAGTTTAAATCTAGACTGGTAGCAAAGGGTTATTCACAGCAAGAGGGAATTGACTTTGAATAAACCTTTGCTCTTGTATCCAAACTAAATACTATTAGAATGTTAATTTGTTTAACTACAAAATATCAGTGTAAGCTACACTAGTTACATGTTAAATCTGCATTCCTAAATGGTGATTTAAAGGAAGAGGTTTATTTATTCCAATGTTAAGGGTTCGTTAAGAAATGGTAGGAACATTTATTGTGTAGATTGAAAAAGGAACTATATGGTTTAAAACAAGCACCCAGGTCTTGGTACGAGAAGATTGATTCATTTTTGTTACAACATGGTTTTCAAAGGAGTATGAATGATCCAAATTTGTATACCATGTATGATTAACAGAGGCAGATTATTTTTATTTCTTTGTATGTGGATGACATGATTATAATAGGTAATGCAGATGCATTAATCAAAGAAATCAAATTATAGGTGTCACAAGTTTTTGAAATGAAATACCTCATAAGTTTACATTATTGTTTGGGTCTGGAAGTATGGAGAGACTCTGGAAAAAATTTTCTTACTCAAGGGAAGTATGTCAGAAGTCTGCTCAAAACTTTCAGGATGGAGCAGTGTAAGACAACATCAACACCTTTGTAGCAAAATTTGAAATTGTGCAGTGACGATGGTTCTAAGGAGCTGGATTCCACTTTTTATAGGAAAATGGTTGGTAGTATGATATATCTAACTACAACTAGACCAGAATTAACATAATTTGTTAGTGTGTTGAGCCAGTTCATGTATAAACCTCTTGAAAATCATTGGGTGGCAGTAAAAATTGTGTTGAGGTATCTTTATGGTACTAGTAATTATCGTATTTTATACACTGACACATCTGATGTTATTTTAGCAGGTTTTTTAGACTCTGATTGGGAAGGTAACCTGGATTATTGGCGATTTATCACAAGTTATGAATTTAGTGTTGGATCTGGGGTCATAGCATGAGGCAGTTAAAACCATAGTACTGTGTCTTTATCTTCAACTGGAGTCGAGTATCAAGCATTATGCGCAGCAACATGTGAAGCTATCTAGTTGAGGAGGCTTCTCCATGATGCAGGAGAAGAAAAAAAAGATGAAACTGTCATCAAATGCGATAACCAGAGTTCCATTAAGCTAGCAAACAATCCAGTGTTTCATAAAAACACGAAACACATCGATACTCAGTTTCACTTTGTTCGAGAAAAAGTCTAGTCAAAAGAGATCTTTGTTGAATATTTTAAAACATGTGACAATATGGCTGATATTTTTACTAAGCCTCCTGGGAAAGTAAAATTTGAATTATTTAGAGGGATGTTAGGAATACGGGATAATCCCTTCTCCATTAAGGGGGAGAGTTGAAAATAATTAATATTTTATTGTATTAATGGATAAATGGTTACATAGTTGTAACATAACTACTTAAGTTAGGATTAGTTCCTAGGTTGTAGGAGTTTGTTCCCAACTCTGTATTCTTTTGTGATGTATGTATTTTTGTATTATTCATGTAGAGAAGTAGAGTGTAAGCTTCACTTTGTGCAGTCTCCAGGTGCAGTACTCACCTGTGAGCTTCTTTGTTATTCAATACGTTTCTTTTCTTTCTTGTTTTTTATCATGCATTTGGTCACAAACAATGATATTTGTTGGGAGAACCATTTTTTCGTTGTATATAATGACTGAATTATGTATGTAATCCTCCCATAAGGTAAACATTCCACCTATAAAATTTCCATTGTGTTTTAGGAATTTATGTGTGGGTTATAAACCTAAAAATTGTGGATTGGGAACCAAATATATTGTTTTTATACAAATTTTATAATCTGGATACAGAAACCACCCTCACCACACCCTTTTTCCAAATATGGCTAAGGTTATTGTTAAGGTTTTATAACCCTTAAAGTCATGAATGAGATTAAATCCAAAACCTATAAGGTAAATATTCTACTTATAAAGTTCCAATTTTGGTTTAGGGATTTATGTGTGGGTTATATGCCTAAAAATGTGGATTGGAAAATCCTTTGTTTTAAGCCCTAAGCTATACTTGGGTTACAAGAACCATCCTAATGCACCGAAATTTTCAAATATGGTTAAGGTTATTTTTTATGGTTTCTAACCTTTAGAATCATGGATGGAGACTAAATCCCAAGCTATCAACCTCAAATCATGGCTTGAGCCTTAAGAATCATCCTTCTTATGTTAAATGCTTACAATAATATGCATAACTCTCCCATAGGGCATATATATATGGACCATCAAAGTCAATTTGGGTTATCTTAGATCATTGGGTAGAATGTATGTTATCATCCCTACCCAGATTCAATTCCCTAGGAGTGACACGATGATGAGAAATATTGATGTAATGTCTTCACACCTATGAATATTGTTGCATTGACCCTCACTCTTGCTCTTGAGTTGAGAGAGTAGATTATTTCCCTTGAAAAAAATATAAACCGTCAAATTGACATGTGTCATGGTTCTTAGGCTATGTGCATGACTTCTAAAATAGAAAGATAATCAATTAGGGGAAAAACCCTAACATTTTGAACAAAAGCCATGGGTTAGGCTACAAGAACCATGCATCACATGCTTAATCCTAGAATTCAAGGACATATTCCTACTATGAAATAAATATTCCGTATACAATTATTTCATTATGGTATAGGATGTTGTATGCGAACTTTAGGCTAAAAAATCCATGGATTTTTTTCTATGTGGTTCACGGACTCCAGATATTGTTGCATCCAAAAAATATTTGTACCAGGAGGATTCACCTGAAGGGATCACTTCCTGTCGACTCAACAATAGAGCCTCCCATGAGATTTTCAAGAGAATTGAACTTGTGACCTTTCAATAGAAAAGGCCCTTTAGTGACACATACTTGACCAATTGAGCTAATCTTTGTGTCTGACTCAAAAAACATGCATTATGAGATAAATACTTATTATTTAGCCCTAAAAAATGAATATATCTATAAGGTTATCCATGTTTGAGATTATTTTTTTCTTGTAGTTCAAATAATCCATCGTTAACCACATATTATTGCTCAAGACCTTCCACATTGCTTATAAATCCCAAAATCATGAATTAGAGACTAACTATATTTTGTCTCCAAATAAGAGTTTGGACATAAGTAAAAATTTATAGTTTGGACGTAAGTAACATTTTATTATGCCTACTCTTTGAGATTGGTATAATATTCATCTTATAAGGTAATAGTTCATATTCATCTTATAAGGTAATAATTTTATCTATAGGACTTATATGAGGGTTTGGATTTTCATGCATGTCATTTGATATATAAAATTACTTGGATTAGGAGCTAAATCTCTAATAGCTATCCTTGAATCATTGCTTGGGTATTAATAACCATCCTTGATTCTTTCCATTATATGTTGTAATTTGTATCATGTATTAATGGACTTAGTTTTGGTCATAAGGTTCTTATCATCATTCTTCAAATGTGGTATTAACGGGTATTAACATTGCCTTTGACATGAAATTGAAGTTTTTAAGTTCTCATCAATTTTTCTTAGTAAATTTTATAATTTCAATATTATTAATTCATATTATGAAGCATGGGATGACCTTTAAACTAAGGGGTTTGATATAGGTCTAGGGATTACCTAATTGGAGAGTTATTTTTTATATTCATTCTTACAATTTCGGTTTTAATAACCTCTTCAACACTAATTTTTTATTCAAGTTCATTTCATATTTCAAGTAGGTGATATTACATCCTACTACTAATCAAAATGACATTTATTAATGCAAAAATACAAAAAAATGATCTCGCTATTGTTTTATTTTCTGATTTAAGTGTTCGCATGCAAATAATTTATGTATAGGGTGAAAACCGTCATGAAATCTAAATTAAATGACAATTAGGAACTTATCAAAGTTGCAATCTATCTAACCAACATTGTTTCATATCTCAGTGACACCGTTGCATATCCCAATGATAAGACTCCAAGGAATTTATAGACAACCTTATAATATGTGGATAACTAGATTTTAGAGAGGCTAATAACAAAAATGGGACATGAATAACATGTCTATTATTATCATAAAATAAAGTAAAGCAGTAGAAATATTCTTTTTTGGAAAAAGGACAACATAAGTGGCCATTTATATCTACATTCATGGACTTCACTTCAATATTCAACTCAACTTGAAATTGGAGACTTTTCAATACCCATAACCTTTCACATTTTCATAAAAGCATGTTTTGGTTTCTTACCAATTTATGATTTAACTCCTTGTTGTGTAGGTAAAATATCAATAATCCAACCAATCTAGACTAAAGTGTGCATCTACCACCTCAACTCTAAGCTCTAGAATGGGAGAGCTCTTGAAACTTATCTCCTCATCACATATAACATGCTTTAGATATTTAAGCCCTCCAACTGACTTAGGAAACTTCCTCAATTGGGAGAATTCTCTCATGTCAAGATCCTTTATCTTCTTTAGCTATCCTATTTCCTGGGGAAGTTCTTTTAGGAATTCATATAGTGAAATGTCTAGATACTCCAGATTCCCAAGTTTTCCAATAGTTGATGGAAGCTCTTTTAGACCTAGAAATGCAGATATGATTAACATTCTTAAAGAGTTGAGCTTCCCCAAGTCACCTGGAAACTTTTGTAGAAGGTGACAACTAGTGATAGACCACTTCTTAATAGAATATGTGTTACATGTACCAGGGGGTAACTCCTCTAAATCACAACAGTGGTCCAAGTTAGAATCTTGCATTATGGGAAGCTTTAGGCTTGACTGGGAGCTGTTGAACCTGGAAATACTTCCAATCCCTTCACATAATCTCAGAGATAGCTTATCCAAGTTCTTCAAGACTTTAATGTGCTCTTGAAGTGGGGGCACATTCAACTTCTCCAAGTGAATAGTATTTATTTGAGTAAGTGAAGATAAGGCTGGTAGACCATTCATTGTGGCTTTCTTGTACCCATAATTAAACACTATGAGGAATTTTAGTTTCATCATGGAACTTTAAAATGATATAAGAAAGTATTTTCTTGTAGAAAAGAGTAAAACCAAAGCTTATTCCTCACAAAAATTCATCTCACACTACTGATCGTCTTCCATTGCACCTATATAGATGAACCATAGATGCAAAGTTTGATTAGAACATTATAGGTTATTTCACACCCTATGAAATCATTGCATATATTTTCTAATAATTGTTGAATCAATGGTCAAAACTTAGATATCATTACATATCCTTTCATGCAGATCACAAAGTGACAACCTATTTGGTGTAGGATAACGTTCACATGTGACAATTCTTTTGACTCCAATGTTTACAAAAAATTATGTATGCTTCAAGCAAAGCTGTTAAAATCACTCACCTGTGTGAATGGAAACAACTTGGGCATCAAACACTTAATCCTTAAGAAACTCCCATTTTGCTAGAAAATTTTCCTCCTTTTAAGGCATAAGCAATGTCTTCCTACAAACTATGATTCCTCAGGATGCAAAATATAGGGCCAAGTATCTCATTACATCATCTTGGAAAAATTACAGCTCAGAGGCATTTCCATAATTGATTGCTTGGCTCCTACTACATCCAATTATCAAGAAAACACAATGTATAAGACAAAGGAAGCTGAGACCAAAAGAGCTTTAGTGCACAATAAATATAAGAGAAGGTGCTTACATGAGATTTCTTGTAAGAGTATACACACATGATTTTGGGAATTTGTTACATGCAATATTGTTTTACACTCTAAATGTGTCACTTCCATAAACTATGTTTTCTTCTGAAACAACAGTTGAGTTTATTAAATTATTAAATTTAATTCTAATTATGTGTTGTGATAAGTTGCATGCTCGGAACTAAGGGGAAGGAATTTGTTCTTGAAATTACTAAAAATTGTCCTAAAAACTAGTAACCACATTAATTATGGTACTAACTATGGTATTAACACTTAAAACAATCATATATTTAATTATATTTAAGAGTACTATAAATTAGCAACATCTCTAGTTTACATTATTATAAATTTGTTTCCAAACAATTACCAAATAGCTCGATGACTCATTGATTGAATATTTGGATGACCCTTCGGAATTTGCTATTTTGCAGGTAAATTTTGATGCAGAAACATAATATGACATGATCCAAAATTATAAAATTCTGCAAGACATGTTTACTAAATTGAAGATACAAGGTAATGGAATATTTTTTGTAACTACTTTTTCCAGACCCACGTTATGCAGACTTGTTTTGTATTATACATTAGAAGCACAAGAGAACTTATAAAGCCTATTCCAACCAAAAACCTCTATAGTATATACTTTGAGTGTAATCCAACTTTTAATCAAATAATTGAGAAATATATACATATCATAAACAAAGATATGACAGAAATCACTAAAAGCACATATTGCTTGTCTGTAAATCCATATGGAGGTTTAAAACCAGAAGCAGTCCAGCCAAAGTTAATGAAGATTATTTTGCAAGTAGCCTATATTTTGCAAATTTTACAATGAAATTTCAGTTTCCATAAAATAAAGTGAAGAGTTTTACCCAAGCTTTACTGACAATATCACCACTTCTTCAAGACAATACACAAAAAATGAAACCTTCCTCTAAATGTTACTACCTAATTAATAGAGGAAACCATGAGGCAGTGTTCTGCATAATTCCATGTATGCCTGTTAAACACAAGTGTAACACATGCACCTTATATCCAATAGTGAATGGCCCAACCAAAATTAAAAAAAAAAAAAATTAACATATTTTATATTACCTTAGTGCCATTAAATATCAATTTCTTTGGTAATTTTTGTGGTCTGGACATGCCACTGGTATTGCCCTAGCCCATGCATTATTGGTTGCTAAGTTAATCAAATCAATGGCTTGAACCAACTTACATGCTTCAGGTCTTGGTGGACTTGGTTAAGGATCAGATGCAAAGTTTTCAGCAGCAAATTCAACATTTGCAACAATAGGTGCAACAGTTTCAACACTGACTACCTGCACAGGATAAAAAGTAAAAAGTTGCACAAGATAAATAGTACAAAATTGTTGATAAAGTAGGTATAAAGAGAATGTATTGTGGCTTGCTTACAATACTTAACACACTGAAGAAGCTAGTTATGGTGGTGAGTAAGAATTTTTTTGAATTCACAGCGACTAATACACTAGCATACATAGTTTATGCTACAACAATTGACCAAAACCCAAACAAAGGCACCTTTGGAACCATCATTGCTAGTTGTATTGCCTTCATAGTGAGTGCCAACATCATAAAATCTACAGTGTCATAGGTAAGGTTAGTATTTTTTATTATTTTTTATCAGTATTTTATATTGAAATATGAAATAAAAAATTAATAATATATATATAATGAAAAATTTGGGAAAAAATATGTCTTGTAGGCTCCCTGGTCTTGCATGCTATCTAGGTGCCCCCTCCCCACACTTAAATGTTTTTTTTTTGAACAATTGTGCTCATATTTTAATGCTAAGGATTCCAATGTTATTTAGTTTCATGCGGTTAAGGCTATGGGTGCAGAGTTAATAATGCCTTTGCATACAACTATTATTATCTTTAGAGGGAAATTTTATTGATCCAACAACAACTCAAAACAAGAGACTAGTTATTTCCATCTTGACTAGCGAGCCATGCCCGATCTGATCAAAGATTTTGAAAGAATCCAATGGTGTGTGATTGTAGGAAGGAACGAAGGAAATTCTTACCCAAAAATTTATTTATGGTTGTAGGAATTAATGAAGGAAATTGTTACCCTAGAAGTTCTTTTTTCGTTTCCCACTGTGGGGATTGCCCCGTCAAAGTACATTTCCCAATATTTTTTCAGGACCATCCTCACATGTTCATCAGGAAACTTTGCCCTCAAATAGGATTCACCTGGATGTCAGTGGTAATAGATCAAGGTTATTCATTTGAGCTTCTGTATAAATGGTTTATGTTCTTATTGATATCCTTGATAGTGAATATTTTACCAAAAAGTTGCAGACATCACTAAAGAGGTTGGTTGGAAGTGAAGAAGAGGACTTCTTAGGTCGATTGGTACTAGTGAAAAAAATTATTCAAAAAATGTCTTTGTACATATTATTAGCTTTAAGCGCACCTAAATTCATTCTATCAGCAGTTCATAATTTGAAAATATCCTTCTAGAGCTAAGAGGGCCAAAAACGGAAAGAGGAAATCATGTTCGATGGATGAAAATTTAACTTAATTGCTATGAAACAAATTTACTTACCACTTTTTGTTTGAAACAGGTTCTGGTGCACTCTAAGTAGATCAAAAGGCAGGCATAAATGGAGCAAGGTTTCCTAGGTCGATCAACATGCATGAATGGAATTGGAATTTTGTATACTCCTGAAATCTCTACATCTTTAGATGATGTCACGATTTCAAAACAAGAATTTCCTAAGAAGAAGAGGTGACCAGTCTAGGAAATTTGGTATCCAATTGCGTGTAGCACAGACCTCAAGTGAGGGGATCATGCCCAGAATCATGGTAAACCATGTGTAAGTGAGGCTCAGGTGAGCGTATCATCACCAGACTCATTAGCACATTAGCAGTGACTAACAATATTGTATGATGTACAGGTTCAAATAATTTATGTTGCAAATGTTTAAATAATTTATGTTAACAAATTAATTTCACACTCGTTAACTGGATTAGGTTAGGGTTTCACTAATTCACCTAGTGTGCTTCAACCATGTGACCAGATAGATGTATGTTCCCAGATACATGCATGTTACCTCTTTTCTTATATTCTATAATAGAGATGCAGGGAATATGCACGAGAAACTCCAGGTAGAGTAGCAGGAGAAGCAAGGGTTATGGAACCTGAACGAGCCACAAAAGCAAGGGTCTTCTACTACCAGTCCCACCCTTGAATGTATCGTCGCCCTTGAGCCCTTGAAAAAATCATAAAGCTTGTTTAGAGTGACCTTCCTCCCTGTTGCAAAGCTTATTTCGTCGCATAAATTCATCACTTAGAATACCTTAACTGCTGGGTGATATGTTGGTTGCTTTAATGCAATTTATTTAGCCTCTCTGCATACTATGAATATGGATCATGATCTATTGGATTTTTCTTCCCTACATTTACTTCCCTACATCCAACATGGCTAATGCATGCAACTGCCATGTGGTCTAGCAGAATGTGCTGTGCAACCGCCATGTGGTCTATTGAGCGACACATGCTGCGACATATAATGTGGGGTGTTCCTTATCATAGATGTTTTTCTTATCAGACATAGTATATATAAGCATCTTCCTGAGCTAGAATTTAATTCCCTCGACTAATGCTAGCATTTACAAGTCTGAAAATACGAAAGAAATTAATAATTTTTATCTATGATTTTTCCTCTCTTTCTTAGGAAGATGACAAATAAGATGGAAAATCAGTTAGTGTTATGAAATCAGCTCCAAAAATAGAAGAAAAGAGAGATCAAGGCCTTATAAATCAGCCACTTCAAGAGAGAAAATTCCTTTACATTACACAAATGAAAAATTCTTGGATGATACAAATGTTAAAGACTCCTTTCTATATATAGGAGTCCATGGGGTCACAATATAATCCTAGCCAACCTAGTAATATAGGGATCTAACATGCCCCTCTCCTTCAAAAAAGTGTTGTCCTCAACACTTGAGTGGCTCTGAATGCTTCTGTATAAAATTATCATCCTCCCATGGGGAATATTAAATGGGCAAGTTCTTCCACTTGATGAGATACTCTGAAATTGATCGATTTCGTCGCTATTGAGTTCTTGTTTATGTGATTGCTTTAGGTTCCAATATGATTTTTCCTTCCTCATCAAGTTTTGGAAATATTGTTTGAACTGGAAGTTTGTCACCTATAACCTTATGTAAGCATGAAACATGGAAAACTAGGCACACTCGAGAAGAAGTAGGAAGCTCCAATTTGTATGCCATAGTACCAATCTTTTGCAACACCTTGTAAGGACTGTTAGAGTCCTGTAATTTATAGTATCACATGGTGACTGAGTTTTACTTATGTTTTTTACTGAAAATAATATTCCATGGCTATCATTTATTTTCAGAGAAAGAAAGGGAACTCCTGAATGTAAAGAGCTTTAAAGGAATCAATCTTCTTTTCTATTCAGTAGAAGGAAGGAAGTGTTGCTGATAAGGTGTCATGGGAATCAAACTTCATTTTTGTCCTCATTCCATTTCGTTCACCCTCTTTTCCCCCTCATTTCCTCCATATTCCGAAATGCTTTGAATCCCATTCAAACCCCAAAACCCACATGCATAACCTTTGGGACATATTTCTCTATAAACCCTTTTATATTAAAGTCCGAAATTCCATGGTTATAGCTCCGCCCCCACAGCCGACTGCTTGATATATATATATATATATATATATGTGTGTGTGTGTGTGTTTATTGCGGTTTATGTGACATACAGATATATATATATATATATATATATATATATATATATATATATATGTCACATAAACCGCAATAAACACCCCACTTCCTTTATATCCTAAGTCTAAAACCTCTACCTCTCTTTGCAATCGCACATTGCAAGATTCAAAGGATAAGCACCCAAGGCTAAATGTTATAGTCGCCGAAGTGCGATTTGCAGGATTGGCGAGACCCATATTATCCTTGCATGCACCTCAAATTATTTGAAACCCTCCATATCATGGTTCGGGCAACTTTTTCCATTTATTAACTAAAATCACTTGTTCGCATGTAAAATTTTATGGTGGGGTTCGTTTCTCGATCACAATCACAAATCGCAGTGTTTAAAGGATGGGGGCAGGAGATAAAGGTTAAAGTCAGCAAAGTGCGACATGCGATGCCACAGTGGGACTCGATCACAATCTCAAATCACAAAACTTAAAAGATAAGTTGTGAAGGTAAAATTCTAAAACCATGAAGTGCAATATGCGATGCCACAGTGGGGCCCAATCGTAGATCATAGATTTTAGAAAACAAATGAAAGGAAAAATGTTAAATTCACCAATATGCGATATGAAGTGACGTGGCATGGTGATGTGGTAGTCACGTGGAAAGATGATGTGGCCCTGGCTTGCATACCACACATCACAAGTTTTAATAAATAAGCACGTATGTAAGTGTTATAATTGTCAAGGTGCGATGTGTGATGCAGTGGGGCCCGATCACAAATCACAAGTTTTAATAAATAATCATGGGAGATAAATGTTATAATTGTCGAAGTGCGATATGTGATGCGGTGGGACTAGATCGCAAATGCCAATTGCAAAACTTAAAGGATAAGTATGAAGGGTAAATGTTAAGTCTTGCATTGTGCAAAGTGCGCGGATGCGATGCAGCTCCAAGATGAAGTTTATAATATTTCAAGTCCAAGTAAATGGTTTTTTATGCTATTTCATTTGAAAGAGGGTTAAACAAAAAAAGAAAGGCTCGGGTAGCCAATAAAGGCTAGAGGTCAAGTCGGGCAAAGGTTTGGCAGTAAAGAAGATTATGTTGTAACTATAAGATCAAAGGGAACGCACGTAGAACTATTACTATATAACAACAGAGATTGAAAAGGAAGAAAAACACATCAGCACCCGCATCAATAAATGAAAGTAGCCAGCACTGCAAAGATTTTATTACCCAATGCATGTTTTCTGTAAACCAAAGCCAGATGTCGGAGCCTCCATTGGTTGCCTCTTCGAAACCATCACAGCCACCTCCATAGCTTAATGTTTGATCTTCCGAGGAGCCATTGAAGCATTGGATCTACGAAGATTTGTCCAAAATTAATTCCAGAGGTGATGTTGTTGTCATATATGTCTGATCAGGCCTTGCATGGCCACACTTGTCCATTTTTCTGTTAAAGTGTAATCAATGAAAGGTTTCCGAGTAAGACAGGGAAACCGACTTAGTTTTAGTTAAATACTGCATGAATTTTCATAATCAAGGGTTGGATATTTTTAGCCCTTGCATTATAAGAACTACTATATTGGAGCACTGTAATTTTGGAGCTGGAAATCAATAATAAAATACCGTTTACAGGATTCTTGAGCTATTTCAAAATGGTTATGTGCCACTTCTCTATTTAAATGTTTATGTTGTTTTCTTTGCTGTGCATCTGTTCATCTATTTGTAAATCATAAATTTTAGATTAAGATTTGTTGTCAGATCACCTTAATTCTATCTGCATTTACAATCAGAATGTTTTCTGCTAAAGTTTGATTAAAGAATTCTTAACTGCTCTTTAGTCATTACTAAACCTTACTATTTCTTTCACCACATATTCATACATATATTAAGATCCATTTAGCACAGTTAGCTTGCCTTGTGATGCTCTTGAATGTTGATGTGCCATTCTAGCCTTTTGACCCAATAGCCCAATGGAATAGTCCCTGCAGACCTACTGTCCAAACCACCCAATCAATCAAACAAACAAACCCCATCACTATAACTAGCCTAATAACAACACTTATAATCATCAAGTTAAATCATAAAAATAGAGAGAGCCCTCTCTGAGTCTAGGAAGGCTAGGTCTTGGACTCCAAAGTGGTTTGATGTTGTCCTCTCTTGTTTGCTCTTGCCAATCTTATAAATTACGGAGTGACAACAAGGACCATAGTACTTTGGCGATAATTTATTATCCTTCTTATGCTTGAGGGACATTTGTTTGTATGGTTGTAACTGTAAAAATATCGAGCCTCCTACATCAAAACTTATCTCGTGTGATGTTGATCTTCCTATTGTTTCATTCGATTTTGTGCCAAATTTAGGTTATCCTTTAAGAGTTGGAGAACTTGTTGTTGATGCTCGATGTGATCTTCCACTGCTTGAACCTTATAATTTTCTCTTAAATATGATGTGATGGACGGTGGATGATATCCATAAAGTGCCATAAATGGGGTCATTTTTGCTGCAGTATGGAAGGAAGTGTTATACCACCATTCAAACAGTGGTAACCACTTGACCCATTGTGTTTGTTTATCAGATACAAAACAACGAAGATATCCTTCCAAACATTTGTTCACTATCTTAGTTTTCCCATCAGATTGAGGATGATAAGATGAGCTATGAGCTATTTGAGTACCCAGACAAGAAAATAATTCCGTCCAAAAATTTCCAGTAAAATTGGGAACTCTATTGCTTACAATAATCTTTGGGTTTCCATGTAGCTTTTGAATTGTTTCCATAAATGAAATAGCAATTGTACTTGTTTTACATGGATGAGATAATGCACAAAAGTGTTCATACTTGGTAAGTCTATCAAATACCACCATGCTGACACTCTTTTCCTTCAGACTTGGGTAAACCTGTGATAAAATCTATTGAAACCTCCTCCCAATGTTGACTTGGAATGGATAAAGGTTGTAGAAGACTTGGGGTCTTAATTGCCTAAAATTTATTTTGCTGGAAAACCAAACACTTCACCACAAAATTTTGAATATCAGATTTAAGGCCATCCCAAAAAAAATCCTTTTTCACCCTTTGGTAATTTTTTAAAAATCCTGAGTGTCCTCCTAAGGGATAGGTGTTAAATTCCAAAAGAATCTTTTGTTTTAGTTGGGAATTCTTAAAAATATATAACGGATCTTTGTACCATAACGAATAATTTTTACAACTAAATGTATTAGATGTACTAGGATCTTTATACAACATTTGAATGAGTGTCCACACTTCTTCATCATTATTCCATTCATCCCTTGCTTCAGTTATCCAATCTGGTTGGATAATATAAAAGGCACAAAGCAATGCTTCCACCTCTTCATCATTTCTCGAGAGTGCATCTGCAACAACATTTAACTTCCCTTTTTTGAATCAAATTTCAAAGTCATAACCCAACATCTTCGTGACCCATTTTTGATGCTCTTCTTAAGATAGTATTTGTTCCAAAAAGTATTTAAGTCTATCATGATCATTTTTTACCTTGAAGTGTCTTCCCATTAGGTAAGGTTTCCATTTCTTTAGTGCATGTAGTATTTCCAACATTTCCTTCTCATAAATAGCTTTCTGCAAATACTTTCTTATAATGATTGGATGACTTGCAAAAGAAATGGGTCTTCCTTCTTTCATTAAAACAACACCAATTCCATTTCCTGAGGCATTATATTCCACAATAAAGGTTTTTGTGAAGTCTAGCATAGCTAAGACTGATGCTAGGCACATTGCCTCTTTAAAGTGTTCAAAGCCCTTAGTTGCTTAAGGAGTCCATGAAAATGCATCTTTCTTCAATAATGTTGTTACAGGTGCTGCTATTCTCCCATAATTCTTAAATAACTTGTGATAATACCCTCTTAACCTGAGAAATCCTTGCAACTGCTTTATGGTTGTGGGGACTTTCCATTCCTTAATGGATTTAATTTTGTTAGGGTCTACCTTAACACCCTCCTGAGATACAATATGACCCAGATATTCCACCTCTTGTACTCCAAAGAAACATTTGGAGTTTTTTGCATATAATTTTTTCTTCTCCAACAGTTTGAGCACCTTGTCAACACATTGACTATGATCCTTCAAGGACCTATTGTAGATTAGTATATCATCAAAAAATACTAACACAAATTTTCTAAGGAATGGTTTGAAAATGGAATTCAGCAACCCTTGAAATGTAGAAGGTGCATTGGTAAGGCCAAAAGGCATGATAAAAAATTCATAATGAGCCTCATGGGTTTGAAATGTTGTTTTTGGAATATATTTAGTCTTCATTCTAATTTGATGATATCCTGAACGAAGATCCAACTTGGTAAAATAAATTGCTCCATGTAATTCATCCAATAATTCATCAATCACATGAATGGGAAATTTATCTCTGATAGTGAGCTTATTGAGCTCACTATAATTCAGACACATGCGCCATGATCCATCCTTCTTGTGCACCAATACTACTAGATCAGAGAAAGAACTTTGAATAGGTTGAGCTATACCAGCCTCTGACATTTCTGCAATCATATGTTCAATTTTTCTCTTTTGTAGATAATGATATCTGTAAGGTCTAATGTTTGGAGGAACACTTCCTGGAATCAAATGAATATCATGATCATGATCACGAATAGGTGGGAGTCCTTTGGGAGTTTTAAACACCTTGGAATGATTATCCAAGACTTTTTGGAGATCTGGAGAAATAGATGATTTTGACGTTGGAACTTCTAGTGAGAATAATTGGGAAATTACGCCTAGTTGTTCTTTCTTCAGAAGATTTTTCATGACATTAGAGCTTATTATCTTTCCTAGCTTCCCTATGATACCCCATAATTCAACTTCCTTTCCTTATGAAAAAAAATTCAAGGAAAGTTCTTGAAAATTGAAAGCTATCGTCCCCAAAGATTGTAACCATTGTACTCCTAGTACAACATCAACACCTCCCATTGGAATGCAAAGCATTGGACTATTCAATACATATTCCCCCATGGTTAGCTTGATATTATGATATTTTACCAGATAATTTTATAGTTCCTCCATTTTCAACCATCACTTGACACTCTGGTGCTGGGTATAGGAAGCAATTTAATTCCTTGGCTACCTTACAATGAATAAAATGATTGGTACTACCCGAATCAATAAACACTATTACATTTTTCTTCTTGATATGTCCTTATATCTTGAGAGTTTAAGGAGTGGTAATTCCTGCCAATGCATTACAGGATATGGTCGGAATCATTTCTTCTTTGTCTAGGGTTGGTTCCTGGTGTAGTGATCTACCAAGTAACTCACGATTCACTATTTATAGCTACATGCATGCTAACTCTGGTGGAGACCCAGTTGAGACAAAGGTTCAAGGCAAGTAAACTATCGGTTGTATTTTTAGAAAACTACCCAGATGTAGTTATATAACCACATGAAGCCCATGATGAATTTCACAATCAAGTAAGGCCGAATTTCATATTTAATAGGGGTTTAATTCTCTAGGGATTGCATAAGCAGGGTAGGTTGAGGGTAAGCTGATAATTGACTATGTGTTTTTCCAATTTCTCCTAGATTAGTGTGAAGCAACTAGTAGAGCGTATGAGGCTGTGGTGAGCACAAATACATTGTAATCTTTCATGATTCCTTGGTTGATTATACAATAAATATGGAGGGGTTTTGAGCAGTTCCTTTCCCCAGGAATATCTGGTGTTGTGTATTGATTTACTTTTTTCTCTTACTTGCATGTGATTGAGCGATCAAAATTTATATTCCACAAATATTGTGGAAGGATTCAGTATCTTGTTTTAGTACATTACATGATTGGATTGAATCCATTGGTATAATTTCTACATGGTATTAGAGCACTAGGAATCACAATAGTGGAGAAGAAACTGAGTTTGTGTTGAACAGTATTCAAATTTGCAGATACTTTCTTTGGAGCTAGAAGTGGATCAAGATGTCTTTGAATGGCTTGAGACTCGAATATGCACTCGAGGGAAATTCAAATTATATTTCATGGAATGACAGGATGGAGGTAGTGTTGGAGGACAATGGGTTGAAGGAATTCATAGATAATGATATTCCCAAGCCCATACCAACAGACACCCAACTTCTTGATGCATGGCAGAAGAAGGTAGCAAAGGCAAGGAGGATCTTGTTAGAGGGAGTTTAAGATCATATTGTCTCGAGTCTCCATGGAAAGGAAACTCCATATACTATGTGGAAGGCCTTGACAGATCTGTTTCAATGCAGAAGTGACTGCAGAAAATTGGCACTCAAGGATAAGCTTAGGAAAATAAAAATGGAGAAAGGAGACACAATTTAGAAATACTTGACCAAGTTCATTCAATGTCGAGATGAGTTTGGAATTGTTGGGATTACTGTAGTTGATGATTACTTGGTGAGCCTAGCACTTCTAGGCCTTCCTAATAGTTTGCATAGTTACCAAGACTTTGTGAATGGGAGGGAGAAGTTATCAAATTGGGAGCGACCGTGTTAAGATTTGGCACAGGAATAGTTTCAGCGAAATACCATGGATGGATCCTCATCCAAGACTGATAATGAGGAAAATTGTGCCTTCGTTGGTAAGGCAAAGAAGGGGAAGGGGAAGGGGAAGGGGAAGAATTCTTATTCCAAATTTGAGATCGACAAAGAAGGCAATAAGCGTGACATGTCAAAGGTGAAAAGTTTTCACTTCCATGATCATGGACACTATGCCACAAATTGTCCACAAAAGAAGAAGAACAATAAGAAGGCTTCGGGAGCTGCAGCGGGTGAAGCTTTGACCTCATAGTTTGAGTTGGACTTCTCTCTCATCGCATGCATGGTGTCAACTGTGATGGGATCTATGTGGTACTTGGATAGTGGAGCATCTTTCCACATGACAGGAAACAAATTTATCTTTAATAACTTTGAGGAGAAGGATATTTAGATCCACATCGAGATGGGTGAAGATGGGAGGTATAGTGCTTCTTGGATTGGTACAGTTACTTTCCAGAGATAGTCGGGTAAACCTTTCATATTAAAATATTTCATGGATGTATCAGGCTTAAAAAATAATTTATTTTCACTTTCTATGTTGGAGGATCTTGGATATTATGTGGTTTCAGTGAAGGAAAGGCAATCCTTTGTCACAAATCCACATGAAGGGTAAAGAATATTGGGGTTCATGTGAAGAAACTCTACAAAATTGATGTAGATGGCTACGCAACATTGAGCAATAAAGCAAGGAAGGTGGTGAGCCAGGATACAGGTGATTTACGACACAGGAGATTGGGCCATCTACACCATAGTGCTTTGAGGATCATGCAGCAGATTTCTACAGGACTTCCAAAGGGTACTCTTGCGCAGATAGACACATGCAAGGGATGTATCATGGTGAAGTATACTAAATCCACTTTTCATGAGAAGGAGAAATGAGCCACGGAAATCCTTGAGAGAGTTCACTCAGATGTGTGTGGACCATTCTCTACACCTTCCACAACAAAGCACGTGTATTATGTGATTTTTGTTGATGATTTTTCTAGAAAGTGTTGGATATTCTGTATGTAGAAGAAATATCAGGTGTTCTCCAAGTTTTGTGAGTTCAAATCATTGGTAGAGAAAGATGCAGGGAAGAAGGTGAAGGCTCTAAGGAGTGACAATGGTGGTGAGTATATCTCTAATGAATTCAAGAACTTCTTTACTAAAGAAGGAATTCAAAGAGAATTGATTGCACCTCATAACCCAAACAAAATGGGGTTGTAGAAAGAAATATTAGAACAACTGTGGGAGCACCACGAGCTATGTTACATGATTAGGTCCTACTGTTGCAACTATGGGCAGAGGCATTCAACATAGTGGTATTTGTGCAGAACCATAGTTCTCATCAGATACTTGGCATGACTACACTAGAGGAGGATTTTTGAGGTAAAAAACGAGATTTTTCATATTTTAAAAATTTTGGCTCATTTGTCTATTTCCATTTGACCAAATATGCCAGGAAGAATCTAGAACCAAAAATAGAGGTTGGGATATTTTTGGGGTACTCTAATACTCCCCACAACTATTGGGTGTATTTTCCAGCTAATAGGATGACAATTGTTAGGAGAGATGTTAAATTTGATGAGGAGCAAGCCATGTGATTTCCCCTTGAGAGGGAGCTTGACTTGCATGTAGATGAGGAACTCTTAGTTCCAAAGGATGAACCTCAGGATGTGGAGTAGCCACAAGCAAAGGATCATGGATTGGAAGAAACCACTCATGCAAAGCCATCCACTAGAAATGGTAGGAAGTGCACCAGAGAAGCTGCCAGATTGATGCTAGATGCGACAGAGCATGTAGGTTCACCTACATCATAGCGCAGGCATAGAAAGTCCCCAGACATGTACACGGGATACACGGCTTTTATGAACGAATGTATTGTGACAAAACCTCCTCTTTTGAGGAAGCAGTGCAACAACCAACATGGGTTGATGCCATGGTTGAGGAGTATGACTCCATTATCAGAAACAGTGCATTGGAAGTGGTCCCAAGACCAGTGGGGAAGTCAGTGGTTGGATCCAGGTGGATCTACAAGGTGAAGCAGGTAGTAGATGGGAGTGTGGAGAAATAAAAGGCTAGATTTGTGGCCTGGGGATTCTCACAGGTAGAGGGAATTGACAATGAGGATACTTTTGCACTGGTTGTAAGGTACTCATCGATTAGATATATCCTTTCACTCTCAGCGCAGATAGGATGGAAGATACATTAGATGGATGTAAAGGTAGCCTTTCTCAATGGAGTTATTGAAGAAGAAGTGTACATTGAGTAGCTAGAAGGTTTTGAGACCTTTGACAGGGAGTCACATGTGTGAAGACTCAAGAGAGCGCTATATGGGATGAAGCAAGCACCTCGTGCTTGGTACATCAAGATCAAAAACTATTTCACTAGGTTGGGCTTCATAAAGAGTGAAGCAAATGCGAACCTATATCATATTTTGGTTAATGGTAAGATTTTGATTATTGTACTTTATGTAGATGATCTTATACTGACGAGTGATGAGAAGCTCATTACTTCTTGCAAAGAGGACATTGCAAGAGAGTTTGAGATGAAGGACATGGGTCTCTTGCATTATTTCCTTGGCTTGGAAATATGGCAAAGAGATGGGGAGATATTTTTATCTCAGGGAAATTATGCCAAGGAGATTCTAAGGAAGTTCCACATGGAGGGCAGCAAACCCATGAAGACTCTTGCAGGTAACTGGAGGAAGGATGATGCTACTTTAGGTGAGGTAGGGATGCTACTGTTTACAAGCAGCTTTTGGGTTCACTTATGTATTTGGTGAACACATGACCAGACATATGATACATAGTTAACTAGCTTAGTCAAGCTATGGTTAAGCCTACCAAGCTCTTTTGGAAGGTGGGGAAACATGTATTGAGATATCTCAAGAGAACTATAGAGGATGGATTATGGTATAAACAGATAGAGGGAGTGAAGCTTCAAGGCTTCACCGATGCAGATTGGGCAGGTAGTCCATCAGACAAGAAGAAAACATTAGGGGGCATCTTCAACATAGGATAAACAATGGTTTCTTAGTACAACAGAAAGCAGATATCAGTTGCACTCAGTTCAGCTGAGGCAGAGTACATGGTAGCTAATTAGGTTGCATGTGAGGCCATCTGGATGAGGAAGATACCTGTTGGTTTGTTCAATCATCAGATGGATCTGACAGTGATACATTGTGATAACCAAAGTTTCATAAAACTCTTGGTAAATCTTGTATTCCATGACAAGTCCAAGCATATTGACATCCGGTACCACCATCTCAAAGATTATGTTCAGAGGTGTATTATGTTGTTGTAGTACATTCCCACGAAGGGTCGGGATGCAAATATCTTGACGAAGGCGCTTGCGAAGAGAAAATTGGAATACCACAAAGGCATGGTCAGGGTAGTAGATAATCCCTTTCTTGTTGAGAGGGAGCCTTGAAATTAAACAAGAAAATGCAACACACACACTAGTGTGGGATCAAAGGTCACACAATGATGGATCCTAGCGACACATTAGTGTGCAACAAATTTTTAAATAAATTGGAAAACTAATTGTAATATTATCTCATAACAAATTGTAATAGTTAACTAGGTGTGATAGACTTAGTTAGCTCAAGAATTTTGAGTTCAGGGTCAAAGGATAGGCATGTAGAGTGATTTTATTATTAACAGGGTCCAGTTGCAATTGTAGCACTAGTGTAGTGTGAGTGGGATCAGTTAACTTGCATTAATTGAGTTAAAATCAGTTTAACTAGTTCTAATTGTTTGATGAGCTAGTGGAACATCAAGTGAATTAAAATAGATTTAATTCACCAGTAGTGATCTACCAAGTAACTAATGATTCAATATTTAGAGTTGTATGCATGCTAATTCTAGTGGAGACCCACTTGAGACAAAGGTTCAAGAAAAGTAAACTATCAGTTGTATTTTTAGAAAAATACCCTTATGGAGTTATATAACCATAGGAAGCCCATGATGAATTGCACAATCAAGGAAGGCTGAATTTCCTATTTAATGGGGGTTTAATTCTCTAGGGATTTCTTAAGCAGGGTAGGTTGAGGGTAGGTTGATAATTGGCTATGTGTTTGTCAAATTTTTCCTAGAGTAGTGTGAATCAATTGGTAGAGTGTATGAGGTTGTGGTGAGCACAAATACATTGTATTGTTTCATGATTCCTTGGCTGATTATACAATAAATACAGAGGGGTTTTGAGCATTTTCTTTCCCCAGGAATATCTAGTGTTGTGTATTCATTTACTTCTTTCTCCTACTTGCATGTGATTGAGTGATCAAAATTTATATTCTACAAATATTGTGAAAGGATTTAGTATCTTGTTTTAGTACATTACATGATCGAATTGAATCCATTAGTGTAATTTCTACATCTTGCCAACCTGAATACCTTCTCCAATGAATCAGGTTCCCAAAGGAAAACCTCATGTTGGATGTTATCCTTTAAAGTCCCTATGAAGACATCAATCATGGGTTCTTCTGGAATATCAATTACCCTTATATTCAAATTTTGGAAGTCCTCAATGTGCTCCACCACTGAACCCTTTGTTTGAGATTTATCAATTGGATAAAGAAGGCATTTCTCTTTGTATCCTCATAATGTGCTATCATTTCCTCCGTAAAAATTGACCAAGTGACATTTTTTTACGGGAGCAAAGCCATCGATACCATACAATTATTTTTTGTTCTAAATATAAAGTTGCAATGTGTACCTTTTGTGTGTTTTGCATATTATTGAGATCAAAATAGTTCTCCATCTGTAGTATCCATGTTACAGTATCCTTGCCATAAAACTTCCTCATATCGATCTTTGGAATATGGTGGGTCTTCAATCCAACATTAGAGTTTATGAAATCATGACTAACATTTATTTTGTTCTCATCATGAGTTTCCTCTACTATATTTTCACCATTAGGAATCATTTCTTGTATCAACTTTGTCAAACCTTCCTTCAAATCTTCCTTGTCTGAGTTTATATCATTCTTCATGTCATCCATATTAGCTTCCATGCCATTCTTCAAACCATCCATCTTAGCTTCCACGCCTTTCTTCAAACCATCCATCATAGCTTCCACACCTTTCTTCAAAACTTCCATTTCATTTTTTGTTGGTCTTTGCGAGAGCAAAAGTTGTTGCACTTGCTCTTGTAATTTTGATATATCATGTTGTAGTTCTTCCTCTCCATGAGTCATAGTAGAGCCTTTTGAGGGCTTAATGGGTGTTGAATTATTTTTAGGGGGAAGTTTAGAACCAAATACTAATATATATGCTTCAATATTCCCTTGGAATCACTTCAAACTGATTTTTCAAACAAGACTTATGCAATTTGAAAAAAAATACACAACTTTTTATTACTTTTGAGGAGCTCGATATTGAAACTGATGTATCTCTGTAATTTCATATTACTAAGATTTTATCTTCAGTCCTTTAGTATCCCTCTGAATCTTCTTTCCAATTCCACAGGTCTGACCTGATTTGGATTCTTTAGGGAAAAGTTATCCTCAATCTCCCACAATGACCTAATTATGGACCGGTTCAGTAGAGAGAAATTTTACCGCGTGCCACGTGTCACTGTGATCCAGGTGGATATTGGTGGCCACCCACCTATTCCATTTGGACTCACACCATCAGTTCTTTCAGTTTTTCACTTATTCCATTTGAACCCTCGCCATCATTTATTTCAATTTTTCAGTTTCGGCACAACTTACTATTTTTAGCGGTTTTTCGGGTCGTGAACTTCCAATGTCGTTTTGAGGCCCTAAACAACATTTTTTGGGAAAACTGGGAGCAACATGGGTTTATGGACTAATGTTTCTCACACAAAAAGTTTTACTCCTTGGATAGATCTTTCTAATGAGGTATGATGCGCGTCAAATAGAGATCATATGCCAAATTTACATCCCCGGGAAGTTGAAACACCAATTTACCCAAACGGGGCCCATAGTTTTGGTGCTTCATCTCCTATGGTTAGGTTTTTGGATGTTTAGGGTTTTGCATTGTTTCTCAACAATAAATAAACCTTTGAGCCTCATTGTAACACAATTTAGAGGCATGTAGCCACCACATCTTTTCTCATAGGTAAGCTTCCATCGCCCTAGCTAGTTTATTTCCATTATGTCTGTAAACATATTTCAGTTATTTGATATTAATGAAATGAAGTATTATGTCCACTACATCTTTGTGTTTATGTCTATTTTTGTATTTTATTGTGTTCCTTCATAAATCCGGATCAAAATGTTTGCTCCTTTAGCTCTGAAATTGATATACATGAAACTACAATATGTGTACTTTCGGCCACTTTTTACATAATTCCAATCCGATGCTCAGAGAGAAAGTTATGAAGATTTTCCCAAGGTCACCTCATTTGAGATGAAATTTGGGAGCCTGCAAAAACCCTAACTTCCACAGATCATATCTCCGAAAATATTGCGAACTAAGATCTTGAAGTTTTACACGAAGTTGCTTGGGATTTCTTCACAAATGAGTTTTTTTTTAGTTTTTGAATCTTCGTATAAAAAATGTAATATCAAAAATTCCACGATGGCCTATTTGAAGCAGCGAAACCCTAGAATCCAAAGCTTTGATACCAAATGTTATGAAACTAGCTCCAAAAATAGAAGAAATGAGAGATCAACGGCTTAGAAATCAGTCACTTTGAGGGGGAAACCTCCTTTACATTACATAAATGAACAATTCTTGGATGATAGAAATGACAACACCTCCTTTCTATATATAGGAGTCCATGGGGTCACAATATAATCCTAGCTGACCTAAAAAAATAATGTAAGGGCACAACAATAAAAATAATTGATTTTATGGGACACAATAATAACAATAAGGGGGATACACTAACAACAATAAGGGACTACACTAGTAATATACAGATTTAACATTTAGAGCCTAAAAACTTTGGTTTATAGGTAATCAGTAGGACTAAAAAACATGTCAACTAATACTAACCTCGTCATCAATGATTACAATAGTCACAGGGACCAATAAGTTGTAGATTCATTTTTAATTTATTCATCGAAAGTTTCATGGCTACATATATTAAATTAGTCAAGTCGAAAACAAAATGTAAGCTACTGATAACATTTAAACAACTTTTTTTTATCCATTATAAAAACTTTTTTTTAGCCATTGTAAAATTTTTAAGAATTCATTTAATGAGAATTATATATATTTCATAGATGAAGACTTGAACTTTAAATCTTAATTTTATAAATTATTCCCTTTAGTTATCCAAATTAGAGTTTATCCAATACCCTCTACCATCCGAGGCCCTAGTTCATCAAGCCTACAATTCCTCTATGAGGATGGTCAATGGATGGGATCTTAGTATTTTTTACATATTCTATTTCTATTATTATCTTTCATAAAAGCACAACAAGATTTAATATTTGCACCAATTCATTCTTGAGAGAAAGACACCCTTTCTTCTCTTTCTTCCCTTTTATGAGCAAGGTTTTAATATTAAAATAATATAATGTAGCATCTCAATTTTCACTAGTAAATTATACTTCATTAAATAATGCATGATTGCTATGATGTAATTTATGTGATGAGAGTAAATCCCTGTGACATAAGTTATAAATAATTCAATGCTATAAAATATAAAATGCGTTATAAATATTCCTAGTGTGATAAATTGCTTCAAGGTCTTGATGGCTTGTTAGGAAATGGTTTACTTGGCTCGAAATCGATCCATCATAACTCTTAATTTTCAAAAGATTGACTTCAAAAGCAGTATGATATTATATGAATCCTCTTTCAAAGTGTTTATATAAAAAATTTAAGGGACCTACTCAATAGATCATCAAGTATTTTCACACATTTGAACTTGATTTCTTTATGAAGTAGCCCATTGTTCATTGAGACTCTTTGTATGATCCATCAACAAAAGATTCCAAATTCCTTAATAATAGACCACTGGACCTCGTTTATGTTTGATATTTGCACTCTAAAATAAACTCAATGAACCTTTGAGCACCCTTAAGTTAGAATTTCATCGAGCCATTTTTAAAATTCCACTTCAACCTTTCAAAAACTTTCGTTTATAGTTGATCAAGGCTAATTTTACATTCAATTGACCATATTTCAAGGTATCTTCAATGACGCATCAAAACCATTTCAACTTTAAAATTTCGTGGACTTTGAAAGTACCTCAATATTTCAAGTAGACCTTGTTTGAAGTTTAATTTTTTGAAATTTTGAAATGGCTTAATGCTTTATTCGGTTATTCCTAAATATTCATCTTCCAAGGAAGCCCAATTATTCATCAGGCTCATTTTGATCTCCTATTATCCATCTCTTGAAATTTCCTAATTAGTGTGTTGATTGAGTTTACATGTTCAAAGAGTACCTTCCACAATGGATCAATACACTACTAAGCCATATTCATGTTTAAATGCCTCATATTTTCTACATTCTTTTCAAATTGTTTTTCACATTTAAATTTTCTATCTTTGAAAAAATCCTCGACAATTGATCAAGTGTATTTTCACATTTGAATGCAATTATCTTTTTAAAATCAGCTAGATGTTTCATCAATCATTTTCTAATGTTATTGGTGATGAAATTTTAAAATGTACTAATATTTCATTAAGTTTTTTTTTTTTTTTTGTGTGTGTTCTAGGTGGTGGGATTATCCATGAGGTTTCAAACCATTGACCATCACATAAGGAATGCCTTGATAATGAACCAATTCACCATTTTTTCTATACCCCATGGTTTCTAATGGTCCATAAACCTTGTTTTGAACTCATACCTCTAATATTTTTAAGGAACTCAATGGTTCATCAAACCCCTCCATTTTTCTTAGAATGATCATATCTTCCAAAACACAGTTAACTCAACACGAATCTATAAATGTTTTAATTTTGAATTTAAGGCTCCTTGGTTTTGTGATATTTGAAATTTAATATGTGAAATTATAATCAACATATTTTGAATTAATGTGGGGTTTGACTTGTAATTTTTTTCAAAGCACATGTTTCAATGTAAATCTAGTAGTTAGGTTCTCAATTCCATTTTAAGAAACCCATGACATTTAAATGAGGAATTCTTTTCCCAAGATATTTTCATATCATATATTATGACAAGTTCGAATCCTACTAAATGTTTGTACACCTCCAACACCCATCGACCATCATAGAAATTCCCACTTGGGCTTCCAAATCCTTCATTGCATTAACTAGGTAGACTCCCCTATTGAAATTGTCTCTTATCCTTCATACAAATTTTAATTGAATGATGATTATTTGATGTTCTAATTTAGAATCAACCATTTTTTCATATCTTCAAACACTCAACAAACCTCATATTATGACATTCATTAGCATTTAAGGTATAACCCCCCTTTGACTCCATATTTGAATTGTGATATTCCCTATAAATGAATGTTCATTTGGTTTCAGGCTCTTATATTATGAAATAGTATGAGTGTTTCTCCTTTTTAATGTTTAATGATTCATGTAATATATTTTCAACTTTTACATTATTCCTCAATTAAATTTTAAAGTGGCAGTTTCAAATTTAGATTTGTTAGCTCATATATATTGGTATTCCTATGCATTGTGCATGTCTATACTTTCAAAATAAAATGCTACCCAAATTTGGGTGAAAACGTATTTATATATTTTATAATGATTATTATGAATCTGATCCATGCTCTAATATACCTCTAATGTAAATCTTAAATGTCCCAAAGAGTGTAAATCTTATTTGATTTCAAATGGTTTTTTCAAAATATTTTTCATCTTAATTCCTCTAATGTGCTATGTTGTTAAAATTGAAGTTAAGAAATAAAAAAATATTGACATGGGAAGTAATTCCATGGACCCTCATTCCAAGGAACACATGAGACCAATTTACTTATATACTCCTAACGCTATAGGCTTGAAACATACTCCATAATATGATGAACCTTTTTGAACTATTAGAGAAGAAGAAGCATGGTTATCCACACCTATTGATCCAATAAAATAGGAATATAAATATATCTCCTCATACTCAAATGTTTGGATATCTCAAATACATAATGTAGTTGGATACCTATGATATTTCCTTTTGTTAAGATGATCAAATGGATAATCTACCACACCAAAGATGAAAACAAAATGATGAAAGAAAGTTTATAGCCTCTTTTAAAGTTGATGACTGTTAGGTCCCTATATTACTAGTATAGTCCCTTATTGTTGTTAGTGTAACCCCCTTATTGTTATTATTGTGCCCTTAAATTATTATTGTTAGGTCGGCTAGGATTACATTGTGGCCCACTATGTATTAGAACAGATATATGTGCAAAGAGTTTGTAAATTGAATCATCCAATAATTTTCATATGTAATATTATTGGAGGACATAAAGTAATATTTTGGTGTTGATATATACTTTATATATACAAGTGATCTACTCATTGTTGGCTTACAAGTTCTGGGTTATAGCCTGCTCTAACTGGTATGTAGATTTTAATACAATACTTCTAGAGGTTTCAGGACTGAAATTCACATGATGCGAAGCTGGATGCGAAGCTGAATTCTTGAGGAAGATCATCTAAAATTTTCAGAGCTTGGTTCGTAATATTTTCGGAGATATGATCTGTGAAAGTTAGGTCTTTTTTCAGGCTCCTAAAAAGGTCATTGTGGCATTTGCGCTATAACGTTTTTTCTACGAGGGTTAAAAATCTGAAATTGTTAGGGTACGAAGCTGAAAGCCTGAGGAAACTCGTAAAAAAATTTCAGAGCTTGGTTCACAATATTTTTGGAGATATGATCTGTGGAATGTAGTCCTTTTTCAGGCTCCCGAATTTCATCTCAAAGAGGTGATCGTGGGAAAATATTCATAACTCTCTCTCTGAGCATCGGATGGGAGTTCCATAAAAATTGGTCACAAGTACATGGACTGTAGTTTCTTGGCTATCAATTTCAGAGCCAAAGGACAAAACAACGACAGATGGCAAGTCGTACAAGTTCGCTCTACTGAACCAGTCCATAATTAGGTCATTGTGGGAGATTGGACACAACTTTGTCTTGGAGAATACAAATCAGGTCAGACCTGTGGCATTAAAAGGATAATTCAGAGGGCTACGTCAATACCAAAATTCAAATATTGAAGTGCTGCAATCACAGAGATAATCCAATTTCAATATCGAGCTCCTCAAAAGCAAGAAACAAATGTGTATTTTTTTTCCGAATTGCATAAGTCTTGTTTGAAGAATCAATTTGAATTGATTCCAAGGGCATATTGTAGAATAGATATCAGTATTGGGTTCTAAAAGATATCTCATAAAAATAATTAAACACCCATTAAGCCTTCAGAAGGCTCTACTATGACTCATGAAGATGAAGAATTGCAACATGATCTATCAAAATTACAAGAGCAAGTACACCAAATTTCGCTCTCACAAAGAGCAACAAAAAATGAAGTGGAAGTTTTGAAGAAAGGAATGGAAGCTAAGATGGATGGCATGGAAGCTGACATGGAAGCTAAGATGGATGACATGAAAGACAACATGGAAAACATGAAGAATGATCTAAAAGCAGACATAGAAGGTTTGAAAAAGTTGATACAAGAAATGTTTCATAATGGTGAAAAGATAGTAGAAGAAACCCATGATGAGAACAAAATAAACATTAATCGTGATTTGATAAACTCTAATGTTGGCGGGAGGAACCACCATATTCCAAAATTGGAGATGAGGAAATTTGATGGAAAGGATCCTGTAACATGGATACTACAGATGGAGCAATATTTTGATCTCCATAACGTGCAAAACACACAAAAGGTATGCATTGCAACTTTACATTTAGAACAAAATACATTTGTATAGTATCGATGGCTTTGCTCCCGTAAAAAAATTGTCACTTGGTCAATTTTTACGGAGGAAATGATAGCACATTATGAGGATACAAAGAGCAACACCTTCTTTAGCCAATTGATAAATCTCAAACAAAAAGGGTTTAGTGGGGGAGCACATTGAGGACTTCCAAAAATTGAATATAAGGGTAACTGATATTCCAGAGGAACACATGATTGATCTCTTCATGGGCACTTTAAAGGATAACATCCAACATGAAGTTCGTGTTCTGGAACCTGATTCATTGGAGAAGGCATTCAGGTTGGCAAGAAAAGTTGAATGTAAAATTATGGCGACAAGGAAGCCTACCACTCAATTCTATAAAGAAGGAAGTGTTGCTACGCATAGATTTCCACAACCTACAAGGTTGACACCACAACAATTGGAAGAAAAAAGAGAAAAAGGGCTTTGCTACAGTTGTGATAGCAAATACACTAAAGGTCATAAGTGTCTTGAGAAGAAATTATTTTACATAGATTGTGAAGAGGAAGAAGAAAATGAACAAGAAGAGGATATACACCAGGAACCAGCCCTAGAAGAGGAAGAAATGAGTCTGACCATATCGTGTAATGCATTGGTAGGAATTACCACTCCTCAAACTCTCAAGATAGAAGGACATATCAAGAAGAAAAAGGTAATAGTGTTGATTGATTCGGGTAGCACCCATAATTTTATTCATTGTAAGGTAGCCAAGGAATTAAATTGTTTCCTATACCCAGCACCAGAATGTCAAGTGATGGTTGCAAATGGGGGAACTATAAATTGCTCTGGAAAATGCCATAATATCAAGCTAACCATGGGGGAATATGTATTGACTAGTCCAATGCTTTCCATTCCTATGGGAGGTGCTGATGTTGTACTAGGAGTACAATGGTTACAATCTTTGGGGACGATAGCTTTTAATTTTCAAGAACTTTTCTTGAAATTTTTTTGAGAAGGAAAGGAAGTCGAATTACGGGGTATTGCAGGGAAGCCAGGAAGGATAATAAGCTCTAATGTCATGACAAAGCTTCTAAAGAAAGAACAGCGAGGCGTAATTGCACAATTATGCTCACTAGAAGTTCCAACATCAAAATCATCTATTTCTGCAGATCTCCAACAAGTCTTGGACAATTATTCCAAGGTGTTTGAAACTCCCAAAGGACTCCCACCTATTCGTGATCATGATCATGCTATTCATTTGATTCCAGGAAGTGTTCCTCCAAACATCGGGCCTTATAGATATCCTTACTTCCAAAAGAGCGAAATTGAACGTATGATTGCAGAAATGTTAGAGGCGGGTATAATTCAACCTAGTCAAAGTTCTTTCTCTGCTCCTGTAGTATTGGTACACAAGAAGGATGGATCATGGCGAATGTGTGCGGATTATAGGGAGCTCAATAAGCTCACCATTAAAGATAAATTTCCCATTCCTGTGATTGATGAATTATTGGATGAATTACATGGAGCAATTTATTTTACCAAGTTGAATCTTCGTTCAGGATATCATCAAATTAGAATGAAGACTGAAGATATTCCAAAAACGGCATTTCGAACTCATGAGGGTCATTATGAATGTTTGGTCATGCCTTTTTGCCTTACCAATGCACCTTCTACATTTCAAGGGTTGATGAATTCCATTTTCAAACCCTTCCTTAGAAAATTTGTGCTAGTATTTTTTGATGATATACTAATCTACAGCAGGTCCTGGAAGGATCATGTTCAACATGTTGACAGGGTGCTCAAACTATTGCGGGAGAAACAATTATATGCAAAAAAATCCAAATGTTTCTTTGGAGTACAAGAGGTGGAATATCTGGGTCATATTGTATCTCACGAGGGTGTTAAAGTAGACCCTAGCAAAATTAAAGCCATTAAGGAATGGAAAGTCCCCACAACCATAAAGAAGTTGCGAGGATTTCTCGGGTTAACAGGGTATTATCGCAAGTTTGTTAAGAATTATGGGAGAATAACGGCACCTCTAACAACATTATTGAAGAAAGATGCATTTTCATGGACTCCTGAAGCAACTAAGGCCTTTGAACATCTTAAAGAGGCAATGTGCCTAGCACCGGTCTTAGCTACGCCAGACTTCACAAAAACCTTTATTGTGGAATGTGATGCCTCAGGAAATGGAATTGGTGCAGTTTTAATGCGGGAAGGAAGACCCATTGCTTTTGAAAGTCGTCCAATCAAAGGAAAGTATTTACAGAAACCTATTTATGAGAAGGAAATGTTAGCAATACTGCATGCACTAAAGAAATGGCGAACTTACCTAATGGGAAGACACTTCAAGGTAAAAACTGATAATGATAGTCTTAAACACTTTTTGGAACAAAGACTATCTTGAGAAGAGCAGCAAAAATGGGTCACAAAGATGTTGGGTTATGACTTTGAAATAATCTACAAAAAAGGAAAGCTTAATGTTGTTGCAGATGCACTCTCAAGAAAGAATGAAGAGGTGGAAGCATTGCTTTGTGCCATTTCTACTATCCAACCAGATTGGATAACCAAAGCAAGAGATGAATAGAAGAAGGACAAAGATGTATGGACACTCATTCAAAAGTTGCAGCAAGATCCTAGTACATCTGATACATTTAGTTGGAAAAATGATTCCTTATGGTACAAAGATCGCTTATATCTTTGTAAGAATTCTCAACTAAAACAAAATATTCTTTTGGAATTGCACACTTCTCCTTTAGGAGGACACTCAGGATTTTTAAAAACTTACCACAGGGTGAAGAAAGAATTTTTTGGGATGGCCTTAAATCTGATATTCAAAAGTTTGTGGCGAAATGTTTGGTTTGCCAGCAAAATAAAGTTGAGACAATTAAGACCCCGGGACTTCTATAACCTTTATCCATTCCAAGTCAACGTTGAGAGGAGATTTCAATGGATTTTATCACAGGTTTAACTAAGTCAAAAGGAAAGAGTGTCATCATGGTGGTGGTTGATAGACTTACCAAGTATGCACACTTTTGTGCATTATCTCATCAATTTAAAGCAATTACAGTTGCTACTACATTTATGGACAGAATTCAAAAGCTACATGGAAGTCCAAGGGTTATTGTGAGCGACAGAGATCCCATTTTTACTGGAAATTTTTGGACGGAGTTATTTTCTTGTTTGGGTAATCAATTAGCTCATAGCTCATCTTATCATCCTCAATCTGATGGTCAAACTGAGATAGTAAATAAATGTTTGGAAGGATATCTTCGTTGTTTTGTATCTGATAAACAAACACAATAGGTCAAGTGGTTACCTCTCGCTGAATGGTGGTATAACACTTCCTTCCATACTGCAACAAAAATGACCCCATTTATGGCACTTTATGGATATCATCCACCATCCATCACATCATCTTTAAGGGAAAATTCGAAGGTTCAAGCAGTGGAAGATCACATCGAGCATCAGCAAGAAGTTCTCCAACTCTTAAAGGATAACCTGGATTTGGCACAAAATCGAATGAAACAACAGGCAGATCAACATCGTAGCGAGAGAAGTTTTGATGTAGGAGATTGGGTATTTTTACGGCTACAACCATACGAACAAATGTCCCTCAAGCAAGCAAAGAAGGATAATAAATTATCGCCAAAGTACTATGGTCCTTACAAGGTGTTGCAAAAGATTGGTACTATGGCATAGAAATTGGAGCTTCCTGCTTCTTCGCGAGTACATCCAGTTTTCCATGTTTCATGCTTAAAGAAGGTTATAGGAGAAAATCTTCCAGTTCAAACAATATTGCCAGAACTTGATGAGGAAGGAAAAATCATATTGGAACCAGAAGCGGTCATGGAAACAAGAACTCGACAACTACGGAATCGATCAATTTCGGAGTATCTCATCAAGTGGAAGAACTTACCCACTGAAGATTCTACATGGGAGGATGAGAATTTTATACAAAAGCACCCAGAGCTACTCAAGCGTTGAGGACAACACTTTTTTTGAAGGAGAGGGGCATGTTAGGTCCCTATATTACTAGTATAGTCCCTTATTGTTGTTAGCGTAACCCCCTTATTGTTATTATTGTACCCTTGTAACCCCCATTTTGTTATTATTGTGCCCTTAAATTATTATTGTTAGGTCGGCTAGGATTACATTGTGGCCCACTAGGATTATATTATGGCCCCATGGACTTCTATATATAGAAAGGAGTTTTTGTAAATTTAATAATCCAAGAAGTTTTCATCTATGTAATGTATTGGAGGTTGCCCCCTCGAAGTGGCTTATTTCTAAGGCGTTGATATATCTTTTCTTCTATTTTTGGAGCTGGTTACACAACAATGACATAGAAACATAACATAATTTTCCTAGAGTGGAAACATACACAAATCATGAATGGATGGAAGAGTTTGTCATAAATGAAAACTATTGCAATTTATCATGAGTAAATATGATTTTAACACATGGAATTCAGAACGTTTTATATAGGGATATACATTATTTCAAACCTTGGGGAAATTTATATGCATGAAATTGGATTAATGAACAAGATATGCAAGGAGATGAATGCAAAACATTTCAATAAGAAATAGGTTCCACTATTATATACCACACTAAATGATCCATAATCTCTGATTTATCGACATTATCCAAGATATTTTCTTGGGGTAATGTTAGCGGAATTTCATGAAAGAGCATGTAAAAAATATGTATGCAAAAACTTAAAGAAAAAAACATAAAAGAGACCATAAAGAAAATACACACAAAATCTTGAAGTTCGTCCAATGTGGACTACATCTTCGGGTCCTAATTCAATAGTGAGGAGGCCAATTTATTCATCTCATCAAAAGAAAGTTAAGTACATAGAAAAACACATCATTATACCTCCAATCTTGGGAGTGACTTGAAATTCGGTTGCTCAAATCACAAAAATCACAGCACTGGTAGGTCCATCATGTCCTTCTGATACCTTTTACTATAAAAATTACCTACTTTTGAAAGGTACATTGTTGTCTCGAACTTCGTTCCCCAAAATTAATGATGAAGGTGAGTTTCTACCATGACCCCTGAAATTTGTTATTCATATGCAAAAAATGACTACATCATTGTGATTTTTATGAAACTATGGTTAAAATAAGTATAAATTCGACCACATTTTGACATTGTCAATTATGGCCCCTCCAAAAATATTTTAGATTTCTCATAGCATCAAAATATTATTCCTAAAATATTCCTACAGAATATTCCTATATTGAGAATCATGCACACTCTGGATTCTTCTATGTAGGTTTCCATGACACGATGTTCTAGGGCCCTCTTGGTTCCTCTACCTTACGTATTAGTTCTGCGGGCTCATGACTTTGCACAATCCTCCTTTTTTTTGTTGGTCTTTTGAATGTAAGCTCTTATATGAACCCACTAGCAGTGATATCAAATCCCCATGCATGATGCATTGGTTGGGGGCTCAAATTGGAGGGGTAAGATCCCAAGGTAAAACCTGTGGGCCTCCCCCATTGGTTCTCATTTTTATTTTATATATAATGGTTCCATAAACCCCAAACCATGAATGTCGTTGTTTAAATAAAAATTAATTGTCGATCACAATAACAAACTCATACTTCCCATTTCCAAATCCGTTTGTTAATACATGTACCATTATAATGTTGGATATGACATATATTATGATTAAAAAAAAAATTCCCTCCAAATTTTTTCACTGCCTCCAATTAAATTGCAATTATCCACCATATATATGGTATATTATCAAATTATAACATTTTTTTTAATAAATATTTTATAGCCATAACCATATTTTTTTGTATATGGTTTTTGTTATTGTTTTTAAATGATATCTCTCTCTCTCTCTCTCTCTCTCTATATATATATATATATATATATATATATATATATATATATATATATATATATATATATATATATATATATATATATATATATATATATGAATATAGATATAGATATATATATTTCTTTTTGTAGCAAAATGAAGCCAATGACTGGGTTCCATGTTTCAATGACTAGTAGGCCAATAATTGGATGACATGCAAGTCGTGGGTCCCACGTGGCACATTGTGGGCCCCTCTTTTCCTGCTTGTCCTGTCAACTTCAAACTGTGATAATTTGGCCATACATACTTGGATTTGAGTGTCGTCTATGCCATTGGAATTGTAATGATAAGCACTACACTTTGGTCTTGGTTTTGATACATTTTGAATACTTTGATTTTTGAGGTTTTTCTGAGCCATTTGGATCATTCCTCCCCACTGAAAGACTTTTTGGGTTTCAAAAGTATAAAAAATACATCAATCTTGATCTATATAAAAAAATTTCTCTGAAAAACAACCTTTCCTGTACTTTACCTTTGTACTTCAGGACTAGGAATGATGAAACTGACATCTGTATCCATGTGCAAATATGTAGCTTCCAATACATGTCTAACTTGCAAGATTCAAAAAAAGACCATACTTGCCAAGAGTTTATAACACACTCATGTTCAAGTTTTACAACGAAATCCATATCCCATGTTATCCATCTAAAGGCAAAAATATCACTATGTTGCATACTTTTCCCATCTAGAGGGTCTTTAAAAAGAAATATGTGATTTACAATGTTGGCCATACTCAATTACTTAAGAAGGCTACCCATCTCTTACTTAACCATGCTAATGGGATTTCTTCCTGTCGTTGGATTCTTTGTTGAAATACTCCATTAATCAGTTACTTCAAATGTGTTTGCACATGCTCCCTATCCTTATTTGGGTGTAGCTATGGATGGAGCTTCCAATATGTGGATCTATGATGTCCTCCGTTGTTGCAATGGCTACAATGGTTTTTGTTCCTCTAGATTTTCTTGACATTATTTTGTGTCTCCTTCTTGGGAGACATAACCTTCCTTGAATGGTTTTCTTTAGTGTGGCTCTAGTGAGGAGATATTTCCTTAACTCTTCCTTTGGAATGCTCACTAGAAGGTGGTGATGTGATTTGAACATCTTTCATTGTCTCATACTTTTCACTTGAATACTCTCATGTCTCTTTCTTTCTAACATAACCCAATCCTAGATATCAAGGTCATTCCACCACTTGGATGGGATTCACAATGCCCTGCCCATTAACTCCTAGGCCCTCACCTTCATGTCCCATATTATTCATGAGCTTCAAACTAATGCCTATAGTGTGCTTTTCAAAAGCACCAAAGTCATCATTATAATGAGAGCACGAAACTAAAGAATCATTGAAATGTTTTACCTCAGTTGTTGATTCTGAAGTTGGTGATGATGGCTTCACTAAGACTTTACTACAATTCAACTTTTCCAAGGCCTCTTCTGCGACTCTTAGCTAAAAATGTAATCCTTGCTTCTTCTCTTTTGTTTCTCGTAGAAGTATTATTAGTTCGGAATTATCTGCTTGAATGCTTTGGTTGATCTCCTCAAGTTCTTGGAGCCATGCAGTCTTTGGTGCTCTTCTCATATTTGGTACAACATATGTTGCAATATTCATCTCATAAACTGAATCAGAACCCAATTCAATTGTTCCATCAACTGAAATCATAGTAGTTGTGATCTTCATCTCATTGCCTAAATAAAAAACCAGGTCATGTTGCATGGTAGCAACAATTTTGTGCTTCCCTTTTCCACCATTCTTCTTTGGCTTCAATTTTCGATGTATTTTCCATCAATCCTCATCATCATGACCTTCTTCTTGAAAATGAGTGCAAGAGGGTTTCTCTTCCTTTTTCCTTATTATTTCTTCCTTCTTTACATGGTTTCCTGGTTCATAATTTCCCCTATTTTCAAGGTGAATGGATTTCATAGTAGCCCAGTCAAGAGTGGCGGGTTCAAAAAATAACAAATAACGTCAAAATTAATTATGTAAAGAACCTATATATTTCATCAAAGTATCAGGTGAATCTAAAGGAATCCCCAATTCCAAGGCTTGCTTCCTAAATTCATTTGTGAAACTTTGAACATATTAAGCTTTGGCTTGCTTCAAATGTTGCCATTGTATCATGGTTTTCTGCCGGTATCCAAAGGGATAAAATTGTCCTTTTAAGGTAGAAACAAATTCATACCAAGAAGAAATGAGTTTACCCACATGCTTGCTACCTTTTTGAAGTTTTCTCTCCCACCATATGAGAGTGGTGCCTCCCAGTCGAAGATATTATAACTAGATCTTTGTTACAAGTCATTTTGACACCATAAGGAAAATGACCACCAATCCGGATCTGTCGCTATCCAATGAAGTGTTCCAAGAATTCCCTTGCAATGTTAGAAGAAAAACAATCCCAAAGACAACAATAATCCTGGATTACACTGTGCAAGAAACCTAATTTTAAGCACTTACACAGTTTTCTATCCAACATCTATGCAACTGTAGTTTTGACCATTGTGGCTTGTGGAAATATGTGCTCTGTCTTCCACTGAAAAATGCACAAATCACTTAACGAGACTAAGAATTAAAAATTTATTTCCAAAATCCTTGTTGGCATAATATTTCCCAACTAAAATCCTCAAGCCTCTACATACTTGGGCCTCATCCCTCTGTTCATGGAACAAACTTTCTCCCTTTGTGGAACTCTAATCCCTCCTTTTGAGGATCTCATCCCTTGAGAAGAGGATCTCAAACCTCCTCCTCTTGACCTATAAATTCAACACAGAAGAGAAGGATAAGGGAATTCTAAACGTAAAATTATGACGTTGGAATAGGGATGGAAAGCTTGTCACCTAAGGGGAGGATTGGAGACTATTGGGAGGACGCTTACATCATCAAGGAAATGTTGTATTTATTTTTCTTGTTCAAATATTAATAACAACAACTATTTCTTTCCTAATTTCACTTGTCTTAATTCACTTTGCAAAGTTCCTTGATATTTTGCATAATTTATAACTGTATATGGGTTTAATCCTAAGATATATGTTATGTTGCAATTTTCATTTTCTTTGTGTTTCATTTTAGTTCTATGCTATGATTTTATGCCTTGTGTGTTTCTATTCATGCAAATATTACTTTGAAGCAACGAGGAAAGGATTTTGAAAGCATCAGAAAGACTTACACAAACATTTGATAGAAAGGTAAGAGGCCCTTGGATGTATCATACTTCATACTTCAATTGTGAATTAAGGAAAGGTAGGAGTCACTTGATTTGTTTGTTACTAGATCTCTTTGGAATCTAGTGAGATCGGTCTTGTCCACAATAGGGATTTGTCCGTCACAAAAAAATGGCGACAATAATGGGGAAGGATTTTTTCTTCATCATCTCCTCCTATGAATTTTAAATCTCTTTTTGCAACCTTATCTGACTGTGTTTTGGATATTGAAAGTTTGAATTTTACGGATTTTTGGCTTTGTTTTTATTTTTTCTATTTTTTTCTTACTTTTCTAATTTTTATTTTAGCAACAATGTGTAGATCTATGCACTTAGTCTTTAGAAAAATGCGGTTGTGCACTGAATTCAACTGGTCACCTACACAAATATTTGAATTTTTTGAAAAATTAGGTTTTTCTATTTCATGAGTCCAGAAAATTTTGATTTTTATGATTTTTTGCATTTGTTTGCATTCTCAGAAAATGTGTTGGTGTTTTGAATTATCTTCTTGAGAAATTCTTATCTTTACAAATTAAGGTTAAAGTCTTCATCTGATGATTTATTAATTTATCAAAGGAAGGATTGGTAATTGCTGAGTTTGTGTCTAGTTGCCTCTATTCTTTCAAATGATCAGATTTAATGTTACTTTTACCTATTTGTGAAAATTCATTCAGTTAATGAAAATAGTTTTTTTCAAGATTAAGTATTTTTTTCTCATAAAAGTGCTTATTTTGTTGAATTTGAAATGAAGTATCTCAGAATTATACTTTAGACGACATCATATTCATAACAATCATTTGAAAGATTCATCTTGAAGTTTTTGTTGGTTTTCTTGTTACATTTTGAAACAATTTCAGGTGTTGTATGTTAAGAGAAATTTTTATGATCTTTGAGTTTTTGGGTGAATTGAAATTCAAAATTTAAATTTCTGCATTTGGGTAAATCTAAAAGTGAAATTTTTTCATTCTTGAAAGGAATTATGCTGAATTTAGAATTTCTACAGTTGTATGAAGACTCTTTCTTTACCATAGCTAGGAATTCATTGAAGCAAAATATTTATTTTTGCATATTTGCTACATTAGGTCTGGATTTGGAAACTGATATCATTTACACCACATCCATTAAATCAGCTTTACTGAAAGAGGAATTGTAAAATTAATCAAATTTGTAATTAACCAAACATTAGTGGTTCTAGGTTAGAAGATGTGTTCCAACGTCTATAAACATAGCAGTTGTCATTTCTTGTGTGTGACACATTCTTCGGGTAGCTGGTATTCCATGGACATAAGTATATGGGAACGTTCTCCACGTACCTTCAGGTATATCAGACGACGTTCCATGTATGAAAAGTATATGGGGGTTCTTCCTATCGTACATGCTCGCATTCGAAAACGCTAACACGGATTGTACCTCCACATACCTCGGGTATAATTTAGAGGCCCCCTTCTAAGTTGCATACCATCTATAACTAACCCAGTTGACCACTTTTTTTATCTGTGATACACCAAAAAAACATTCGAGGAGAATACTTGCATGTACTGGAAACAATATTCCATAGTTCATAGTGGCTTGGTAATATTTGATACCTAGTTACCCTTATATTTTATTTTGGTTATTTATTTGATTGAATAAAATTGGAATAAACCTTTAATAAAATTTATTGTGGCTGATTTACCAAGACATTCTCGTAGAACGTAGGGTCTACCCCTTATGTTTTGAAATTGGTTTCCATGGTCCGTGATGATGGCTTTTGGAACACCAAAAGTAGCAATTACATGATTGAATATGAAAAGAGCAGTGGTTTCACCATCATCCTTCCACGACAAGCCATCAATGTAACCCACTATATAATGTGAGGATCTCATGGTACTCCCATCTCCATGGATACTTGTGGACAAAGAAGAGGAATCCTCTTCAGAGAAAATGAAACAACTATTGCACCATAACCAAAGTTCTTGAGTTTTCCATTCTTTGCTCTAGTGAGTTTCCCTTTGATATTGGCGGTAACTTCTTCACACCATTTAAATAAAATTGGCTGCAAGAACTCTAGTGATATATGCATTTGGGATTTGGTAACTAAGTGGAGTGCAACACTTCCACATAGTCGGGTAGCAGTATTTATGCAATGTTCTTTATTGGAAGCCTCTGGATACTCTTAATGTCAATTCTTCCATTACTGAGTTTGGCCCTCAGACCATAATGTTTGGTCAGGTAAGCCTCTATTATTCCACCACCTGGTCTACTCCCAAAAAATGAAATATCGATCCCATGAAATGACAGCCTAGTCAAGAAATAAATATCATTGACATATATGGTTATCCTGTGATCGTTAATAAAAAAAAATATTTATCTTAGACATTCCATCATCTCATTAACCATGTCAATAAATCCACTTGAGCTTTCATTCCTGGAATCACAAAATATTTTGGAAGGCCACAATTTCTCAAAACCTGGAATGTTGATGGATATTCCAAAGCCTCAACATTTTGAGATTCACGTTCTCTCTCTCTCCATTCCATTTTTGACACTTCGAAATCCAGAAAACAATGACATAAATTAGTTAGAAAAAGAATATGAAGTGTTTTGTGAAACATTTGGGTGTTTTTCATTATTTTTGGAAACCCTCGGTGCCTTGTGCAGTTTCCTTTTGGTGACAGTGTGGATTTTCGTGGTTCCTTTTTAGGTGAACTGTGTAAATAACAATTTTCTAGTAATGGAAAAAATCGGGTTTGCGTAGTCCTGATGAAGAGGAACCACACAAGCCTGAGGGCACAATTTTAACTAATAAACCCTTCAAAAAACACCAAATCATTAGTGAAATGAAAAATAAAAACTATCAAAATGAATATAAAGGAATTATGTTCTACCTAGAGAAAAGAGTTCGTAAAATGGTCCACTGGTCTGATCACAATTTTTTTTCTGATGTTTTGGGTGAAAATTCACTCTTAAAAATATCCCAATGGTAAAAACATAAATGGTAACGAAATTTTTACATTTTGAACTTTTATAAGTAAAATAGGCCTATTAAAATAATATTTTTTTCCTTAAGCTTCTAAAACTTCAAATTTTTAATGTTTTTTAACTATATTTTGAGCACTTATGATGATTTTTGAGTTTGAATGTGCAGTTTACAAGTTTAATTACAAAAATAGATCAGTTTCACAAGTAGTAAAATTTTATCACTTTTTTGAGCTCTTAAAAATTACGAAAAAGAATAATACTATAGTTATCTTTAAGGTTTTTCCAGACTCTAGAAATGTGAAAATATTGTCGAGTATGCTTGTTTTTTTCGAACTCGTTAAAGAAAACGAAAAACATCTTATTGATATAATTTTACCCCTTTTACGGATCATGTGGATTGTTTACAAATAAGGTATACTTTGACTAATCATGATCAAAATATTTCTCTCCTGCATTATTTTACGCTTTTCTGGGATTGAGAGATTAAATTTATGAAAAAGGATGTTTCAGAGTTTACTTATGTTTTTCTCTTGACTTCCTAAAAGTGAAAAGCATTGAGCTTTACTTTCTCTAGTCTCCTTAAAAATTTATGTAGAAAGAGATACATGAGCTTCCTTTTTGTGTATTTTCAAACTCTTTAAATGTTAAAATGACATCGAATTACCCCTTCACTGGACTGGTTAAAATAAACAGTGTAGGACTTGTCAATCATGACGAGACCGAACCACTATGAAGGACTCATTTGAAGGATGAACTTACATGAGAAGCGTATGTTATCCTCCTCAAGCTTGCATAAAAATAAATTTGTACTTTCTAGTAATGGTGGGGGGGGGATTGGAAATAAACACTTGTTTTTATATTATATAAGGTAGTATGTCGCTCTTGAACATGACACTTCATTATATTTGTGTCTGGCTTGGGAAATCCATTTCTCTCAATTGATCATACCTCATTGAAAGCATTCAATTTGGTTTTGGGTCTTATTTTTGAGTCAAATGTTGCCAAGTCGGAATGTCTCATTGTGGATATGTTCAAGAGAAGTTCAACCTTAGTTAAAATTGTGTTACAATTCATAACCTTCAATCACATCGGCCATATCTGAGTTATTCCTAAATCACTCCAAATTTGTTCTTCAAAACTTGACATGAGTACCGTATTGTAGGTCCTATGACGAGTTGCTTCCTATCGACTTCAGCTCATTATCTAGGAAGTTTATCTAGAAAGCTCCTTTCGTACCTTGGAGTTTGCATGCCTTAATGGCAAGTTTCTCGCCTTCGACGATGAGTTAACAGTTCATTACTAAGGTACCTTGAGAACCATTGGAATTATTAGAAGTTTCTCTCGCACCTGTTAACAGTTCATATCATTGATCAGTAATATGGTGGTTTCTAACATTTTTTACTTCAAGACATTCACTCACATGGTTAGATTCGTACTATAGAATGAAAGAGATGAAGACGAAGACCTTGGTCTAGTTTAATCCATCCAGGATGCATGGAGTTTTAAATATTCATGATTGTAAATATGGATCCATATTTAATGGTTGTGTCCATACTGTGTTTATTTTTGACATGTATATTTTGATATTTCCATATTGTTTCTTTGAGAAAACTTTGCTCTGAGTATGGGAATTCCTACCTCAGTGATGATTATATGAAGATATTGTATTTTAACCCTGTATTGTTTGTTTTAGGTCTCCAACCATGGTCTCTAATCTGAAATTTGGCATCATAAATAATTTCAGTCATCAGAAATATTTTTTGACTTTGGATTTTAGGGGGGCAATATATTACATGTCATTTTGTCACCATTAGGAAAATGACCGCCAATCTAGATCTATCACTATCCGATGAAGTGTTCCAAGCATTCCCTTGCAATGTTCAAAGCAAAAAAATCCCAAAGACAACAAGAATCCTGAATTATATTTCTCAAGAAACCTACTTTTAATGACTTGTATGGTTTCCTAGCCAGTATCTATGCAACCACAATTTTGACCATTTTGGCCTGCTGAAATATGTGCTATGTCTTCCACTGAAAACTGCGCAAATCACTTAACGGGAGTAAAAAATAAAAATCAATTTTTAGAAGCCATGTTGGAGGAATATTTCCCAACTGAAAGCCTCGAGCCTCTACATACTAGCGCCTCATCCCTCTGTTCATGGAGAAAAAATGATCCCTTTGTGGAACCCTAATCCCTCCTTTTGAGGATCTCATCCCTTGGTAAGAGGATCTCAAAACACCTCCTCTTGGCCTCTAAATTCAACACAATCTAAAGGTCTAAGGGACTTCTGAATGTAAACTTATGTTGTTGAAATAGGGCTGGAAATATTGTCACCTAAGGGGAGGATTGAAGACTATTGGGAGGATGCCTACATCATCAAGGCAAGGTTTTATTGATTCTCCTTGTTCAAAGATTAATACAAGCAACTATTTATTTCTTAATTGCACTTTTCTTAATGCAGTTTCAAAATTTCCTTGATCTTTTGCATAATTTATAACTAAATATGGGTTTAATCTTGTGATATATGTTATGTTGCAATTTTGATTTTCTTTGTGTTTCTTCTTTCTCCATGTTATGCTTTTATGCCTTTTTTGTTTCTATTCAAGTAGATATTCCTTTGAAGCAATGAGGAAAGGCTTTTGAAAGCATCAGAAGGACTTCCACAGGAATTTCATAGAAAGGTAAGAGGCTCTTGCATATCTCATACTTCATACTTCAATTTTGAATTAAGGAAAGGTAGCAGTCACTTGTTTTGTTTGTTACTAGGTCTCTTTGTAATCTATGGATATCGCTATTGCTCACAAGTGGGATTTTTCCACCATAAAAATATTGGCCTCATTTTATTTGATCTGCTAAATCAAACAAAACACTTCAATCTATTTGATTCGATTATTTAATTTTTTTGCAATTGATTCTCCATTAATCAAAATTTACTTCCAATTTAAAGAAAGGATTTTTAGAAGCCTTTCTATGTTGTTTGCTAAAATGATGAAGAATACGAACATTCACTTGAATATGGAGATGGAGGTTTAGGAATTTCTCCTCCACATTCTTGATTTACCGAAGCATTGTCCTATGCTTTCTCTTCCTTATTCTTTTCCTTCTTTGCCAATATCTTCTCATAATCTACAAACGATTTATCTACTTTATTTTCCATGGTGTAGAAATATTTCTTGAAAGCTCACTCATTCTTAGTACAAGTATCATCATCCGTCATTTTTCTCCTTGTGTTGCACGTCCAATCTTTGGGTCAAATGACATAAAATTTCCTTCTCCTTGTTTGATTTTAGCCCTGGTTATCATGCACACTCGCAATTAAAATAAGAAAGAAAACCAATATGATACCAAACATGACTCGAAATCTGTAATTTATTGACATTATTGAAAATATTTTATTCAAATGATATTAGCAGAATTGCATGAAAGAGCATGTAAAAACCATGTATGCAAACACTTAAAGAAGAAGCAACATAAATGAGGCCATAAAGATAATACACACAAAATATTGATAATGGAGTTAATCCAATGTGGACCATGTCTCTGGGTCCTACTTCAATAGTTGGGAGGTCCCTTCATTTATCTCATCAAAAGAAAGTCAAGTACATGGAACAATACATCATTATATCTCTAATATTGGGAGTGACTTGAAATTTGGTTGCTCAAATCATAACAATCACAGCACCAACATGTATATCTCATCCTCTTGAGACTTTTCACTGCAAAATTGACCTACTTTTGAAAGGTGCATGACTATCTCAAACTTTGTTCCCTACAATTAATGATGAAAGCGGGTTTTTACCATGACCCTTGAAATATATTGCACATATGAAAAAACTAATTGCACCATTGTGATCCTTGCCAATTTATGTTTAAAATGAGTATAAAGTCTTCTGCCACATTCTAAAAATTTCAATTTTGGCCCCTCCGAGAATTTTTTAGATTCCTCACAAAATTAAAAAGAATATTCCTAGATATTCTTGTAAACCATTCCTAACTTGAAAATTGTTCTTGCTCTTGTTTCCTCTACGCAGGGTTCCATAGTGAACAGTTCCAGCGCCCTCTTGGTTCCTCTACCTTGCGTCATAGTTTCACAGGCTCACGACTCCACACAATCCTCTTGTTTTTAGTTTAGTTGGGAATTTGAATTACAACACTTGTATTAATTAGTTGGCGGTGATATCAAATCCCCATGCAAAAATCATTGGTTGGTGGCTCAAACTGGAACGTGGAGGACCCGGGGTAAAACTTGCAAGCCTACCTCATATATATATATAATGGTTCGATAAACCCTAAACTGTGACTTCCATTGTTTAAATAAAAATTGACCTTCAGTTACAATAACAAATTCATACCTCATCCTGCCAAATTCTTTTGTTAAAATACGTCTCATTATAATGTTGGTATATATGTGACATATATTAAAGTGTTCGTTAAAACAATTTTCCCTCCACTTTTTTCTTTACCTCCGATTTGCTTCCAATTTTCCACCATATATGGTATATTACCATATTGTAACCCTTGTTTTTAATAAATGTTTTATAACCATAACCATATTTTGTTATATATGTTTTTTTTTTAAATGTTTTTTAATGATTTTAATATTTTTCTTTTATATGGGAATTTTATTATATATATTTTTTTGTCTTTTTATAGGAAAAAGGAGCCAATGATTGGGAACCATGTGTCAATTAATGGTAGACCAATACTTGGATACCATGCAAGCCATGGGTCCCACATGGCACATTGTGGGCCCCTCTTTTCTTGTTTGTCCTGTCAACTTAGAACAATGATAATTTGGTCATATAGACTCAAATTTGAGTGTCGTCTGTGCCATTTGAATCGTAATGACGAGAACTAAAACTCGGTCTTAGGTTTTATGCATCTTTAAGACTTTGATTTTTGGGGTTTTCCTGAGCCACCTTGATCACTAGGGAAGGACGAATATTTAACTAGCCTATCATCATATCGCACACTATGAAAATTGAATTAAGAAAGGATATGTACCCTAAACCTTCTTCACCTCCTAAATTAGTTATGTCATTTTATCTAATAATTGATATTGATGTGCAACTAATCCTTTTCCTTAGATGGGATGGAGCTAGAACTCTAGTTTTCCATATGTCCAAGAATATTGCTTGGGCCCCTAGGAGGACAAGTAGATGTGATATTACACAAGTATATGTGATTATTTATTTACTCCTTTGTATGAAATACATTTCTCCAAACCATGTCCAATATTTTCTAAGAAATTTATCCATTTTTTGGACCAAATCAATGATTAGTATATGGATGAGAAGAGTACATTTATTAGAATATATGGAGTAAAAAAAGCTACTACAATACTTTCATTATTTCTATTGTTTTCTATCTTCTCATCGAAAGAAACTGTATCCCTCTTATTCTCTCCATATATGATTTTATGGACTAACCAATTATATTTTTGCAATAATAGTTGTAGAAAGTATGGAAAATTATACATTCAAGAAGGAGATGCTTAAAATTTATAATCCAAATAAAGTGCTACAAAACCATCCTATTGTTATAAACTATTCATTCTTTCATCACAACTTCTTAGAAGAAGAAGTAAAAAGGACAGTGGAGTTAGATGAATAATTATAAGCATTATATTTGCATAGATTCAACAAGAAGAAAAATATGGGGAATCAATAAGGAACAAAGACAAATAAAAGTATAAGTAAAGGATAAAAAGGAAGAGAATGACAAAAAAAGAGCTTATAGGAAGAGAACTAAAAGAAATAAACTAAAAAGGAAGAAAGCTAAATATAAAGTAATATAGTGAATTAATATTAAAAAAATATAAGTTGAAGCAAAAGATAACGCAATAACAAAAATATTGTCTCTCCAATAAAATACAAGAACATATGCAAAGATAAGAGAGGGTGCAAAGATGTTTTGATATTTTGAAGATATGGAAACGGGACTATGCAAATTCTCCTCCTAATGACCCAAAATGAATGATAAAGACACCCTCAACAACAATAGGGGGATGGAATGTTGGAATGAGTCCTATCGGACTTGAGTGATTTTTTGAAGGAGGATTTGAAGAACTATTATTAGGTTTAGAAAGTTGTAAATAAAATTTCACAGAAATGTTATATTCCCTCCTCTCAAATATGGATGCAATATTTTTCTAAGTTAAAGTGATGTCTACCTTTCAAGAAAGAAAAAAATTGGATAGGTATACAATACAATAAACTCTTAATATTAGAAATATCAACGAGGATTAGCTTAATAAATTCCTTCTTGAATAACACTAAAGAAGAGTACAAACAAAGTAAAGCATAACTTAGCTCCATACAGGGCCCTAATGGAACAACACAATTATCCATGCTCTCATGAAATTTAAAAATTTTATGAGGTCTGGAAAGAATATTTAAAGGATATATAAATATAAAAGGGAAATTTCATAATGATTGAGTTTGGAATGTGAAGAGTTAAGAAGTTGAAACAATTTAGTTTCCCTTATTCTCCTCTTGTACAAATAAGTTGTATATTGGGAAGATAGGACTTTTTTTTAATAATATGATGGCATTTCATGTTAATTGAAAATATTTTTTGGCTATATTTCTATGGTATTTTGGTGTTGATTTGGCTAGGACTATTCTTTTCTATTCATAGTGTTCTACGATTTCTATAATAATAGATATTATAGTTGTAAATAAGTCTCATGCTTATTTATATATGTTCTCACTTTTACTAATAAATAGTGTGAACAATATGGTATCAAGTTGTATCTTTCAACTGTAATTGTAGGTTCACCTCAGGTTTTTATGGGTAAGTTCTTCCACTTGATGAGATACTCTGAAATTGATCGATTTCGTAGCTGTCGAGTTCTTGTTTCTGTGACTACTTCAGGTTCCAATAAGATTTTTCCTTCCTCATCAAGTTCTGGAAATATTGTTTGAACTGGAAGTTTGTCACCTATAACCTTCTTTAAGCATGAAACATGGAAAACTGGATGCACTCGCAAAGAAGCAGGAAGCTCCAATTTGTATGCCATAGTACCAATATTTTTCAACACCTTGTAAGGACCATAGTACTTTGGTGATAATTTATTATCCTTCTTATCTTGCTTGAGGGAAATTTGTTTGTATGGTTGTAGCCATAAAAATACCAAGTATCCTACATTGAAACTTCTCTCGATGCGATGTTGATATGCCTATTGTTTCATTCGATTTTGTGCCAAATTTAGGTTATCCTTTAAGAGTTGGAGAACTTCTTGTCGATGCTCGATGTGATTTTCCATTGCTTTAACCTTAGAATTTTCTCTTAAAGATGATGTGATGGATGGTCGATGATATCCATAAAGTGCCATAAATGGGGTCATTTTTGCTACAGTATGGAAGGAAGTGTTATACCACCATTCAGCGAGAGGTAACCACTTGACCCATTGTATTTGTTTATCAAATACAAAAAAATGAAGATATCCTTCCAAACATTTATTCACTATCTCAGTTTGACCATTAGATTGAGGATGATAAGATGAGCTATGAGCTAGTTGAGTACCCAAACAAGAAAATAATTCCGTCCAAAAATTTCCAGAAAAAATGGGATCTCTGTCGCTTACAATAATATTTGGGTTTCCATGTAGCTTTCGAATTGTTTCCATAAATGCAGTAGAAACTGTACTTGCTTTAACTGGACGAGATAATGTACAAAAGTGTGCATACTTGGTAAATATATCAACTACCACCATGATGACACTCTTTCCTTCGGACTTAGGTAAACCTGTGATAAATTCCATTGAAATATCCTCCCAACGTTGACTTGGAATGGGGAAAGGTCATAGAAGACTTGAGGTCTTAATTGTCTCAACTTTATTTTGCTGGCAACCAAAAATTCTGCCACAAACTTTTGAATATTAGATTTAAGGCCATCCCAAAAAAATTCTTTCTTAAACTTGTGGTAAATTTTTAAAAATCTTGAGTGTTCTCCTAAAGGAGAAGTGTGCAATTCCAAAATAATCTTTTGTTTTAGTTGGGAAATATTACAAAGATATAAGCGATCTTTGTACCACAAGGAATCATTTTTCCAACTAAATGTATCAAATGTACTAGGATCATGCTGCAAATTTCGAATGAGTGTCCACACTTATTTTTCCTTCTTCCATTCATCCCTTGCTTCAGTTATCCAATCTGGTTGGATAATAGAAATGGCACAAAGAAATGCTTCCACCTCTTCATCCTTTCTTGAGAGTTCATCTGCAACAACATTTAACTTCCCTTTTTTATAGATGATTTCGAAGTCATAACCTAACATATTTGTGACCCATTTTTTCTACTCTTCTGAAGATAGTATTTGTTCCAAAGAGTGTTTAAGACTATCATGAGCAGTTTTTACCTTGAAGTGTCTTCCCATTAGGTAAGGTCACCATTTCTTTAGTGCATGTAGTATTGCCAACATTTCCTTCTCATAAATAGCTTTCTATAAATACTTTACTTTGATTGGAAGACTCTTAAAAACAATGGGTCTTCCTTCTTGCATTAAAACAACACCAATTCCATTTCCTGAGGCATCACATTCCACAATAAAGGTTTTTGTGAAGTCTGGTGTAGCTAAGACCGGTGCTAGGCACATTTCCTCTTTAATATATTCAAATGCGTTAGTTGCTTCAGGAGTCCATGAAAATGCATCTTTTTTCAATAATGTTGTTAGAGGTGCGACTATTCTCCCATAATTCTTAACAAACTTGTGATAATACCCCGTGGGGACTTTCCATTCCTTAACATATTTATTTTGTTAGGGTCTACCTTAACACCCTCGTGAGATACAATATGGCCTAGATATTCCACATCTTGTACTCCAAAGAAACATTTGGATGTTTTTGCATATAATTGTTTCTCCTGCAATAGTTTGAGCACCCTACCAACATGTTGAACATGATCCTTCCAAGACCTATTGTAGATTAGTAAATCATCAAAAAATAATAGCACAAATTTTCTAAGGAAGGGTTTGAAAAGGGAATTCATCAACCCTTGAAATGTAGAAGGTGCATTGGTAAGGCCAAAAGGCATGACCACAAATTCATAATGACCCTCATGAGTTCGAAATTTTGTTTTCGGAATATCTTCAGTCTTCATTCTAATTTGATGATATCCTAAATGAAGATCCAACTTGGTAAAATAAATTGCTCCATGTAATTCATCCAATAATTCATCAATCATAGGAATGGGAAATTTATCTTTAATAGTTAGCTTATTGAGCTCCCTATAATCTGGACACATGCACCATGATCCATCCTTCTTGTGCACCAATACTATTGGAGCAGAGAAAGAACTTTGACTAGGTTGAATTATACCAGCCTCTAACGTTTCTGTAATCAAACATTCAATTTCGCACTTTCGGACATAAGGATATTTGTAAGGCCTGATGTTTGGAGGAACACTTCCTAGAATAAAATGAATAGCATGATCATGATCACGAATAGGTGGGAGTCCTTTGGGAGTCTCAAACACCTTGGAATGATTGTCGAAGAATTTTTGGAGATCTAGAGAAATAGATTATTTTGATGTTGGAACTTCTAGTGAGCATAATTGTGAAATTACACCTTGTTGTTCTTTCTTCAGAAGCTTTGTCATGACATTAGAGCTTATTATCTTTCCCGGCTTCCTTACAATACCCCATAATTCAACTTCCTTTCCTTCCGAAAAAAAATTCAAGAAAATTTCTTGAAAATTAAAAGCTACTGTCCCCAAAGATTGTAACCATTGTACTCCTAGTACAACATCAACACCTCCCATTGGAATGGAAAGCATCAGAATATTCAATACATATTCCCCCATGGTTAGCTAGATATTGTAGAATTTTCGAGAGAAATTATAGTTCCTCCATTTGCAACCATCAATTGACATTCTGGTGCTGGGTATAGGAAACAATTCAATTCCTTGGCTATCTTACAATGAATAAAATTATGGGTACTACCTGAATAAATCAACACTATTACCTTTTTCTTCTTGATATTTCCTTCTATCTTGAGAGTTTGAGGAGTGGTAATTCCTGCCAATGCATTACACGATATGGTCAGACTCCTTTCTTCTTCTTATAGGCTTGGTTCCTGGTGTATATCCTCTTCTTTTGAAGTTTCTTGTTAATTTTCTTCCTCCTCTTCACAATCTATGTAAAATAATTTCTTCTCAACACACTTATGACCTTTAGTGTATTTTCTATCACAACTGTAGCAAAGACCTTTTGTTATTTTTTCTTCCAATTGTTGTGGTGCAAACCTTGTAGGTTATGGAAGTCTAGGAGAAGCAACACTTCCATCTTTATAGATGTGAGTAATAGGATTCCTTGTATCCATAATATTACATTCAATTTTTCTTGCCAAGCTGAATGACTTCTCTAATGAATCAGGTTCCCAAACACAAACCTCATGTTGGATGTTATCCTTTAAGGTCCCTATGAAGACATCAATCTTGTGTTCCTCTGGAATATCATTTTCCCTTATATTCAATTTTTTAAAGTTGTTAATATGATCCACCATTGAACCCTTTTGTTTGATATTTATCAATTGGCTAAAGAAGGTGTTTCTCTTTGTATCCTTATAATGTGCTATCATTTCCTGCGTAAAAATTCGCTAAGTGAATTTTTTTTTGCAGGAGAAAAGCCATCGATACCATAAAAATGTATTTTGTTCTAAATATAAAGTTGCAATGCATATATTTTGTGTGTTTTTCACATTATTGAGATCAAAATGTTGCTCCATTTGTAGTATCCATGTTACGAGATCCTTGCCATCAAAATTCCTCATGTTGATCTTTGGAATATGGTGGGTCTTCCATCCAACATTCGAGTTCATGAAATCATGATTAACATTTATTTTGTTCTTATCATGAGTTTCCTCTACTATCTTTTCACCATTATGAAACACTTTTTGCATCAACTTTTTCAAGCCTTCCATGTATGATTTTATATCATTCTTCATGCCTTCCATTTTTTCTTCCATGTCTTCCATGGCATTCTTCAAACCATCAATATTAGCTTCCACGCCTTTCTTCAAAACCTCCATATTAGCTTCCACGCCTTTCTTCAAACCATCCATCTTCGCTTCCACACCTTCCTTCAAAACTTCCATTTCATTTTTTATTGCTCCTTGTGAGAGAAAAATTTGGTGCACTTGCTCTTGTAATTTTGATATATCATGTTGCACTTCTTCATCTTCATAAGTCATAGTAGAGTATTCTGAGGGCTTAATGGGTGTTGAATTATTTTTAGTGGGAATTTTAGAACCCAATACTGATATATATGCTTCAATATGCCCTTGGAATCACTTCAAACCGATTTTTCAAACAAGACTTATGCAATTTGAAAAAAATACACACCTTTTTATTGCTTTTGAGGAGATCGATATTGAAACTGCATTATATTTGTGATTTCATATCTTTTTTATCTGAAATTCGGATCAGTAGTAGCCCTCTGAATGTTCTTTTGAATGCCACAAGTCTAACCTGATTTGAATGCTTCAAGACAAATTTGTGCCCAATCTCCCACAATGACCTAATTATGAACTAGTTCAGTAGAGAGAACTTGTACAGCGTGCCACGTGTCATTTCTTCCTCCTTCGTCTCGGAAATTGATACACAGGAAACTAAAGTCCGTGTAATTTCAAGATCTTTTTACAGAATTTCAATACGATGCTCAAAGAGAGATTTATGATGATTTTCCCAAGGTCACCTCATTTAGATGAAATTCAGGAGCCTGCAAAAACAATAACTTCCACAAATCATATCAACAAAAATATTACGAACCAAGATCTAAAATTTTTACACGAAGTGCCTCAGGATTTCGACTTCGCGTGATAAAAATTTCAGCTTCTAAACCTTTGTGGAAAAAAAATTATAGCGAAAATTCCAGGATGACCTTTTTGGAGCAGAAATACCCTAGTATCCAAAGCTTTGATACCAAATGTTATGAAACCAGTTCCAAAAATAGAAGAAAAGAGAAATCAAAACCTTATAAATAATACAATTTGAGGGGAAAACCTCCTTTACATTGCATAAATGAACAATTCTTGGATTATACAAATGAAAAAACCTCCTATATATAGGATCCCATGGGGTCACAATATTATCCTAGCTGACCTAACAATAATAATGTAAGGGAACAATAATAACAATATTGGGGCTATAGGGGTACAACAATAACAATAAGGGATAAACTAACAACAATAAGGGACTACAGTGGTAATATAGGGACCTAAAATTTCCTAGGATGAAAATTGAAAACAAAGAAAAGGTCAAGGAATTTAACAAAAGGTTTTCCATTACTACAATAAAATTTCAGTAGATACTAGATCATCACATGATAGAAAAGTGGAATTTTACACTACCTTCCATTTCTTATTGCCATGTTTCTAGAAATATTTAGTGGATAAATTTTGGTTGAAACGTTCAAAGAATCCATGAAAGTAGAGAGGAAACTGGTGTGCCTAAAAGAAGATCCTAGTGTTGAAGATAAAAACAATATATAATACAAAGAAACAATTTCAATTAATAGAATATAGTGTAGAATTAAAAAAAAAAAATGGTACTCATCTGGAAATTTTGAAAAAAAAGGGTTTAGAGAAGCTCTCTAATGAAATTGTAGACCTAAAGAGGGAATCAAGAGAAGGGATATAAAAAAAAAAATCCTTTGGACCTTTCCTTAGCAATTTTTAAGACACATGAAAAAATTGCAATAAACATCATTATAAAAATTGATGAGGTTGTTAAGGATTTCTATTGAGCTCATAAATATGACCACTCATAAAGACATCTCTAAAGAAATTTTAAATGAATGCGAACAACAATAAATTCCACTTGAGAGTCTAAAAAGGAGAAACTAATTGAGGAAGCTAAACAAGAATAATTTGATATAACTTATGTGGGGTATGCTATTTGATTTTACTAACATTAGATAAATATTGAGGTCTAAAATGGGCCTCCTAAGGAATATTATAAAACAATAGTTGAAATATTAAAATAAGATTACATTATGTCATCAAATTTTAGAGGGAAAAATGAAAAAAACTATTTTTTCAAGTCATATTTTCAACTTATCTCCCTATTATTTTACTCAATATTCAAGCAATATCACTCATTGGATGCGAAATCTAATTCCTCATCTAAGGAGTACCCATCTTACATGATTTCAATGTACCATGCTACATGAAAAATGAGAAACGCATGAAAAAACGTGATTGCAATCACGCTTTTCATGTATTTCAGTTTTTTGTGTAGTAGTGTATATCGAAAGTATGCAACATGGGTACTTATTTAATGAAGAATCAAATTCAATATCCATGATTTCTCCCACTCAAAATTTGAGTAAAACCATAGGGAGATAAGTTGAAAAAATAATTTTCTAATTTTCTTACTTTTTAACCTCTTTACCTTTTGACTTCAAAAATGGTGAATCATCCCCCATGGTTGAAATCATCATCTTGAATCTTATTAGTTCTTATAAAGTTGATTTTGGTTGTACAATTTATTTTGAGGCCCATTTTAGACCTCAAAATTTCTCTAATGTTATGAAGAAGTAGAAGTGGATGAAGTACATGGCACCCAAACAACAAATAGGCATTATTACCTTATAAGTAAGGGACACACTATCTCAATTGTTCTTCATTTTTTATTACAAGAAAAAAGAAATTCATGGAAATGACAGCAACCAAACTGAAAGTCGGCCCCTAAGGAGAGCTGGTCTCATCTCGTAGCTCTGTCTGCATTTTCCGTCGAATTAACTCCGTTCACCTCCCCGTGGTCTTCCACAACTTCTTTGGTTTTATTTATCAAATTCGAGCAGTTTGACAAATCAACATAGTCAACAAACTTTGAAATTAAATTATATCTCTCGAACTTTATATTCTACCGCCAAACCTTATAACCAAGGTTTAACCCTTCGAAACTTTATATTAATACCTGACTCTTTTCTTAACCAAACAACCTTAGGCCTCGGGCCCACATATATAATCAATGGCCCAATAAAATACTTGCACCGTACCTTGGTTATTCTTCGTGCATCTTTCGAATTCGACCACTGTCCGATGGCTTCCTTCCAGATTGACGGCGTTCAACGGTATCACGCGAATTCCCTGGTCGAACGTTAGCGCGTGATGGCACACGAAAAGGCGGTTTTTGGAATCCCGTCGCACACCACGTGTCCATTGCTCTATGGAATCGCTCCCAAATGGAAAATACCACTCATCTCACAAAAGTGGTGCGATATGGGTAGTCCGGTTTCGCTAACCCACTCATAGTTTTGGAACAGTGGTTGACCCCGGTTTAAGTCGGGTTACGCTATCCTACGTATTCACTAACTCAGGTCTAGCCTCGGGTCAGGATTCCAATTGACAGCAAAACAAATTTATCTCTTTATTAAGCAGGATTTCTACTAGCATTAAACAGAGTTCAAAGACCACGGTTTTACACACAGACTTCGTCTGCGGTTGGGGTTTAATTCACAGAGCTCGTTCGAACAAATTGAGAGAAACAATAGACAGAGGGATGCAGAGACTGTACAACAGTTCCATTCAAAAATTATATACGCACAGAGTTCAATCGCCTCACAGTTAAACAAATTTCCTCACAAATACCAATTCAAGACAGTTTGATAATCAACAGGAACTGAAATTCATTCAACTGGAAGCAATTGCTTAACACACAAATTTTATTGTAGAAATCTCTTTCCTCAATGAGATCTGGGGGTTTACATATATACATAAACATTTGTCTCTTCGGTTCCTCTGCGATGACCGTTTAGCAAATCAAAAGCCTAATTACAATTATTCAAATAAATGGAAAATGACAGATGGACTAAACCTAACTATTCGACTTCTACTAATCCTAACTGATCTAAATGCAAGAGGCAGCTGAGGTATTGACACCTAGCTGTTACAGTGCAAATAATTTCGAACCCTCCTAGCCACAACATGTGGAAAAAACCTCCTACATTGCTGGCTAGTGTCTAATGCCCCTGCATTAGACTCCCGAGGGCAATTTCCTTCATGGACTCCCGTCCATGAGCTCTTCCACTGATCTGCCTATCTTCTGCAACATTCCTTCAGTCATCCAAGTGGCATCTTCTTCTGGCTTGTCCTTCCATTTGACTAAGTACTGCAAGTACTCTTGTCCTCTGGTCTTCCTGAACACTCTCTTGTCCAATATCTTCTCTAGTTGTAATGGTTGCGCTGGAGGTAGCTGCTCTTTCCATTCAATCTATTCCTTGTCTACTGATCTTTCTTCTACACCATCATCCTCATACTTGTACAAATCTACAACATTAAAAATGGGAGATATTCCAACATCAGGTGGCAATTCAATCTCATAAGAATTTGCAGAAAAATTTCTAAGTATCTTGCATGGCCCAATCTTTTTGAACTTCAGTTTATTATACTGCTTCTTTGGGAATCTCTCCTTTCTCAAGTGTGCCAAAACCAGATCTCCTACTTCAAAATGGACTTCCTTTCTGCTCAAGTTTACTTTTCCTTTGTATTTGATGTTGTTGCCTTGTAGTTGTTGTTTCACTTGTTCATGTATGGCCTGGATCTCTGAAGCAAATTCCTCACCATCAGCACTCCTCAGATCTGCCTTTCCCAGATTTCTTAATTCTGATATTCCTCTGGGGTGCATTCCATAAACAATATGGAATGGACTCTGCCCTATGCTTCTGTTTGGTGATTCATTATATGCATATTCTGCCTGGGGAAAAATATGATCCCACTACTTGGGATGCTCTCCTACAAGACTTCTCAACAAATTTCCCAAACTCCTATTCAATAACTCAGTTTGTCCATCAGTCTGGGGATGATAAGCTGAGCTGAAACTCAGTTTGGTACCAATTTTCTTCCACAGTGTCCTCCAAAAATGACCCACAAATCTGGTGTCTCTGTCTAAAACAATACTCTTGGGAAACCCATGCAATCTAAAAACTTCTTTGAAAAAAAAGTTAGCAACATGGGTGGCATCACTAGTTATATAACATGGAATAAAATGTGCCATTTTGGAGAATCTTTCCACTAAAAAAAAGACTGCATCATTCCCTCTTTGAGTCTTGGGCAATCCTAGAACAAAATCCATACTCACCATGTCCCAAGGCCTGTCTGGAATAGGCAAGGGAGTGTACAATCCTGCATTTTGGCTCCTTCCGTTGGCATATTGACAGATTTTGCAATTCTTCACGAACTTATCCACTTCTGCTCTCATCTTGGGCCAATAATAGAAGTGACTCAGCTGCTCATAAGTTTGATCAGTACCAAATTGTCCAGCAAGTCCACCACTATACCACTATGCTTTTCCTTGATCAAATTTTCTCTCATGGAAAATTTTGGTACACACAGTTGATTTCTTCTGAATAGTAAGTCCTCCTTCAAGAAATAATCCAGCCACTGGCTTCTATCTGTTAGAACAGGATTACAACATGCCTCAAATGCTTCCTTAAAATCAGAATTTGTCTTATACAATTCTTTGAGAAAATCAAATCCTACAAATTCAAAATTGGTTTCTTGAACAAGAATGTGCCTCCTACTCAAAGCATCAGCTACTTTATTTACTTGGCCACTTATGTGTTTCAAAACAAAGTTAAAACCTTGGAGACACTCAAACCATTTGGCATGCTTCTGATTCAACTTCGGCTGCTGTACAATGTACTACAAAGCATGATTATTAGAATATAATACAAATTCCTTGGACATCAAATAATGTCTCCAATTTTTCAATGCCTGAACAATTGCATAGAATTCCTTCTCATAAGAGGAATAATTTCTTCTGGTGTCATTCAGTTTTTCACTGAAATAACTCAGCACAGCTCCAATGGCCTCCCCACTGGCATCACACTTCACTTGAAATGGTTTAGTAAAATCAGGCAGAATCAAAACAGGCTTTTCAGTTATCTTTTGCTTCAAAAGTTTAAAGTTTATCTTTGCTTCAACAGTCCATTTAAATGGCTGTTTGCTCTTTTTTATTGTCTCAACGATGGTTGCATTTATCTTACTGAATTTTCTTATGAATTTCCTGTAAAAACTGGCAAGTCCATGGAAACATCTTACCTCAAAAACATTTCTGGGTGAAGGCCACTCCACAATTTCCTTAACCTTCTCTGGGTCCATCTTCAATCCCTCTGCAGAAACAACAAAACCCAAATACACCAACTCTTCCTTCATGAATGAGCATTTCTTTAAGTTTATCAGCAGTTTCTCTTGGTGCAACTTCTTCAAGACATGATTAAGATGCCTTAAATGTTCTTCTTTGGTTTTGCTGAAAACTAATATATCATCCAGATACACTATCACAAATTTACCAATGAATTATTTCAATACTTCATTCATAAGTCTCATAAAAGTACTAGGTGCATTTGACATCCCAAAAGGCATGATCATCCATTCATATAGTCCTTCATTTCTTTTAAAGGCAGTTTTCCACTCATCACCCTCTCTTATTCTGATATGATGATATCCACTTTTTAAATCTATCTTTGAAAAATATTTAGCACCACTCAAACAATCCATTAAATCCTCAACTCTGGGCGAAGGGAATCTGTACCTGATTGTTATCTTATTGATTGCTCTGGAATCAGTACACATCCTCCAGCCTCCATCTTTCTTTGGGCTCAATACTGCTGGTACTGCACATGGACTCAAACTTTCTCTGATCAGTCTCTTATCCACCAATTCCTGTACTTGTCTCCTGATTTCCTCATTTTCTGTGGGAGTCATTTTGTAGGCTGCCTTATTTGGCAGATTTGAACCAGGGATAAAATCTATCTGATGGCTGATCTTTCTCACAGGTGGCAACTCATCAGGGAAATCATCCACAACAATGTCACAATAATTGTCTAACATCTCTTGGATTTCTATTAGAAAATCAGAAATATTTGTAGAAGTAAGAACTACCTTAGGTTTGCAAACTAATGCAAAACTTACCTCTTCTTCTTCTATCTGTTGCAGATATTCCTTTCCACTCAGCAACAAGGTCTTTGGATCAATCACTCTGTTGGATGGCTCTCCTTCTTCCATGGGTATCAATGTATGATATACCCCATCCTTGAAGAACTTGTAAGTTTTCTTCTTGCCATCATGCATCGTTGCTCTATCAAACTGCCAAGTTCTACCCAGCAGTACGTGGCACACATCCATGGGCATTACATCACACAGGACCTTATCTTTGTGTTTTCCCATTTGCAGCTCTATCTCACACTGTTCTTTTACAACTAGGTGGTGCCCTTTATGCAGCCAGGACACCCTGTAGGGAGTTGGATGCTCCCTTGTCTTCAGCTTCAACTTCTCTGTCACCTCAGTGGAAACCAGATTGTCTATGCTGCCGCTATCAATGACTAGCTGGCAGAATTTCCCTTAGACCTTGCATATGCTCCTAAACAAGGTCTTCCTTTGTGCAGGTTCAGTGACCTCTTTGGTTTGCTTCAATAGGACCTTATTAACCACCAAGGACTCTCCCCTCTCCAGTAGAATTTATTCTTCAATTTCTGCCTCTTCTCCAGCCTGGGCAACAACAGCATTTCTTGGACCAGCACCCACATTCTCTGGACACTCATAGTGCTTATGTCCCACTTGCTAACATCTATAGCACCTCAATTCTCTACCTCTGCCTCTGTCTTTGCCTCCTCTTCCTTTTCCTCTGTAAGAACCCCTTCTTCCCCTTGCATCATCCTCTGTAGATGCATTCTGAGGTGAGCTACTGTTAGCTCCATCCCTAGGTGTAGTAGGCTTTCCTCTACCACCCTGAATTCCCCTTCCACGGAAAGTACCTCTCTTTTTGTAGACTACTTCCTCATGAGTTTCTCCTCTTCTTTCAAGGCCATCTGGTAGGCCTCTTCCACTGTCTTAGGAGACAGAAGACCAATATCATCTTGGATCTCCAACTTGAGACCATTCACATATCTGGCAGTATTCTCTGTTGTGTCTTGGAATTTCCCAGCTCTTATGCTCACTATATAGAATTATTCTGTGTATTCTTTTACTGTCAGAAACCTCTGTCTCAGGTTCTAAATTTTCCTAAACAATGTTAGCTGATAATCACTAGGAAAGAATTTACCTTTTAACTTAGCCATCATTCTTGTCCAGCTCTTGATAGGATGCTTGCCAACTCTCCTCCTTTCTGCCTGCACTCCATCCCACCAAAGTGCAGCATGTCCCTTCAGCTTTGTCACTACAAACTTGAAATTTTTATCTTCGCTTATTTCTTCATAGTTTAAGCACTTGTTAATTTCATTAATCCAATCCACCAGTTCCTCTGGATTTAGTCCTCCTGCAAAACTCGACACTTCAATCCTGGGCTTAACTGCAGACCCCAGAACAGTTCTGAGGAGCCTCAAGTTAGGAGGAATCTTAGAATTTTCTTCATCTTCTTATATCTCAGGTTCACTGATGTCTTTAGGATCTCTGGGTTGTCTTTGCTCCATGGCATCCATTCTGGCCTCGAACCTCTGCAAAATTCCCAACACTTCTGCATTGGCAACAGGTCCGCCTCTCCTTTTTCCAGCACCTCTACCAACTCGGATTTCCATGTTAATTCTATGCAAAAACAACTTAAAAACAACAGCTCTGATACCACAAATGACAACAACCAAACTGAAATTCGGCCCCTAAGGAGAGCTGGTCTCATCTCATAGCTCTGTCTGCATTTTCCGTCGAATTTACTCCGTTCACCTCCCCATGGTCTTCCACAACTTCTTTGGTTTTATTTATCAAATTCGAGGAGTTTGAAAAATAAACATAGTCAACAAACTTTGAAATTAAATTATATCTCCCGAACTTTATATTCTACCGCCAAACCTTATAACCAAGGTTTAACCCTTCGAAACTTTATATTAATACCCGACGCTTTTATTAACCAAACAACCTTAGGCCTCGGGCCCACATATATAATCAATGGCCCAATCAAATACTCTCACCGTACCTTGGTTATTCTTTGTGCATCTTCCAAATATGACCACCGTTCGAAGGCTTCCTTCCAGATCGACGGCATTCAACGATATCACGCAACTTCCCTGGTCGAACGTTAGTGCGTGATGGCACGCGAAAAGGCGGTTTTCGGAACGTGTCCACTGCTCTATGGAATCTCTCCCAAATGGAAAATACCACTCATCTCACAAAAGTGGTGCGATATGGGCAGTCCGATTTCGCTAACCCACTCATGGTTTTGGAACAATGGTTGACCCCGGTTTAAGTCGGGTTACGCTATCCTCCGTATTCACTAACTCAGGTCTAGCCTCGGGTCAGGATTCCAATTGACAGCAAAACAAATTTATCTCTTTATTAAGCGGGATTTCTACTATCATTAAACAAATTTCAACGAACATGGTTTTACACACAGACTTCGTCTGCGGTTGGGGTTTAATTCACAGAGCTCGTTCGAAAAAATTGAGAGAAATAGTAGACAAAGGGATGTGGATACTGTAAAACAGTTCCATTCAGAAATTATATACGCACAGAGTTCAATCACCTCACAGTTAAACAAATTTCCTCACAAATACCAATTCAAGACAGTTTGATAATCAACAGGAACTGAAATTCATTCAACCGGAAGTAATTGCTTAACACACAAATTTTATTGCAGAAATCTCTTTCCTCAATGAGATTTGGGGGTTTACATATATACATAAACATTTGTCTCTTCGGTTTTTCTGCGAGGACCATTTAGCAAATCAAAAGCCTAATTACAATTATTCAAATAACTGGAAAATGACAGATGGACTGAACCTAACTATTCGACTTCTACTAATCCTAACTGATCTAAATGCAACAGGCAGCTAAGGTATTGACACCAAGCTGTTACAGTGCAAATGATTTCGAACCCTCCTAGACACAACATGTGGAAAAAACCTCCTACATTGCTGGCTAGTGTCTAATGCCCCTACATCAGGACACTAATTCCACTTAAAAGCCCTCAATAAATAATTCATCATCTACTAAAATTATATATGACATTTTTCATGATATGGAAAATATCAAAAACAATGTTTATATATTTGATTTGTATAACATTTTAATGGTAAGTTTATGGATATATTTAATGTATATGTGGATCAAGGATAGTTTCCAACGTTTCAGATGGATACTCCACCCATCCTCAAAAAAAATTCCGTTGAATTCCAACATTCATTTTTTTACCTAGAAAACTTTACGGTCCTCTTTGACCTTTAAAAATTATGTTCCTCACTCCTTTCCTCGCACCTATATAATCCTATTTGTACTCTTTTCTAATACACTATTTTCAATCCCTGAGGATGGGATGAGTTTCCAACCAAAAAATTGGACATTATCCTCGATCCACATACACAGTAAAGATATCCATATTTACCATTATAGTATGATTCTGGATTGTGTAATCCTACATTATCTTACTTTTTCTAGTATCTCTTATTAAATGAAGCTGTGATTGAAGACATAAAATGAATTATCTAATACAAGTAACAAATAAATAGTGAATGTTGTCATAATAGGGAAAACTTCAAGGTCATAAACCCCTCATTTTCTCTTGATTTTCAAAATATTTAATCATAATGTGCATAATTGTTTGGTTGATTTAAGGGTGTATTTGGACGAAGTTAATATGTAATAATTTGAATGCTAAGATTAAAAAATACTCCACTCACATCATTCAACTCAACATATCAAAAGTAAAGGTAATCGGTGAATTAAAAGATGTATTTATTCAAATAACTTCTTACCCAAAACTACACTAAATTATTGCTATTATTGAAGCCTATGATTTTTTTTTAAAGTGGTGATTGGTGACAAAATCTATAGGAATAATTTTTAACTAATTTCCTCATCTATGTATTTTCATGGAATAAATAGCAAAATAATATTCCCATTGACCAAGAGAAGAATATGAAGTACATAGCTATTTAACTTGAGTGGGGAGTTGAAACAATTATGTTTTTAGAATCAATTTTTGGAAATTGAGTTTTAGAATCTCATTTTGGAAACTACATGTCAAATGTTTCATCCTTGAAATTAGATAGATAGTATGCACTCTTTCATTGCATTCAAATTGATGTTTCTTACTATGACATAACAAATTTAAGGAACTTTAGCAATACCATCTAAGTTATAGAAATTAAGATTTGGTTATTATTCTCTAATGGATTTGTAGGATTTTAAGAAGACCCACAAGATATAGTTTTAAGCCGTATATAAGCCCCATGTTAACCCTAATATCCTTTATTAAGCACTAAATTTTTGAGTGATTACATTTATATTGTTATATTTTTATGCAGATGAGAAAATTTCCTGGTATCATTTTATTATAATTGTACCCTTTGTCTCCTATATATATATATATATATATATATATATATATATATATATATATATATATATATATATATATATATATATATATATATATATATATATATATATATATATATATATATATATATATATATATATATATTAAGGAGACCTAGTATTAGGATCATCAAATTTTATCTTATATTAATTTTAAAATGAAGTTTCGCCCTTGAAGAGGACTATAATTTTTTGTTTCTTATCATTTTTAAGGGGCAAGGTTGATGTCATATAGGTGTGAAAAACTATTGCACTAGAAATTTCAAGGCAAAAAGAGAAAGAACAGAGAATGAAATAACACCCAAATGTACTAATTATCTAAAATTAAAATTGAATTAACTTATATTACATTTATTTCCTTGAGTGGAATTAAATAATACTCTCATATAGAGAATCAATGTGCACTTAGTGTGGTTCCTTGTGCATGCAAAACTAGTATAAAAACCACTCTCCCTTAGTTCTAGTTAGCTAGGTTAAAAATGGTGTCATAGAGTTTAAAATAGAGTTAGGGTCAGTAATAGAGTTGACGAAGGATAGGATGAGATGTAAATATAAGTGATAATTGAAGATAAAACTCACACACATCACTCCTAACTCTGGTAATATATAAAAACAAAAAAAATAAGACTAAAATTCAAAGAATAAGGTTTCCTAGAATAAATGGATAAGTGGATGAGATGTGTCCCTAGAAATATGAAGGAATTTGATAGTTATGAATAAAGTGGATAAAAATAAGGAAGTGTACAATAAATAAACATGTTACTATCTAGTCATTGACACATGTCTCCCACTGGACATCCCCTACTAAAATTAGACATATTATAAATAGTAACTGCTAACAATAGTAGGATCACCTAAAGGGTAGGAAGTGAAGAGAAGGTAATATGAATGTACCCCAACCCCCCCTGAACCATGGTATGTGCACAATAAATGCCTCTTGACAAATTTTAGAACCCCTCGTCACCTTAAAATAGAATGATAATAAAATGAAAATTCTAATATTGTCAACTGTTATGTAATTGTGTCCTTCACCCCTAATAGATCTCACAAAGCTATGAATGTTTTCTCATTCATAGGAATTAGTGAAGATTTCTACAATGTCCTCTAAAGAAGGTAAGTACTATAGATCAATAAATCCTTTTTGATTTATCCTATGATAAAGTGCATGTGTACATCGATGGGAATTTTATGTTGTTGTTGTAGTATATCTCTATAGAACTAGAGAGTGCTTTGGTTATCGTGCCATATAATTGTCATCAATGAAACTAAACACCCAAACATGTGAAAAAGTGTTGCAAATACATAGCTTAAGTAGTAGTATTCATTGCACCTGTGTACTCTGCCTCTACTAATGATAGAGAAACAATTTATCTTACCTTTTAGTTGAACAACATATCAAACTGAGTCTAAGGTAGAGAACATATCCAGAGGTGGAATTATGATCTATACCATCACCAAGCCCATTTGAATCTATTTATGGAACAATATCTAAATAAGACCCTACTACATATTATATACCCAAGCTAGTGGTCACCTTCACATATTTGAGAATTCGCTTTGCTACCTTCCATTTTAGCTCATGCGCCTCCTACGTGTACCTATAAATTGTTCCACCTACATAGGATATGTCAAGATGAGTGTGATTAAGGTATTTATAAGACTCCCAACAAATTCTTGATACCTAGTAGAGTCATCCAAAGGTATAAGACCACCATCTTCTAGATTAACCCTAGATAGGAAGTGAGTTTGATCTATCTTGCAACTTATCATATAAAGCTTGTTAGGAATGTCTCTAGCATACTTATAATAAGTTATATAGATTCTTGAATCATCTTGGCTTGTTTCCAAACCAAGGAAATAATATAAATTTCCATATCTATCATAGTGAACTTGTCATGCAAAGTAGACTTCACTATAGTAATGGAAAAGATTGAACTCCTTGTAATGAGTAGTTCATCTACGTATAGAAATATCAACACAAGAGAATAAAGACGACTCAACATTTACACATTAACATATGATTTTCATGTAAGAAAGCCTTTGGATTTAAGATAAGAATCCATTTTTTCATATGATGCTCGAATTGCATGCTTAAGTCCATATAATGATTTGTTCAATCTTCATACTAATGATAGATATTTCACATACCCCTATGATTGGTCCATATAGATTTCCATCATCAATATCTCCATGTAGAAAAGCATTTTTAATATCCATGTGGTATACCTTCCACATTTTAGTTGTTGCAACAACTAGAGCTAACAGAATGGAGTCCATCATGGATACCGATGGAAAATTCTCCTCATAGATAATGTATTTCACCTATGAGAATCCTTTAGCCACTAATAAATATTTGTACTTTTTAATCATTTCATCCAAACCCATATTAGTCCTAAAAATCCACTTACATCGAAAAATGTTCATGTTTGGTGGAAGAGGAGTTACCAATTCCCATTTGGTTTTCTCAAAGAGGGAATTGTACTGCTCTTTCATCAGTACCTTCCAAAAGGAATTACCTTAATCTCTACATAATTTTGAGGGTATGATTCAAGAACCATATAAAAAGGAATATGAAATAAAGACTTTATTCTAGTAATATCTTGTGGAAGGTCAATGAACTTGTTGATAGTGTTGGGTCTGCCAACATTCAGGGGGTCTCCTCTATATGAAGTCCCAATTAGACCTCATGCCATTTGGAGTAGGATCCCCATTCGGATTACAACCCGGTTGCCGAAGCAGTGGGTTTTAATGATATGTCTTGGCTGCAATAATGTAAAGGGTGGTGTATGTGTGACTTTGGTGGGAACAAGTGTGTGAATTTTTGGAGGTTCAAGTGTATTTTTTGAAAGGTGTTATCTTTCTGTAATTTACGAGATTGTGAGAATAAACACAGAGGACAACATAAAAACCACTTTGGAAGCTGGGATCTAGCCCCGCCAGCTTCAGAGAGGGATCTCTCTGTAAAAAATAAGTTTTTTTTTAATAAATTTTAGGCTAGTTATGATTGTGCTTGATTTTTTATTTGATTTTGATTGTTTGATTGATTAAATGGCTATATCTACATTGGGCCATGGAGTCAAAAATATAATTGGTTTTACATCAATATTTTAAAGAGTTATCACAAGGAAAGCTAGGTTGCATTAATTGGATCTTTTAATATTTTAAGTGAAATATGGAAGTGGAAGAAGTGTGAAATTCAGCAGAGATTGAAAAGAAATTAAGTATTCTTCAATCTGGCTTCAGTAGAAAACATTTAAATTGAAAAAAACTAGAATAAGGTGTTCTAATTAACATATCCTATTCATCATAGTTTATTTTATACAATTAAGATTTTCAGATTTACATAGAAAGGAAAGACAGTGAAATAGCACAATTACAAAAGAAAAAATTCACCAGTAAATACATCACATGAATCCTGTAATAAGTCATTGTATTATTGATGCTCTAGCAAACTTGAAAATTACAATGCTCAGTAGGAAAAATATACTCATAAATCAACCTATAATACTCCGAACAACGAAGTATTTATACTAATTTTTACAAAAATTATTACATCAATATTGTCTCAACTGACAATGTATTATTAGCACAAAATTGAACAATAAACTCTAATTGTTACAAAATAATAGGCTCAGTGGAGATGATCTAGAATGATGGCACTATTTTAGAGGAGACAATTGCTGAATGGACCTACTTCTGGGTTGCGTTGGTTGGTGTGTTGGCTAATTCGTTGGCTGAAACTGACTGTTCTCAATTATGTTTTACTCCTGTAGCTCACATAATTTATCCCATTGATCTTCATCTGGGATTGTCAATTTGATTACATTTAGGTAAATCTCATCGAACTTAGTATATCCGGAAAAAGTGGGCTTTACCACGAAAATGTGATTTACCCCTTGTTTAATTAAAAATTAATTACTTACTACTTCCAGAAACGCTCTGCCTGTCATATTGTCTTTGATGAAGGAGAATTTGGTGTTGTCCCTAGAAATTTCCTTTAATTTATTCACATAGTCTTCATGAGCTACCAACTTGTCATTTATAACAAATAAATAAGGCAGACCCTTCTATGTTAAAGGCTCCATCCTGTTGAAAAACCTGTTGATTGCTATCTCCAAGATGTGGCATTTCTCTTCCAGCTAAACAACTAGATTCTTCTTGGTAAGAATCCTCTTCACTTCTAAGATGGTCTCCGTTCTATCATTTATTCCCAAGTCATCTAACTCATATATGTTCATGGAATTCAAGAAATTGATAATGTTATTTTATGTAGTAGGCATATCCCCAAGCTCATGTTTGATGTCTGTGATAACATCATTGGCCTTTTTAATTAACTCCTTTTGTTCAAAAATAATCTGGATGCAGGGCCAAATCTCATTAATGGAGTTCATGATATCTGCCCAGATGATTTCCTTGGCTTGGGCCAAGGTATGTCGAATTGTTGATTCTCTCTCTGAATTCTACAATCTCTCTATTAATTTCTGAGCTCTTTGTGCTTCTGCTGAATGAGAAGCTTCACTCCTTGATCTCTAGTCTTGCAGCACTTTGACTTGATCCTGTAGTTTCTTGATTTCCTTTGTCTGAATAGACATATTATCCAATTCCTTTGTTAACTGCTCTGCACCATCTGTTGTCTGTGTTATAAAGGTTGTAGCTATGGGGATGGTTGTAAGATGTACAACATCCAAAGGAACCATGGATAGTTTCACAACTTGCTCCTTCTCTTTGATCACTTTTTCCATTTATGTCTCAATTTGTCTTATCTAGGAATTTTTCTCCATGATGAGCTTCATCATATCAGTCTTTTGGGTCTCTGTCTCTTCAATGTCCTTGGTGAGAGGGTCTTCTATAGCTGACAGTTTCAGTTGCTTTCTCAATTTTGTTATGTCAGCATTCTTCTTTTTTATTATCTCCTCTGCAACCTTCATATTATAGGGATCATATCCTATTTTAACCACCGAGTATTCGAAGGATTTAATCCTTGTATCCTTGGAAAGAGAGGAGATTTACTCCATTTTTAGTTGTGACTGGATGTTGGCCAAAGAAACCTACAACATAAAGAGCCTCATTGTTGTGTTAGTCAAAGTAGAGGAGATCATTTCACTTGTTTTCTTGTGCATCTCCATTTGATCAATGAGATGAATATATTTTATGTCAAACTTAAAAGAAGTCTTCTTGAAATCAGTTGTTGTATTTGCCTATGAAATCTGGGCTTCAAGGAAGGCCATCTACATCTTACCTTTCTCAGAATCAATGTTGGCAGCAACCTGCTTTGAGAACTGGAAGTATGCTTCAATAATTGACTATAGGTTTTGTTCTTCAAGATTTCATTTTTCAATTTTATCTCTCTAAATGTATCAAAATCTGTCTTCTCTTTCTCCCCTTGGAAAACCTTAGTTGCCCGAACTTGAGAAGATGAAGGTGTCTCCTTAGTGACTACAACAACTTATTGTTCTAAATCTTTGTCTATATTAGCTTTAGGATTAAGTTTTGTCCTTTTTCTATACATTATTTTGAACTCATTTCTTGTAGTGTTAGTCACTGAAGGTGACTATTCTTCTCTTTTCCTTTTCCCTGCTTTTTCCTGTGGGACAAGAGTCTGTGATGTTGATGTCGAAACTAGCTTCTCCTCAACTTACTGCAAAGTGTTCTTAGCCCATTCCAACTGGTTCATGTACTTCCCCATCTCTGTCCTATGGGTGTCTATGTAAGGAGTAGTCTTGTTTTCTTCTCTTAACTTTGAAATGCTTCCCAGAGGTTCATAAGACCAGGTGAAGCTTAGGATGAAGTTCATTTCTTTCAATATCTTGTATGCTTCCTCACCTACTGGCTTTCTCTTACAAATGAATGGCCCAATTTGTGTTTTAATCCTAAACTGGGACTTCTTCTTTGCAAATACAAAGTGGATTTCATCAGCATTCAACATCTGACTAATGTACTCTAGAGAAAAAATCATCATTGGGAGGATTTTTGGAAGATTGTAAGGAGCAAGCTCACAGCCATATACTCTCAGTTCTGTGTAGTTTTGGTATAAATACTAGTCTCCTATATTGGCTTTCTCTGATAAGTGCAGAATCCTTTTTATGGCTTCATTTATTCTCGGTTCATCTGTATTGCTCAGAATGCTCATAGTTGGATGTAAAAATAGTTCAATGAATTTTTCTTATGAATATTATTTTTCCTCTTTCATTACCAATGTGGTCCAGAAGATGACTAATTGCTGACTGTCATCTTCATCTAGTTTCTATATAGAAAACTTAAACCTATCTGCCTAATAATATAAAAACATGTACACTAAAACATAGGAGTATTTGAACATTTCTTTTGTATGAAATTTAACAAAATGATCATGAATATTGTCTGCCAAGAATTGGTTGAAATTGAAGATGATGGATGGTTTAGAATATATGAAAAAAATGGAGAGGAAGCCTATAATGGGTTCATCTATCCACTGGTTAGAATATTAGCCAACGAGGTATGCAATGGCTGTTATAATTTTCTTTCCTCTATCAGGGAAGATGGAGGAAGGGTATGGAGGGTCCTTCTTTGGTAGCTGAGTGTCTTCAACTAGGAAAAGGTCAAAGGTTTTAGACCTTTTAGAAAAATATTTTTTCTGGTATAACTCATTGAGGGCTTCTAGGGAGAAAGGGGTGTTTTTTTCCACAGAGGGGGCTTGCATCATCTGATTGATTCATTGTGTAGTGATGGTGAAAATAATTTCACCTGTGGGGGAAATGATGGCTCTTTGACTAGGTATATAACAAGCTTGACATATTCGGATGAACTTAGGGGCACTGTAAGTGTGGGGGAATATATAGTGATGAAAATTAGACTCCCAGAGTCCAATATCATCAGATTTGTCTATATACTTATCCTCTAACCAACAATACATCTCAAACAATTTGAATTCACACAGAGTTTAATTAATATTGTAATCTCTATCATCTAGGGAGACATAGTATAAATATATGGGAGGGTGGATCAAAGGGTTAAATGGCTCCTCCTAGTTTTTATTTTTAGGAAGAATTTTAATTATTCAGAGGAATTCAAGCAGAATTGGAGTGAAGCAGGTTCACTGGGAATGTGTAGAGCTCTGGAAATGGTTGAAGGAGGTGAGGGATATGCATTTTCTTTGGTTGGATATGAATTAATGATTCGAAGTGGAGCTCTTTAAACCTATCAAACAATAGAATTCACAAATAATTGAGCATAATAAAGGTCAAAATGGTTACCGTGCATGATTTTATAAACAATTTGTGATTTTCTGTTGAAATGGCATAGATCTGTTAATTTAAAGGTCATTAGTTTAATTGAATACACTAATGGATTCATTATCGTGGGAATGGATTTGATTAGAAACATATAGATGAGTTGGCGTAATGAGACTGGTGGATATAATGGACAAGTAAGCGGTTTTAATATTGCGGGGAATGATAGTTTTCGGGGGTGGGGGGGTATCAAGTGGGAAGTGGTATGAGCGGAGGGGGGCATGAACAGAGGAGAATCTACCATGTACTTGTGGGCCCAAAGCATGAAACATATTTTGAACCCCAGACGCGCCCCCCCCAACTGCGGTCGCTCAAATGGGAGGGAGACAAATAACTAATAGATTTCGTAGATCAGGAGGCAGGTGAGATAGAAGGGAGATAGATGGCAGGTGCTTAAAGTTAAGTGATGTGATGGGTTTTTTGGTAACAGTAATTTTAATTAAAGTTCAAATTTTAGGATATATGTTAAATGTCCCGAATATTTCGTTTATGCGCCCATTGTTTAAAAGTTAGGATGGAGTGATTTTGTCACTTTTCCTTCTTATGTGCATAAATACATTTTGAAACAGAACTTAGGATAAACCATTTTATTCCTTTTCAAATCCCCAATAAAATTCTACCTACCCTTTAAATTTGTATTATTTTGCTAGACTAACATTTTTTACTTCTTTGTTCTATGGGTGCATTTAGACTAGCAAACCGATATCTCTTTTTTTGTTGAGTAACCAGTTCCAAAAATAGAAGAAAAGAGATATCAACGCCTTAGAAATAAGCCACTTCGAGGGGGAAACCTCCAATACATTACATAAATGAAAAATTCTTGTATGATACAATTTACAAAACCTCCTTTCTATATATAGGAGTCCATGGGGACATAATGTAATCCTAGTGGGCCACAATGTAATCCTAGCCGACCTAACAATAATAATTTAAGGGCAAAATAATAACAAAGTGGGGGTTACAAGGGTACAATAATAACAATAAGGGGGTTACTCTAACAACAATAAGGGACTATACTAGTAATATAGGGACCTAACATGCCCCTCTCCTTCAAAAAAGTGTTGTCCTCAACGCTTGAGTAGCTCTGGGTGCTTCCGTATAAAATTCTCATCCTCCCATGTAGAATCTTCAGTGGGTAAGTTCTTCCACTTGATGAGATACTCTGAAATTGATCGATTCCGTAGCTGTCGAGTTCTTGTTTCCATGACCGCTTCAGGTTCCAATATGATTTTCCTTCCTCATCAAGTTCTGGCAATATTGTTTGAACTGGAAGATTTTCACCTATAACCTTCTTTAAGCATGAAACATGGAAAACTGGATGTACTCTCGAAGAAGCAGGAAGCTCCAATTTGTATGCCATAGTACCAATCTTTGCAACACCTTGTAAGGACCATAGTACTTTGGCGATAATTTATTATCCTTCTTAGCTTGCTTGAGGGACATTTGTTTATATGGTTGTAGCCGTAAAAATACCCAATCTCCTATATCAAAACTTCTCTCGCTGCGATGTTGATCTGACTGTTGTTTCATTCGATTTTGTGCCAAATTCAGGTTATCCTTTAAGAGTTGGAGAACTTCTTGCTGATGCTCGACGTGATCTTCCACTGCTTGAACCTTCGAATTTTCCCTTAAAGATGATGTGATCGATGGTGGATGATATCCATAAGTGCCATAAATGGGGTCATTTTTGCTGCAGTATGGAAGGAAGTGTTATACCACCATTCAGCGAGAGGTAACCACTTGACCCATTGTGTTTGTTTATCAGATACAAAAAACGAAGATATCCTTCCAAACATTTATTTACTATCTCAGTTTGACCATCAGATTGAGGATGATAAGATGAGCTATGAGCTAATTGAGTACCCAAACAAGAAAATAACTCCGTCCAAAAATTTCCAGTAAAAATGGGATCTCTGTCGCTCACAATAACCATTGGGTTTCCATGTAGCTTTTGAATTGTGTCCATAAATGTAGTAGCAACTATACTTGCTTTAAATGGATGAGATAATGCACAAAAGTGTGCATACTTGGTAAGTCTATCAACTACCACCATGATGACACTCTTTCCTTCGGACTTAGGTAAACCTATGATAAAATCCATTGAAATCTCCTCCCAACGTTGACTTGGAATGGATAAAGGTTGTAGAAGTCCCGGGGTCTTAATTGTTTCCACTTTATTCTGCTGGCAAACCAAACATTCCGCCACAAACTTTTGAATATCAGATTTAAGGCCATCCCAAAGAAATTCTTTCTTCACCCTGTGGTAAGTTTTTAAAAATCCTGAGTGTCCTCCTAAAGGAGAAGTGTGCAATTCCAGAAGAATCTTTTGTTTTAGTTGGGAATCCTTACAAAGATATAAGCGATCTTTGTACCATAAGAAATCATTTTTCCAACTAAATGTATCAGATGTACTAGGATCTTGCTGCAACTTTTGAATGAGTGTCCATACATCTTTTTCCTTCTTCCATTCATCTCTTGCTTCGGTTATCCAATTTGGTTGGATAATAGAAATAGCACAAAGCAATGCTTCCACCTCTTCATTCTTTCTTGAGAGTGCATCTGCAACAACATTAAACTTTCCTTTTTTGTAGATTATTTCAAAGTCATAACCCAACATCTTTGTGACCCATTTTTGCTGCTTTTCTGAAGATAGTCTTTGTTCCAAAAAGTGTTTAAGACTATCATGATCAGTTTTACCTTGAAGTGTCTTCCCATTAGGTAAGTTCACCATTTCTTTAGTGCATGCAGTATTGCTAACATTTCCTTCTCATAAATAGGTTTCTGTAAATACTTTCCTTTGATTGGACGACTTTCAAAAGCAATGGGTCTTCCTTCCTGCATTAAAACCGCACCAATTCCATTTCCTGAAGCATCACATTCCACAATAAAGGTTTTTGTGAAGTTTGGCGTAGCTAAGACCGGTGCTAGGCACATTGCCTCTTTAAGATGTTCAAAGGCCATAGTTGCTTCAGGAGTCCATGAAAATGCATCTTTCTTCAATAATGTTGTTAGAGGTGCTGCTATTCTCCCATAATTCTTAAAAAACTTGAGATAATACCCTGTTAACCCGAGAAATCCTCGCAACTTCTTTATGGTTGTGGGGACTTTCCATTCCTTAATGGCTTTAATTTTGTTAGGGTCTACTTTAACACCCTCGTGAGATACAATATGACCCAGATATTCCACCTCTTGTACTCCAAAGAAACATTTGGATGTTTTTGCATATAGTTGTTTCTCCTGCAATAGTTTGAGCACCCTGTCAACATGTTCAACATGATCCTTCCAAGACCTGCTGTAGATTAGTATATCATCAAAAAATACTAGCACAAATTTTCTAAGGGTTTGCAAATGGAATTCATCAACCCTTGAAATGTAGAAGGTGCATTGGTAGGGCCAAAAGGCATGACCAAAAATTCATAATGACCTTCATGAGTTCGAAATGCTATTTTTGGAATATCTTCGGTCTTCATTCTAATTTGATGATATCCTGAACGAAGATCCAACTTGGTAAAATAAATTGCTCCATGTAATTCATCCAATAATTCATCAATCACAGGAATGGGAAATTTGTCTTTAATGGTGAGCTTATTGAGCTCCCTATAATCCGGACACATTAGCCATGATCCATCCTTCTTGTGTACCAATACTACATGAGCAGAGAAAGAACTTTGACTAGGTTGAATTATACCCGCCTCTAACATTTCTGCAATCATACGTTCAATTTAGCTCTTTTGGAAGTAAGGATATCTATAAGGCCTGATGTTTGGAGGAACACTTTTTGGAATCAAATGAATAGCATGATCATGATCACGAATAGGTGGGAGTCCTTTGGGAGTTTCAAACACCTTGGAATGATTGTCCAAGACTTGTTGGAGATCTGCAGAAATAGATGATTTTGATGTCGGAACTTCTAGTGAGCATAATTGTACAATTACGCCTCTTTGTTCTTTCTTTAGAAGCTTTGTTATGACATTAGAGCTTATTATCCTTCCCGGCTTCCCTTCAATACCCCGTAATTCGACTTCCTTTCCTTCTGAAAAAAAATTCAAGAAAAGTTCTTGAAAATTAAAAGCTACCGTCCCCAAAGATTATAACCATTGTACTCTTAGTACAACATCAACACCTCCCATAGGAATGGAAAGCATTGGACTAGTCAATACATATTCCCCCATGGTTAGCTTGATATTATGGCATTTTCTAGAGCAATTTATAGTTCCTCCATTTACAACCATCACTTGACATTCTGGTGCTGGGTATAGGAAACAATTTAATTCCTTGGCTACCTTACAATGAATAAAATTATGGGTGCTACCTGAATCAATCAACACTATTACCTTTTTCTTCTTGATATGTCCTTCTATCTTGAGAGTTTGAGGAGTGGTAATTCCTGTCAGTGCATTACGATATGGTCGGATTCATTTCTTCCCCTTCTATGGCTGGGTCCTGGTGTATATCCTCTTCTTGTTCATTTTCTTCTTCCTCTTCACAATCTATGTAAAATAATTTCTTCTCAGCACACTTATGACCTTTAGTGTATTTGCTATCACAACTGTAGCAAAGCCCTTTTGCTCTTTTTTCTTCCAATTTTTGTGGTGTCAACTTGGTAGGTTGTGGAAATCTAGGCGTAGCAACACTTCCTTCTTTATAGAATTGAGTGGTAGGCTTCCTTGTCGCCATAATTTTACATTCAACTTTTCTTGCCAACCTGAATGCCTTCTCCAATGAATCAGGTTCTAGAACGTGAACTTCATGTTGAATGTTATCCTTTAAAGTGCCTATGAAGAGATCAATCCTGTGTTCCTCTGGAATATCAGTTACCCTTATATTCAATTTTTGGAAGTCCTCAATGTGCTGCCCCACTAAACCCTTTTGTTTGAGATTTATCAATTGGCTAAAGAAGGTGTTGCTCTTTGTATCCTCATAATTTGCTATCATTTCCTCAGTAAAAATTGACCAAGTGACAATTTTTTTACGGGAGCAAAGCCATCGATACCATACAAATGTATTTTGTTCTAAATGTAAAGTTGAAATGCGTACCTTTTTTGTGTTTTGCACGTTATGGAGATCAAAATATTGCTCCATCTATAGTATCCATGTTACAGGATCCTTTCCATCAAACTTCCTCATAGCCATTTTTGGAATATGGCGGTTCTTCCCACCAACATTAGATTTTATGAAATCACGATTAACATTTATTTTGTTCTCATCATGAGGTTCTTCTACTATCTTTTCACCATTAGGAAACATTTCTTGTATCAACTTTGTCAAATCTTCGATGTCTGCTTTTAGATCATTCTTCATGTTTTCCATGTTGTCTTTCATGTCATCCATCTTAGCTTCCATCCCAGCTTCCATGCCATCCATCTTAGCTTCCACGCCTTTATTCAAACCGTCCATCTTCGCTTCCATGCCTTTCTTCAAAACTTCCATTTCATTTTTTGTTGCTCTTTGCGAGAGTGAAATTTGTTGCACTTGCTCTTGTAATTTTGATAGATCATGTTGCGATTCTTCATCTTCATGAGTCATAGTAGAGCCTTCTGAAGGCTTAATGGGTGTTGAATTATTTTTACGGGGCATATTTTAGAACCAAATACTGATATCTATTCTACATTATACCCTTGGAATCAATTCAAATTGATTCTTCAAACAAGACTTATGCAATTCGGAAAAACATTACACACCTTTTTCTTGCTTTTGAGGAGCTCGATATTTAATTGGATTATCTCTGTGATTGTAGCACTTCAATATTTGAATTTCGGTACCAACGTAGCCCTCTAAATTATCTTTCGAATGCCACAGGTCTGACCTGATTTTGATTCTCCAAGACAAAGTTGTGTCCAATCTCCCACAATGACCTAATTATGGACTGGTTTAGTAGAGTGAACTTGTACGACTTTCCACGTGTCAATTTTTTGTCCTTTGGCTCTGAAATTGATAGCCAAGAAAATAAAATTTGTTTACTTTCGACCAATTTTTACGACACTCCAATCAGATGCTCAGAGAGAGAGTTATGAAGAGTTTCCCACGATCACCTCTTTGAGATGAAATTTTGGAGCCTGAAAAAGCACTACATTCCACAAATCATATCTCCGAAAATATTGTGAAGCAATATCTAAAATTTTTTGAGGATTTTCCTCAGGATTTTAGCTTGGCACCCTAAAAATTTCAGATTTTGAACCTTCGTAGAAAAATAGTTATAGCGAAAATTCCATGATGACCTGTTTAGGAGCCTGAAAAAAGACTTGACTTCCACAGATCATATCTCCGAAAATATTGCGAAACCAAACTCTGAAATGTTTTGACGATGTGTCTCAGGATTTCGGCTTCACACCCTAAAAATTTCAGCTTCCGAAGCTTCGTAGAAAAAACGTTATAGCGAAAATGCCACGATGACCTATTTGGAGCAGCGAAACCCTAGAATCCAAACCTCTGATACCAAATGTTGAGTAACCAGCTCCAAAAATAGAAGAAAAGAGATATCAACGCCTTAGAAATAATTCAATTCGAGGGGGAAACCTCCAATACATTACATAAATGAACAATTCTTGGATGATACAATTTACAAAACCTCCTTTCTATATATAGGAGTCCATGGGGCCATAATGTAATCCTAGTGGGCCACAATGTAATCCTAGCTGACCTAATAATAATAATTTAAGGGCACAATAATAACAAAATGGGGGTTACAAGAGTACAATAATAACAATAAGGGGGTTACTCTAACAACAATAAGGGACTATACTAGTAATATAGGGACCTAACATTTTTTATGAAAAAATTAATCTACTCTATCACTTATTTCTCCTATTGATTCAGATTAAGCAGTTGAATCAATTTCATTTTCTACCTAACTACTGATTTACCAAGATTAAATTGTTTGGAAAATATTTATTTTCTAACCTAATTGAAAAAAATTCACAATTTTTCAATCATGATTGAGTTGTATGATTTGAACAAATATCTAGTCATTGTGGAATTTTTAAACAAGCTGCACACAAGCTTATTTGATTTTGACATAAAGAACTAATTTATTAGTAGTGGCATTTGAATTTGCAACACTTTCAGTGTTTTTTTTTCTATTTTTTTTGTGTGGGGTTTTTATTTTATTTTTATTCTTTTCAACTTTTCTTTTCTTTATTATATACCCTCTTTTCATTTTCTTTTATATATACTTTTTTTGGAAATCATTTGCATATTGAAAATTATTTACAATGTAAAATTACTGAGAAAAAATACTCAATCACCTTGGGATCCTATAAATTATAGGACCCTAGTAGTGGCTCTAGCTGGGGATGGCACTTCTCCATGTGAAGTGTCAAGAACTCATGATTAGTAGCTTTGAGTGTCTTTATTTCAGCAAAGTGTGCATCTGATTTCTTTTGTTGTTGGAATACTTATGGTAGCATATCAATCAAAGCTTAGGGCCTTCTCTGTGGTCTTCAACTTTAGTCAATAAGTTACCCAATCAAAATAATGAAGACTATGATATTTACAATGGTGTGATGTAAAAAAAATATTTATGCTAAAAAAATTAATGATTCACCATCCTGGCATTGGCAAGCCCACCAAGCATTTTTGCTCCGTCTAGGTCTTTGAGAAATAATGCATTATGTCCTATGAAAGCATAAGTGATGAAAGGTCCCTTCCAAACATTTTCAAAATTGCCATGTTTTCCTTTGTCTTCTCTTCTGGAATCCCACTTCAAACTCTGTCACCCAAATTAAAATCAGTAGCTTTAGTTCTCCTGTCAAAAATATTTTTGACATTCTCTTGGATGAGTTCAGTTGTATTGTAGACTTCTTCCCTTAACTGCTGCAACTGAATAGTCTAATTAATCCTCCGTTGTGTTTCATTTGGCTCAACTTGAAATTCTTGAATTATCCTCATTACTGGAACTCCCAAAGGAGATGGAAAAAAAACATCCATCCCACAAACCAATTGGTATGGGGGACATGCCAATTGACTTCTTTGTAGTTAATCTGTCAGCCCAAAGTGAATTAATTAACTTGTTATGCCATGACTTTTTGTTGTCTTATAACAAATTTTTAATGATATTTACCCAGATCTTAATTGAGGATTTATCCAACCCATTACCCTGAGGGTAATAAGCAGTTGAATGTACCAAAGTAATATGGTATTTACGGCAAAATTCAATCATTTTCTTATATTTAAAGGCCACAACATTATCAGTAATAAGTTTACTAGGACAACCAAATCTAGAGAGGATACTGGTTTCAAGAAATCTAATGATGACAACATCAGTGGCTAATTTGGAAGGTGTGGCTTCAATCCATTTAGTAAAGTAATCAGTGGCTCTGAGAATCCACTTATGTTGGGCAGAGGAAGGTGGATGAATTTCACCAATGAAATCGAGTCCCCATTGTTGGAAAGGGATTTCAACAAATATAGGCTTTAGTGGTAGGGGAAAAAGCTTTCTTTTTCCTTCAAATATTTGACATTTATGGCATGAGGTTACTTTTTTTGAATACCAAGGAAAAGGGTAGGCTAGTAGAAACCATCTCTAAGGATTTTTTTTGCAGTGGTTTCCAGTATAGATGTCCACCGTAATCACCTTCATGGAACTCCTGCATGGTTCTTTCTGCATCATCCTTCAATAAGCACTTAATTAAAATACCACCAACATCTTTCCAATATAAAAAATTATCTATGATGCAAAAATTAACTGCTTTTAACTTTAGAAGCCTTGCCTTTGTTTTTGTTAAAATAGGAGGAGAATTTAAATTGAATAAAACATATAAAAGGTTTGCATACTAAGGTGAGTTCAGAAATTTGTCATGGAAATCTTCCTAGCACCTAATCTATCATGTGATTCTAGATCATTCATGGAAATCTTCTTAGCAGCTAATATTTTTAGCGATTGCAATCCTAACATAAATGCTTCATATTCGGCTATGTTATTGGTAAATAGAAAATTTAGCTTATATGAATTACCTTCAGCATGGTAATTTCCTTTGTTTGAGACCCACACTCCTGCTCCAAAACCCTCTCTACTGCAAGATCCATCAAAACTCATGTTCCAAATAGGTTCAAGTTCAGTGTTTTGTTCAATTATTTGTGTTTGATTTTTATGTGTTTCACAAATATCATTTTCTGCATTGGTAACTTGAGTATTGATATATCCATCATTATAAAGAATGAAAGAGTCTAAATATGAGTTGAAAGAGTAAAGGGGATAGTTATGTGGTTTATCCTGACTACTCACCATGAATTTCATTAAATTTTCCCTATATAATATTCTATGTTGACCAAATACTGGTATGGTAGCATAAGTCATGTCCATTTGTAGGGTTCCTTGTAACTTCGCTCCCCATGAGCGTGACAACAACATGCCATACTTATGGGGTATATCTACAACCACTATATCCATTACTAGACTCTTCGCTAGGATTTGAGCTAAAGTAACACATAAATCTTTAATGAGACCTAGACATCTTACTTTGCTATAATCAATTGAATATAAGTATTTACAAGTCCTGTTAATGTCAAGACCACGCTTCTCCATAATAGATTTGGGCATAAAATTATGGGAAGCACCTAAATCTAACATAGCATTATGGAGAATCTTATCATGAACGTTGAGGCTGACATATAATGTAGGAATTCCTCCATCTTGTAGTTTACCATCAACCTCTGGACCAAATAAGAGTTTAGGTTGATCATCATTCAAATTGACAGTGTCATTGTTTTCCCCTATGTTTAGAACCTTCATAACCTGAGTTATGTATAGATTTTTGTCCATTAAATCTCTTAAGGGGATGCGAATTTTCAGTTTTGCTAGTTCATTTTCAATGTTGAATGATGTTTGAAACCTATTTAAGTTCAGAAAATCAGATTTATCAGTATTTTATTTTGATACAGGTTCTCTTTGGTGATTGGTGGTTGGTATATCATTTTGAGTAGTTTTGGAAGTACACTCGACTATCTTTTTGGCAGGAATTTCTACTTTCTTTTTGCTAGAATTATCAACAGTTATCTTAGCAACATTTTATGGGGTTTTCTTCACAACAGTATCAGAAGTTTTCTTGATAGGATTTTCAGAATTATTTTCGTTTGGGGTATCTGAGGTTATCTTACTTCTAAGATTATATTTCCTATGGACTTCCATAATAGCATTTTCAAATCCTTGCTTGTAATCATGTGATTCTTTTGAATCAAGTTCAGTTTGGGAAAGTTGAAAAAACTCTTGTTCTTCTTGAGTAAGAAAAATAATTTCATCATCATTAATACCCATCAAATTGATTTGGTTCTCTTCTACCTCTTCTACTATTTCCCCATCATCATCAATATAATTCTCCAGAAATGGAGGTCTAATTTTTTTATCAGGAGCCCTTTGTTCCCTCTGTTTTATTTAGGGAGGATTTCTTCTAAGATTTTGATTACAATTTTGAGGTGCAGGTTGATTTTCTCTAGTAGTAGCCCTTTCATTTAGATTAATCCTCTCCATCATTCTTTCTATTGTTATAACTAATGAATCACTTTTGGCATCAATAGAAGAAGTTAAGGGTTCTTCTTTCATGGTCACTCTCCTTTCAGTCCTAATTCTAGCCCTCTTTTCTAACAGATTTGCTTCTACACTCATTACATCCCTTTGAATTTCTTCTAATGTTGATGAATTTATTTCTCTAAGCTCGTAAGACATCTCTGCCTCAAAGCCATCAGGGAATTTAACTAAGGCCAAAACTTGTGGTGGTTTAATGTTGGCAGGAATTGCATTGTATACACTGTTAAATCTAGTGCAATAGTCCTGAACACTTTCCCCTGGTGCCCTCCTAATGCTTTCATGATCAGATAAAATTTGAAGAGGGTTCTTTTTAATTTCCCACCTTTTAAGGAATGTCTAATGGAATGCATAGTGATCATTTATGCTAACAGTGGTCAAAGATTTAAACCATTTCCTAACCTCTCCAGTGACACTTTGTGCAAACAACCTCATTTTTACATTTTCCTCATCTATTTCCTGAAGTTCAAAACTATCATCATCCTATCTACATGTTGTTGGGAAGTGATAGGTCCAGTTCCATCAAATTATGGAAAAATTGTCTGATAGTCTTGTGGCATGGTTTCCAAATGAGCTTATCCAACTGCCATTATAAGGGAGCATATCTAGATTCCATTATAGGGATATGGGGATGAACAATATGGGGGTTGATAAAAGGTGGTTGTTGGATGACAGGTGGAGGTTGAATCAAAGGTGGAATCTGAACTGAAGTTTGAGGTTTTGGTGAGGATGAATGTTCGATTGTGGATGAATATTGGGGAGAGGATGGGGTTTGAATAGCTTGATGAGAAACTACTAGAATATTAGTGGAAACTACAGAAGGGGTAAGACTAGCTGTTCTAGGATGTATAAATTGTGATGAGGTGGATGATTATGCAAAATAAGTAAGGGAAGAGAGTTCTACAGTCTTCTGGACATAAGCCTCATGAATATGAAGGTCAAGACCTGAAACTAAACCTTGCAATTGATCAGAATCCCGAATAATCTGAAGGTCAGCATCAGGAGGGGTAGACTATGCTTCAAAATAATTACGGCTTAATGTAGCTTGGTCTACCACTATTTGATCTACCCAATTGGTTTACTTAGTTCTAAATAAACTTTGTTCAAAAGGTAAGTCAAACTCAATGTCTTGTAGAGTAACAAAGTCTTTTGGGAGTGAATCTCCTTTATGGGGAGGGCTACTACTTCCTTGGCTCTCTGCTATTCTTTTTCTTCTCAGCAGCTTTTCAGGGTCATCAACAATAACTGCAAGCTTTGGATCAGGATGAGATCTATTGTAAGCTCTTTTGGGAGCCAAAGTTGAAAACTAATGCACACACACACTTATTTACAAATATGAAAAGGAAATAATCTCTTGAAATATTCCTATCATACACATTTCAATCAGGGTTATGAATTCAAAGAAAATTTCAATATTTTCAATTTGTCCCCAGTGGAGTCACTGTTATGTTATATTTATGTAATTTATGAGATTCTGAGAATAAAAACAGAGGAAAACATCAAAACCACTTTGGAATCTGGGATCTAACCCTGCCAGCTTTAGAGAGGGATCTCTCTGTAAAAATTAACTTTGTTTTAATAAATTTTAGGCTAGTTATGATTGTGCTTGATTTTTTGTTTGATTTTGATTATTTGGTTGATTAAATGGCTATATCGCCATTGGGCTATGGAGTCAAAAATAAAATTGGTTTTGCATTAATATTTGAAAGAGTTATAACAAGGCAAGCTAGGTTTCATTAACTGGATCTTTTTAGATTTTAAGTGAAATATGGAAGGGGAAGAAGTGTGAAATTCAGTAGAGATTGAAAAGAAAATAAGTATTCTTCAATCCGACTTCAGTAGAAAACATGTAAATTTAAAATAGACATAATAAGGTGTTCTAATTAACATATCCTATTCATCACAGTTTATGTTATACAATTAATATTTTTAGATATACATAGAAAGGAAAGACAGTGAAATAACACAGTTATAGAAGAAAAACTTCACTAGTGAATACACGACATGAATCCTGTAATAAGTCCTTGTATTATTGATGCTCTCGCAAAATTGAAAATTACAATGCTCAGTAGGAAAAATATACTCAGAAATCAACCTATAATACTTCGAACAACGAAGTATTTATACTATTTTTTACAAAAATGATTACATCAATTCTGTCTCAACCGACAGTGTATTATTAGCAAAAAATTGAGCAATAAACTCTAAATGTTAAAACATAATAGGCTAGGTGTAGATTATCTAGAACACTGGCACTATTTTAGTGGAAACAATTGTTGAATGGACCTACTTCTGGGCTGTGGTGGCTCGTGTGTTGGCTGATGTGCTAAGCTGATTGTTCTCAATTAATTTTTACTCTTGTAGTTCACATAATTTATCCCATCGATATTCATTTGGGATATTCAATTTGATTACCTTTCAGTAAATCTCATCGACCTCAGTATATCTGGAAAAAGTGGGCTTTACCACGAAAGTGTGATTTACCTCATGTTGAATGAAAAAATCATTACTTATTGCTTCCAGAAATGCTCTTCCTGTCATACTACTTTTGATGTTGGAGAATTTGGTGTTGTCCCTCACAATTTCATTTAATTTCTTCACATAGTATTCATGAGCTATAAAATTTCATTAATAAAAAACAAAGAAGGTAGACTCTTCTGTGTTAAAGGCTCTATCCAGTTGAAAAACCTGCTGACTGCTATCTCCAAGTTGTGACATTTCTCTTCCAGCTGAACAACCAAATTATTCTTGGTAAGAATCCTCTTCACTTCTAAGATGGTGTATGTTCTATCATCTACTCCCAACTAATCTAACTCAAATATGTTCTTTGAATTCAAGAACTTGATAATGTTATTTTATGTAGTAGGCATATCCCCAAGCTCCTGTTTGATATCTGTGATAGCATCATTGGCCTTTTTAATTAACTCCTTTTGTTCAAAAATAATATATATGCAGGGACAGATCTCATTAATGGAGTTCATGATATCTACCAAGATGATTTCCTTGTCTTGGGCCAAGTTATTTCTAATTATTGATTCTCTCTCTGACTTCTGCAATCTCTCTATCAATTTCTGAGCTCTTTGTGCTTCTGCTGAATGAGAAGCTTCACTCCTTGATCTCTGGTCTTGAAACATTCATACTTGATCCTCTAGTTTCTTGATTTCCTCTGTCTTAATAGACAGATTCTCCACTTCCTTTTTCAATTTCTCTGCACCATTTTTTGCCTGTGTTGTAGAGGTTGTAGCTATGGGGATGGTTGTAAGAGGTACAACATCCAAAGAAACCATGGATAGTTTTGCACCCTGATCCTTCTCTTTGATCATTTTTTCCATTTCTATCTCTATTTGTCTTATCTGGGAATTTTTCTCCATGATGAGCTTCATCATATCAATCTTCTAGGTCTCTATCTCTTCAATGTCCTTAGTGAGAGGATATTATGTAGCTGATTGTTTCTACTGTTTTCTCAATGCTATTATGTCATAATTCTTCTTTTTTATTATCTCCTCTACAACCTTCATATTAGAGGGATCATATCCTATTTTAACCACCAAGTCTTATAATGATTTAATCCTTGTACCCTTAGCAAGACAAGAGATTTTATCCATTTTTAGCTGTGACTGGATGTTGGCCAAATAAACCTGCAACTTAGAGAGACTCATTGTTGTGTTAGTCAAAGTAGTGGATATCATTTCACTTGTTTTCTTGTGCATCTTCATTTGATCAATGGGATGAATATCTTTTATGTCGAGCTCAAAATAAGTCTTATTTTAATCAGTTGTTGTCTTTGGTTGTGAAATATTGGCTTCAAGGAAGGCCATATGCATCTTACCTTTCTTAGAATCAAATGCTGAAAACAACCTATTTTGAGAACTGGAAGTCTGCTTCTAGAATTGACTATAGGTGTTTCTCTTCAAGATTTGATTTTTCAATTTTATCTCTCTGAATGTGTCAAAGTCTATATTATCTTTCTTCCCTTGGAAAACCTTAGTTATCTGAATAACCTATTGTTGGTTCTATGAAGCTTAAGAAGTTGTAGTATAAAAGGTAAATTGGCTACCAAATTGAGAAGATGAAGGTGTCTCCTTAGTGACTACAACAACTTCATGTTCTGAATATTTGTCTGTATTAGCTTTAGGATTAATATTGGTCCTTTTTCTGTACATTATTTTGAACTCCTTTCTTGTAGTGTCAGTCACTGAAGGTGACTCTTCTTCTCTTTGCCTTTTCCCTAATTTTTCCTGCGAGAAATGAGTTTTTGATGTTGATGTCGAAAATAGCTGATCCTCAGCTTCCTGCAAAGTGTTCTCAACCCATTCCAACTGGTTCATGTACTTCTCTATCTCTGGCCTATGGGTGTGTATCTAAGGAGTAGTCTTGTTTTCTACCCTTAACTTTGAAATTCTTCCCAAAGGATAATAAGACCAGGTAAAGCTTGGGCTGAAGTTCATTTCTTTCAATATATTGTCTGCTTCCTCACTTTTTGACCCGTTTTTACAAATGAATGGGCTAATTTATGTTTTAATCCTAAACTAGGACTTCTTCTTTGCTGATACAAAGTGGATTTCAACAACATTCAACAGCTGTCTAATGTACTCCAAAGAAAAAATCCTCATTGGGAGGAATTTTGGAAGCTTGTAAGGAGAAAGCTCACAGCCATATACTCTCAGTTCTGTGTAAATCTGTTATACGTACCAGTCTCCTATCTTGGCTTGATCTGATAAATGTAGAATCTTTTTTATGTCTTCATTTATTCTTGGTTCAGTTGTACTGCTCAGAATGCTCATAGCTGGATGTACAAACAGTTTAATGAATTGTTTGTATGAATACTCTTTCTGCTCATTCATTACCAACGTGGTCCAGAAGATGATTGATTGTTGATTTTCATCTTCATCCATTTTCTGCATAGAAAACTTAAACCTATATACGTGATAATACAGAAACATGTACACTAAAACTGAGGGGTATTTGAACACTTATTTTGTCTGAAATTTAACAAAACAATCATGAATAATGCCTGCCAGGAATTGGCTGAAATTGAAGATTGTGGATGGTTTAGAATATGTGGAAAAAAATGGAGAGGAAACCTATAATGGGTTCAGATATCCACTGGTTAGAATAGTAGCCAAGGAGGTATGCAATGACTGTTATAATTTTCTTTGCTCTATCAGGGAAGATTGAGGAAGGGTATGGAGGGTTATTCTTTGGCATCTGAGTGTCTTCAAATAGGAAAAGGTCAAAGGTTTTAGCCCTTTTGGAAAAATATAGCTACTGTTATAACTCATTCAGGGCTTCTATGGAGAAAGGGGTTTATTTTCCACATAGGGGGCTTGCGTCATCTGATCGATTGATTTTTCAGTGATGGTGAAAAGAATTTCACCTGTGGTGGAAATGATGTCTCTTTGACTGGGTATATAGCAAGCTTGACATCTTCAGATGAACTCAGGGGCACTGTAAGTGTGGGGGAAGATATAGTGAGGCAAATTGGAATCCTAGAGTCCAATATCATCATATTTGTCTATATACTTATCCTCTAACCAACAGTACATATCGAACAATTCGAATTCACAAAAGGTTTCATTAATATTGTAATCTCTGTCAGCTAGGGGGACATGGTCTAAATCTACGGGAGGTTTGATCAAAGGGTTAAATGGCTCCTCCTGGTTTTTCTTTTTATTAGGCATTTTAATTATTTCAGAGGAATTCAAGCGGAACAAGAGTGAAATAGGTTTACTGGGAATGCACAAAGCTCTAAAAATGGTTGAAGAAGGTGAGGCACACATAGTTTCTTTGTTTGGATATGAATTAATCAGTCAAAATGGAGCTCTGTAAACTTGTCAAACAATAGAATTCACAGAGAATTGAGCATAGTAAAGGTAAAAATGGTTATAGTGCATGATTTTATAAACAATTTGTGATTTTTCGTTGAAATGGCGTGGATCCGTTAATTTAATGGTCATTAGGTTAATTGAACGTACTAATGGATTCATTTCCGCAGGAATGGATATGATTGGAAGTAGATAGATGAGCTGGCGCAACAAGACTGGTGGGTATAATGGACAGGTAAGCAGTTTTAATATTGCGGGGAATTGTTAGGTCCCTATATTACTAGTATAGTCCCTTATTGTTGTTAGTGTAACCCCCTTATTATTATTATTGTACCCTTGTAACCCCCATATTGTTATTATTGTGCCCTTAAATTATTGTTGTTAGGTCGGCTAGGATTACATTGTGGCCCCATGGTCTCCTATATATAGAAAGGAGGGTTTGTAATTTGAATCATCCAAGAATTGTTCATTCATGTAATATATTGGAGGTTGCCCCCTCGAAGTGGCTTATTTCTAAGGCATTGGTATCTCTTTTCTTCTCTTTTTGGAGCTAGTTTCACAACATTTGGTATTAGAGCTTTGAGATTCTAGGATTTCGCTGCTCCAAACAGGTCATCGTGGCATTTTCACTAAAAAAAAATTCTATGAAGTTTCAAAATCTGAAATTTTTAGAGTGAAAAGAAAAACTACTGAGGAACATCGTCGCAAAATTTCAGAGCTTGGTTCGCAATATTTTCGGAGACATGATCTGTGCAAGTTAGGTCATTTTGTAGGATCCTGAATTTAACCTAAACAGGTCATCGTGGTATTTTCATAATAAATTTTTTTCTATGAAGGTTCAGAAGCTAAAAGTTTAGAGTGCGAAGTTGCAATCCTGAGGAAAATCTTTGCAAAATTTCAGATATTGGTTCACAATATTTTCGGAGATATGATCTGTGGAAGTTAGGGCTTTTTTAGGCTTCTAAATTTCATCTCAAAGAGGTGATCGTGGGAAAATATTCATAGATCTCTCTCTGAGAATTGGATTGGAATGTTGTAAAAAGTGGCCGCAAGTACACAGACTGTAGTTTTCGGTCTATCAATTTCAGAGCCAAAGGAGGAAACAATGACACGTGGCAAGTCGTACAAGTTCACTCTACTGAACCAGTCCAAAATTGGGTCATTGTGGGAGATCGGACATAAGTTTGCCTTAATTCCTTTTCATTTGAAAGAAGCTTCAGAGGGCTACTACAGGGCTGAATTTCAGATATTGAGGATCCGCAACTATAGAGATAATTTAATTTCAATATCGAGCTCCTCAAAAGCAAGTAAAAGGTGTGTATTTTTTTTCTGAATTGCATAAGTCTTGTTTGAAGAATCAAGTGGAATTGATTCCAAGGGTATATTGTAAGATATATATCAGTATCGAATTCTAAAATAGCCCCTAAAAAGAATTTAACACCCATTAAGCCTTTAGAAAGCTCTACTATGACTCATGAAGACGAAGAATGGCAACATGACATATCAAAATTACAAGAGCAAGTGTAACAAATTTCACTCACGCAAAGAGCAACAAAAAATGACATGGAAGTTTTGAAGAAAGGCATGGAAACTAAGATGGATGGTTTGAAGAAAGGCATGGAATCTAAGATGGATGGTTTGAAGAATGGCATGGAATCTAAGATAGATGGCATGGAAGTTGGCATGGAATCTAAGATGGATGACATGGAAGCTAAGATCGATGAGAAAATGGAAAACATGAAGAATGATCTAAAAGCAGACATGGAAGGTTTGACAAAGTTGATACAAGAAATGTTTCCTAATGGTGAAAAGATAGTAGAGGAAACTCATGATGAGAACAAAATAAATGCTAATCGTGATTTCATAAACTCTAATGTTGGAGGAAAGAACCACCATATTCCAAAAATGGATATGAGGAAGTTTGATGGAAAGGATCCTGTAACATGGATACTACAGATGGAGCAATATTTTGATCTCCATAATGTGAAAAACACACAAAAGTTACGCATTGCAACTTTACATTTAGAACAAAATACATTTGTATGGTATCGATGGCTTTGCTCCCGTAAAAAAATTGTCACTTGGTCAATTTTTACGGAGGAAATGATAGCACATTATGAGGATACAAAGAGCAACACCTTCTTTAGCCAATTGATAAATCTTAAACAAAAGGGTTTAATGGGGAGCACATTAAGGACTTCCAAAAATTGAATATAAGGGTAACTGATATTCTAGAGGAACACAGGATTGATCTCTTCATAGGTACTTTAAAGGATAACATCCAACATGAAGTTCATGTTTTGGAACCTGATTCATTGGAGAAGGCATTCAGGTTGGAAAGAAAAATTGAACGTAAAATTATGGCGACAAGGAAGCCTACCACTCACTTCTATAAAGAGGGAAGTGTTGCTACTCCTAGATTTCCACAACCTACAAGGTTGACACCACAACAATTGGAAGAAAAAATAGCAAAAGGGCTTTGCTACAGTTGTGATAGAAAATACACTAAAGGTCACAAGTGTGCTGAGAAGAAATTATTTTACATAGATTGTGAAGAGGAAGAAGAAAATGAACAAGAAGAGGATATACACCAGGAACCAGCCCTAGAAGAGGAAGAAATGAGTCCTACCATATCGTGTAATGCATTGGCAGGAATTACCACTCCTCAAAATCTCAAGATAGAAGGACATATCAAGAAGAAAAAGGTAATAGTGTTGATTGATTCAGGTAGCACCCATAATTTTATTCATTGTAAGGTAGCCAAAGAATTAAATTGTTTCCTATACCCAGCACCAGAATGTCAAGTGATGGTTGCAAATGAAGGAACTATAAATTGCTCTGGAAAATGCCATAATATCAAGCTAACCATGAGGGAATATGTATTGACTAGTCCAATGCTTTCCATTCCTATGGGAGGTGTTGATGTTGTACTAGGAGTACAATGGTTACAATCTTTGGGGACGGTAGCTTTTAATTTTCAAGAACTTTTCTTGAAATTCTTTTTAGAAGGAAAGGAAGTCGAATTACGGGGTATTGAAGGGAAGCCAGGAAGGATAATAAGCTCTAATGTCATGACAAAGCTTCTAAAGAAAGAACAACGAGGCGTAATTGCACAATTATGCTCACTAGAAGTTCCAACATCAAAATCATTTATTTCTGCAGATCTCCAACAAGTCTTCGACAATCATTCCAAGGTGTTTGAAACTCCCAAAGGACTCCCACCTATTCATGATCATGATCATGCTATTCATTTGATTCCAAGAAGTGTTCCTCCAAACATCAGGCCTTATAGATATCCTTACGTCCAAAAGAGCGAAATTGAATGTATGATTGTAGAAATGTTAGAGGCGGGTATAATTCAACCTAGTCAAAGTTCTTTCTCTGCTCCTGTAGTATTGGTACACAAGAAGGATGGATCATGGCGAATGTGTCCGAATTATAGGGAGCTCAATAAGCTCACCATTAAAGATAAATTTCCATTCCTGTGATTGATGAATTATTGGATGAATTACATGGAGCAATTTATTTTACCAAGTTGGATCTTCATTCAGGATATCATCAAATTAGAATGAAGACTGAAGATATTCCAAAAACAACATTTCGAACTCATGAGGGTCATTATGAATTTTTGGTCATGCCTTTTGGCCTTACCAATGCACCTTCTACATTTTAAGGGTTGATGAATTTCATTTTCAAACCCTTCCTTAGAAAATTTGTGCTAGTATTTTTTGATGATATACTAATCTACAGCAGGTCTTGGAAGGATCATGTTGAACATGTAGACAGAGTGCTCAAACTATTGCAGGAGAAACAATTATATGCAAAAAAGTCCAAATGTTTCTTTGGAGTACAAGAGGTGGAATATCTGGGTCATATTGTATCTCACGAGGGTGTTAAAGTGGACCCTAACAAAATTAAAGCCATTAAGGAATGGAAAGTTCCTACAACCATAAAGCAGTTGCGAGGATTTCTCGGGTTAACAGGGTATTATCGCAAGTTTGTTAAGAATTATGGGAGAATAGCAGCACCTCTAACAACATTATTGAAGAAAGATGCATTTTCATGGACTCCTGAAGCAACTAAGGCCTTGAACATCTTAAAGAGGCAATGTGCCTAGCACCGGTCTTAGCTACGCCAGACTTCACAAAAACCTTTATTGTGGAATGTGATGCCTCAGGAAATGGAATTGGTGCAGTTTTAATGCAGGAAGGAAGACCCATTGCTTTTGAAAGTCGTCCAATCAAAGGAAAGTATTTACAGAAACCTATTTATGTGAAGGAAATGTTAGCAATACTGCATGCACTAAAGAAATGGAGAACTTACCTAATGGGAAGACACTTCAAGGTAAAAACTGATCATGATAGTCTTAAACACTTTTTGGAACAAAGACTATCTTGAAAAGACTAGCAAAAATGGGTCACAAAGATGTTGGGCTATGAATTTGAAATAATATACAAAAAAGGGAATCTAAATGTTGTTGCATATGCACTCTCAAGAAATAATGAAGAGGTGGAAGCATTGCTTTGTGCTATTTTTATTATCCAACCAGATTGGATAACCGAAGCAAGAGATGAATGGAAGAAGGACGAAGATGTGTGGACACTCATTCAAAAGTTGCAGCAAGATCCTAGTACATCTAATACATATAGTTGGAAAAATGATTCCTTATGGTAAAAATATCTCTTATATATTTATAATAATTCCCAACTAAAACAAAATATTCTTTTGGAATTGCACACTTCTCCTTTAGGAGGACACTCAGGATTTTTAAAAACTTACCACAGGGTGAAGAAATAATTTTTTTGGGATGGCCTTAAATCTGATATTCAAAATTTTGTGGCGGAATGTTTGGCTTGCCAGCAGAATAAAGTTGAGACAATTAAGACCTCGGGTCTTCTACGACCTTTATCCATTCCAAGTCAACGTTGGGAGGAGATTTCAATGGATTTTATCATAGGTTTACCTAAGTTCGAAGGAAAGAGTGTCATCATGGTGGTAGTTGATAGAGTTACCAAGTATGCACACTTTTGTGCATTATCTCATCCATTTAAAGCAAGTACATTTGTTACTACATTTATGGACACAATTCAAAAGCTACATGGAAACCCAAGGGTTATTGTGAGTGACAGAGATCCCATTTTTACTGGAAATTTTTAGACGGAGTTATTTTATTGTTTGGGTACTCAATTAGCTCATAGATCATCTTATCATCCTCAATATGATGGTCAAACTAAGATAGTAAATAAATGTTTGGAAGGATATCTTCGTTGTTTTGTATTTGATAAACAAACACAATGGGTGAAGCAGTTACCTCTAGCTGAATGGTGGTAGAACACATCCTTCCATACTGCAGCAAAAATGACCCCATTTATGGCACTTTATGGATATCATCCACCATCCATCACATCATCTTTAAGAGAAAATTTGAAGGTTCAAGCAGTGGAAGATAACATCGAGCATCAACAAGAAGTTCTCCAACTCTTAAAGGAAACCCAAATTTGGCACAAAATCGAATGAAACAACAGGCAGATCAACATCGCAGCGAGAGAAGTTTTGATGTAGGAGATTGGGTATTTTTACGGCTACAACCATACAAACAAATGTCCCTCAAGCAAGCAAAGAAGGATAATAAATTATCGCCAAAGTACTATGGTTCCACAGCTAGCTGCAAATACTGGCATTTATATATATTGGTTATAAACTAATATCACTAATAATATAGTCCTCATTATTGTTAGTGTAACTCTATTGTTATTATTGTATCTTGTAACCCCCATTTTGTTATTATTGTGCCCTTAAATTATTTAAATGGCTAGGATTATAACAAACCACTCAGGATTACATTATGGCCCCATGGACTCCTATATATAAAGGAGGTTTTGTAAATTGTATCATCCAAGAAATTGTACTTCAGTAATGTATTTTTGAGGTTTCCCTCAAATTACTATTTTATAAGGCGTGACATTCTTTTCTTCTATTTTTGAAGTCACACAACATTTGCACGTTGTATAGATTCTAGGTTTTACCTGCCCAAACAAAGCACGGTGGGAATCGTTTATAACTTTTTCCTTTTCTACGAAAGCTCTAAAGATTAAATGTTTAGGTAATAAACTCAGGCATTTTCTAAAATATTCAGAGCTTGGTTCGCAATATTTTCAGAGATATCGTTTGTGGAAGTTAGGTATTTTTTCAGGCTAACAGGTCATCGTCGCATTTGCACTATAAATTTTTTTCTACGAAGGGTCAGAATCTAAAATTCATATGGTGCGAAGCTGAAATCCTGAGGAAATTCTTCAAAAAAATTCAGAGCTTGGTTCGCAATATTTTTGGAGATATGATCTGTGGAAGGTAGTGCTTTTTCAGGCTCCTGAATTTCATCTCAAAGAGGTGATCGTGGGAAAATTTCAATAAATCTCTCTCTGGGCAGTGGATTTGAGTGCCGTTAAAAGTGGTCACATGTAAAAGGACTGTAGTTTCGTGGCTATCAATTTCAAAGAAAAAGGACGAAACAGTGACACGTGGCAAGTCCTACAAGTTTGCTCTACTGAACCAGTCCATAATTAGGTCATTGTGGGAGATTGGACACAACTTTGTCTTTGGAAATCCAAATTAGATCACACCCGTGGAATTTGAAAGAAGCTTCAGAGGGCTACTACAGGGCTTAATTTTAGATATTGAAGATTTTCAATTACAGAGATAATTTCATTTCAATATCGAGCTCTTCAAAGCAAGTAAAAGGTGTGTATTGTTTTTTCCGAATTGCATAAGTCTTGTTTGAAGAATCAAGTTGAATTGATTCCAAGGGCATATTATAGAATAGGTATCAATATTGGATTCTAAAATGGCCCCTAAAAATAATTCAACACCCATTAAGCCATCAGAAGGCTCTACCATGACTCATGAAGATGAAGAATTGCAACATGATCTATCAAAATTAGAAGAGAAAGTGCAACAAATTTCACTCTCGCAAAGAGCAAAAAAAAATGAAATGGAAGTTTTGAAGAAAGGCGTGGAAGTGAAGATGGACGGTTTGAAGAAAGGCATGGAAGCTAAGATGGATGGCGTGGAAGTAAAGATGGAAGGTTTGAAGAAAGGCGTGGAAGCTAAAATGGATGGTGTGCAAGCTAAGATGGATGGCGTGGAAGCTAAGATGAATGGCATGGAAGCGGCATGGAATCTAAGATGGATGACATGGAAGCTAAGATCGATGAGAAAATGGAAAACATGAAGAATTTTCTAAAAGCAGACATGGAAGGTTTGACAAAGTTGATACAAGAAAGGTTTTCTAATGGTGAAAAGATAGTAGAAGAACCTCATGATGAGAACAAAATAAATGTTAATTGTGATTTCATAAACTCTAATGTTGGCGGGAAGAACCACCATATCCCAAAGATGGATATGAGGAAGTTTGATGGAAAGGATCCTGTAACATGGATACTACAGATGGAGCAATATTTTGATCTCCATAACGTGCAAAACACACAAAAGGTACGCATTGCAACTTTACATTTAGAACAAAATATATTTGTATGGTATCGATGGCTTTGCTCCCGTAAAAAAATTGTCACTTGGTCAATTTTTACGGAGGAAATGATAGCACATTATGAGGATACAAAGAGCAACACCTTCTTTACCCAATTGATAAATCTCAAACAAAAGGGTTTAGTGGGGCAGCACATTGAGGACTTCCAAAAATTGAACATAAGGGTAACTGATCTTACAGAGGAACACAGGATTGATCTCTTCCTAGGCACTTTAAAGGATAACATCCAACATGAAGTTCGCGTTTTGGAACCTGATTCATTGGAGAAGGCATTCAGGTTGGCAAGAAAAGTTGAATATAAAATTATGGCGACAAGGAAGCCTACCACTCAATTCTATAAAGAAGGAAGTGTTGCTACGCCTAGATTTCCACAACCTACAAGGTTGACACCACCACAATTGGAAGAAAAAAGAGCAAAAGGGCTTTGCTACAGTTGTGATAGCAAATACACTAAAGGTCATAAGTGTGCTGAGAAGAAATTATTTTACATAGATTGTGAAGAAGAAGAAGAAAATGAACAAGAAGAGGATATACACCAGGAACCACCCCTAGAAGAGGAAGAAATGAATCAGACCATATCGTGTAATGCACTGGCAGGAATTACCACTCCTCAAACTCTCAAGATAGAAGGACATATAAAGAAGAAAAGGGTAATAGTGTTGATTGATTCAGGTAGCACCCATAATTTTATTCATTATAAGGTAGCCAAGGAATTAAATCGTTTCCTATACCCAGCACCAGAATGTCAAGTGATGGTTGCAAATGGAGGAACTATAAATTGCTCTGGAAAATGCCATAATATCAAGCTAACCATGGGGGAATATGTATTGACTAGTCCAATGCTTTCCATTCCTATGGGAGCTGTCGATGTTGTACTAGGAGTACAATGGTTACAATCTTTGGGGACGGTAGCTTTTAATTTTCAAGAACTTTTCTTGAAATTTTTTTCAGAAGGAAAGGAAGTCGAATTACGGGGTATTGAAGGGAATCCAGGAAGGATAATAAGATCTAATGTCATGACAAAGCTTCTAAAGAAAGAACAACGAGGTGTAATTGCACAATTATGCTCACTAGAAGTTTCGACATCAAAATCATCTATTTCTGCAGATCTCCAACAAGTCTTGGACAATCATTCCAAGGTGTTTGAAACTCCCAAAGGAATCCCACCTATTCGTGACCATGATCATGCTATTCATTTGATTCCAGGAAGTGTTCCTCCAAAAATCAGGCCTTATAGATATCCTTACTTCCAAAAGAGCGAAATTGAACGTATGATTGCAGAAATGTTAGAGGCGGGTATAATTCAACCTAGTCAAAGTTCTTTCTCTGCTCCTGTAGTATTGGTACACAAGAAGGATGGATCATGGCGAATGTCTCCGGATTATAGGGAGCTCAATAAGCTCACCATTAAAGACAAATTTCCTATTCCTGTGATTGATGAATTATTGGATGAATTACATGGAGCAATTTATTTTACCAAGTTGGATCTTCGTTCAGGATATCATCAAATTAGAATGAAGACTGAAGATATTCCAAAAAAAACATTTCGAACTCATGAGGGTCATTATGAATTTTTGGTCATGCCTTTTGGCCTTACCAATGCACCTTCTACATTTCAAGGGTTGATGAATTCCATTTTCAAACCCTTCCTTACAAAATTTGTGCTAGTATTTTTTGATGATATACTAATCTACAGCAGGTCTTGGAAGGATCATGTTGAACATGTTGACAGGGTGCTCAAACTATTGCATGAGAAACAATTATATGCAAAAAAATCCAAATGTTTCTTTGGAGTACAAGAGGTGGAATATCTGGGTCATATTGTATCTCACGAGGGTGTTAAAGTAGACCCTAACAAAATTAAAGCCATTAAGGAATGGAAAGTCCCCCCAACCATAAAGAAGTTGCGAGGATTTCTCGGGTTAACAGGGTATTATCGCAAGTTTGTTAAGAATTATGGGAGAATAGCAGCACCTCTAACAACATTATTGAAGAAAGATGCATTTTCATGGACTCCTGAAGCAACTAAGGCCTTTGAACGTCTTAAAGAGGCAACGTGCCTAGCACCGGTCTTAGCTACACCAGACTTCACAAAAACCTTTATTGTGGAATGTGATGCCTCAGGAAATGGAATTGGTGCAGTTTTAATGCAGGAAGGAAGACCCATTTCTTTTGAAAGTCATCCAATCAAAGGAAAGTATTTACAGAAACCTATTTGTGAGAAGGAAATGTTAGCAATACTACATGCACTAAAGAAATGGCGAACTTACCTAATGGGAAGACACTTCAAGGTAAAAACTGATCATGATAGTCTTAAACACTTTTTGGAACAAAGATTATCTTCAGAAGAGCAGCAAAAATGGGTCACAAAGATGTTGGGTTATGACTTTGAAATAATCTACAAAAAAGGAAAGCTTAATGTTGTTGCAGATGCACTCTCAAGAAAGAATGAAGAGGTGGAAGCATTGCTTTGTGCCATTTCTATTATCCAACCAGATTGGATAACCGAAGCAAGAGAAGAATGGAAGAAGGACAAAGATGTATGGACACTCATTCAAAAGTTGCAGCAAGATCCTAGTACATCTGATACATTTAGTTGGAAAAATGATTCCTTATGGCACAAAGATCGCTTATATCTTTGTAAGAATTCCCAACTAAAACAAAAGATTCTTCTGGAATTGCACACTTCTCCTTTAGGAGGACACTCAGGATTTTTAAAAAACTTACCACAGGGTGAAGAAAGAATTTTTTTGGGATGGCCTTAAATCTGATATTCGAAAGTTTGTGGCGGAATGTTTGGTTTGCCAGCAGAATAAAGTGGAAACAATTAAGACCCCAGGACTTCTACAACCTTTATCCATTCCAAGTCAATGTTGGGAGGAGATTTCAATGGGATTTATCATAGGTTTACCTAAGTCTGAAGGAAAGAGTGTCATCATGGTGGTAACTGATAGACTTACCAAGTATGCACACTTTTGTGCATTATCTCATCCATTTAAAGCAAGTACATTTGCTACTACATTTATGGACACAATTCAAAAGCTACATGGAAACCCAAGGGTTATTGTGAGCAACAGAGATCCCATTTTTACTGGAAATTTTTGGACGGAGTTATTTTCTTGTTTGGGTACTCAATTAGCTCATAGCTCATCTTATCATCCTCAATCCGATGGTCAAACTGAGATAGTAAATAAATTTTTGGAAGGATATCTTCGTTGTTTTGTATCCGATAAACAAACACAATGGGTCAAGTGGTTACCTCTCGCTGAATGGTGGTATAACACTTCCTTCCATACTGCAGCAAAAATGACCCCATTTATGGCACTTTATGGATATCATCCACCATCGATCACATCATCTTTAAGGGAAAATTCGAAGGTTCAAGCAGTGTAAGATCACATCGAGCATCAACAAGAAGTTCTCCAACTCTTAAAGGATAACCTGAATTTGGCACAAAATCGAATGAAACAACAGGTAGATCAACATCGCAGTGAGAGAAGTTTTGATGTAGGAGATTGGGTATTTTTACGGCTACAACCATACAAACAAATGTCCCCCAAGCAAGCTAAGAAGGATAATAAATTATCGCCAAAGTACTATGGTCCTTACAAGGTGTTGCAAAAGATTGGTACTATGGCATACAAATTGGAGCTTCCTGCTTCTTCGCGAGTACATCCAGTTTTCCATGTTTCATGCTTAAAAGGTTATAGGTGAAAATCTTCCAGTTCAAACAATATTTCCAGAACTTGATGAGGAAGGAAAAATCATATTGGAACCAGAAGCGGTCATGGAAACAAGAACTCGACAACTACGGAATCGATCAATTTCAGAGTATCTCATCAAGTGGAAGAACTTACCCACTGAAGATTCTACATGTGAGGATGAGAATTTTATACAGAAGCACCCAGAGCTACTCAAGCATTGAGGACAACACTTTTTTGAAGGAGAGGGGCATGTTAGGTCCCTATATTACTAGTATAGTCCCTTATTTTTGTTAGTGTAACCCCCTTATTGTTATTATTGTACCCTTGTAAACCCCATTTTGTTATTATTGTGCCCTTAAATTATTATTGTTAGGTCGGCTAGGATTACATTGTGGCCCACTAGGATTACATTATGGCCCCATGGACTCCTATATATAGAAAGGAGGTTTTGTAAATTGTATCATCCAAGAATTGTGCATTTATGTAATGTATTGGAGGTTGCCCCCTCGAAGTGGCTTATTTCTAAGGCTTTGATATCTCTTTTCTTCTATTTTTGAAGCTGGTTACACAACAGGCATACAAATTGGAGCTTCTTGCTTCTTCACGAGTGCATCCAATTTTCCATGCTTCATGCTTAAAGAAGATTATAGGTGAAAATCTTCCAGTTCAAACAATATTGCCAGAACTTGATGAGGAAAGAAAAATCATATTGGAACCTAAAGCGGTCATGGAAACAAGAACTCGACAGCTACGGAATCGATCAATTTCAGAGTATCTCATCAAGTGGAAGAACTTACCCACTGAAGATTCTGCTGGATATTTATAACTGTGTTTAAGTACCCGTAGCTACTCAACAAGCGTTGAGGACAACACTTCCTTTAAGGAGAGGCATGTTAGTTCCCATATTAACGGTATAGTCCCTTGTTGTTAATAGTGTAAATCCCTATTGTTATTATCAGACTTTGTAACCCCCATATTGTTATTATTGTGCCCTTAAATTATTATTGTTAGGTTGGCTAGGATTACATTGTGGCCCCATGGAATCCTATATATAGAAAGGAGGTTTTGTAATTTGAATCATCCAAGAATTTTTCATTCATGTAATATATTGGAGGTTTCCCCCTTTTAATGACTTATTTCTAAGGCGTTGATATCTTTCTTTTTTGGAGTTGCTCTGCTAATCAGGAATGTGAAGTTTTCTAAGGGGGGAGGGGGGGGGGTATCGAGCAATATGTTTCAGTGCGAATAGAGGAGAAGTCTCCATTTACTTTTGGGCCCAAAGCATGAAACAATTTTTTTTGGACCACACCCCCCCCGGTAGTAAAGCTCGGATGGAGAGGGGGGGACGCTGGTTAATGTGGGCCATAGATCGGGAGGCAAGTGAGATGGATGGTGGATAGATGGGAGGAGTTTAAACGTCAAGTGATGTGATGGGTTGTCGGGTAGCGGTACGTTCAACTAAAGTGAAAAATTTAGGATATATAGCATTGTCTTGTTGAGATTGCAATAAGATGATGAGCTTAGTGAAAAGAGCCGCCTTTCACTAAGGGTCTACAGTTATTTTTGGCAAGTTCATTTTTAGACATATGGATCATGTTCTATGAGTTGCAGGATGCTATTTGTGGATGGTTGGTCAAGTTGAAAAAAATATATGGACTTCTATTTTTAGACATATTGGGCGGAATCTATTTTTAGATTGCCAGTCTAAAAATAGATATGTCGAATATTATTAGCTCTTAATAATATTTGAACTATAAACATTATCTTATTCTCTTGGAGCACTTCAGTTAAGTGCACAGATGTGGCACTGGAGCTGACAGAAGGAATTACGCTATTCCTGAGGGTTAAGTGGAGCTATTGCATGGATACTTCAGTTAGAACTCATGTGACAGAGTTTGGTGGAGTTATTGAGCTAGTTGATGGAGTTGTGTTCAGTTTAACTGAGTTAAACATAGTTGAGCTAGTTGTGTCTAGTCTAACTGATTGATACACTAGTGAGAGTGGTGTGAATTAATTATTAATCAATTCACTAATTATTAAATCATTAATCAACTAAAGAATACATCAGTTAACTACAGTGCATGGACAGTTTCAGTGGAGACCAGTGAAGAGGTAGGTGAAAGAGCAGTGTGACTATCAATTGTGACTATAGTGTTGCATGATTTGCAACACACAGTGGTTGGAGATGCCAATGAGGATTTCGTGAGCAAGGATGGACCATTTCGAGCTCATTTAGAGCCATTCTTCAGCAATGATTGCGCAGTAGAGGCAGGCTAGCAGGTGGCAGAGATTGGAGCATGGGATTTGCTAGATCGGAACTGATTAGTGTTTAGCAATTGGAGATTGTATTGAGAGCTTGTGAGGAGCTTTGTATGATGATTGTTACATGATCTCTATGACATATAATGTATATATAGTTGGGGATTTTCAGCTTTAAGCTTTCCCATAAATTACTGTGTTCATATGTGTGAATTTTTTTATGGTTTTAATGTGTGCATGCAATTGATTTTATTTCCGCAATTAATGATCAATGGTAGAGGAGATTATGTATTGTGAATGAAGTCAAATAGTGTGTGATCAGGAGAATATTGGATGTATAACATATCAGTTATATAATTTTTACATGGTATCAGAGTGATATTGATCATTGGAGCAATTACAAAACATTGAAGTGGTTGAGTTTTGTGCTGGTGGAATTCGAATTTGCAGCAATGTTTTCTTGGTGTCGAAGTTGAGATGTATTTCAATGGATTGCGATTGGAGTATGCCATTGAGGGAAGCTTGAATTATATTGCATGGAAGGACAGGATGGAGGCAGTGCTGGAGGACAATGGGTTGAAGGAGTCCATAGATGCAGAAATTGCAAAACCTGCTTCTAGCGATGTTGCCGCACTTGACGCATGGCAAAAGAAGATAGAAAAATGTCAAAGGATTCTGTTGGAAGGTGTGAAGGATCACATAGTGTCCAACCTTCATGGTAAAGCTTCTCCATTATTGATGTGGAAAGCTTTGACAGATTTGTTCCAAAGCAAGAGCAACTAGAGGAAGTTGGCGCTCAAGGATAAACTCAGGAACATAAAAATGGAGAAAGGTGATAGTATACCCAAGTACCTCACGAAGTTTGTCCAGTGCAGGGATGAGCTGGGAAGTGTGGGGGTTACTGTAGATGACAAGGACTTGGTGAGCTTAGCTCTCCTTAGGCTTCTGAAGAGTTGGCATTCCTATTAGGCCTCTGTCAATGGTCAGGAGAAACTACCAGGATGGGAGTGACTTTGGTCGGATCTTGTGCAGGAGGAGATAAGGCAGAGTACCAAGGACGGATCTTCATCAAAGAATGCATATGAAGAAAATTGAGCTTTGGCTGCCAAAGCAAGGAAGGGGAAGAGCAAGAAGAATGCTTCTAAATCCAATGCGAAAGGCAAGAAGCAGGACATGTCCAAGGTGAAGTGCTTTCACTGTTACCAACACGGACATTATGCCACTAATTGTCCACAGAAGAAGAAAAATAACCAGGCTGCTAGATCTGCAGTTGGAGAGGCCTTAGCCTCGCAGTTTGAGCTAGATTTTTTGTTGATCGCATGCTTGGTCTCAAGTATGATGGGTTCAGTGTGGTTTCTTGACAGTGGTGTGTATTTTCATATGACTGGAGAAAAATATTTTTTCAGTGAGCTGGATGAGAAGGATCTTGGATTGCACATAGAGATGGGTGATGATGGTAGATATAGTGTGACCTGTATCGGGAGCATTTCCTTTGAGAGGTAATCTGGTAAACCTTTCATATTGAAGGATGTCATGAATGTTCCAGGATTGAAGAAGAATCTGATCTCGGTGGCCATGTTGGAAGACAAGGGATATGATGTTGTCTTTAGCGAGGGAAAAGCTTTCCTGCGCAGTAAGGCAATTGGTGAAACCCGGAGGATAGGGGTTCAAGTTAAGAACCTTTATGAATTGCAGGTAGATGGTTGTGCATCAATGGCAGGAAAGGCAGAAGGAGTGGTGATCCGAGATGAGGGCGAGATATGGCACAGGAGATTGGGCCATCTTCACCATGGTGCTTTGAAAATTTTGAAGCAAATTTCTACAGGGCTTCCCAAAGGTACACTTGCACAGTCAGATCAGTGCAAGGGATTTACTTTTGGAAAATTTGTGAAAGCCACCTTTCACGAGAAGGATAGTCGCGCCACGACGATCCTTGAGAGAATTCACACACACGTGTGTGGACCTTCCTTAGTAGCTTCGACAACAAAGCACATGTATTATGTGATATTTGTTGATGATTTTTCTCATAAGTGTTGGATATTCTTCATGCAGAAGAAGAGTGAGACATACTCAAAGTTCTATGAGTTCAAGGCACTGGTTGAGAAAGAATCGAGGAAGCAGGTGAAGGCTCTTAGGAGCGAAAATGGTGGTGATTTCATCTCTGGCGAATTCAAGGAATTTTTCAGTGCATAAGGAATTCGAAGAGAGCTCATAGCGCCTCATAACCCACAACAGAATGGGGTCGCAGAGCGAAAGAACAGAATGATCGTGGGTACTGCACGGGCGATGTTGCATGATCAGGGCCTTCCCATACACTTGTGGGCTAAGGCATGCAATTCTGCGGTTTATGTGCAAAACCGTCGTCCTCACAGAGTACTTGGCATGAGTACACTCGAAGAGGCATTTTCTGGTAAGAAGCCTGATATTTCTCATTTGAAGATTTTTGGCTCACCTGTTTACATTCATGTGACGAAGGATGCAGGAAGAAGCTAGAGCCGACCGCAGAGGTTGGGATATTTGTGGGGTACACTGATACACCCCATAACTATCGTATGTATTTACCAGACATTTGGAAGACTGTTATGTGACGGGATATCAAATTTCATGAGGAGAAAGCCATCAAGTGTTCGCTTGAGAGGGAGCCACACTTGCATGCAGACGAGGAGCTATTAGTTCCTAAAGATGAGCCTGAGGATGTGGATTAGCCACAAGAGGAGGTTCATGGAGTGGAAGAAATCACTCATGCAGCGCCAACCATCAGAGGGCGGAAGCACACTACAGAAGCTGAGCGACTGAATCAGGGTGCAGAGAATATTGTAGGAGCACCTACATCACAACGCAGACAGAGATAGTCACCTGACCGATATAATGGATACATGGCTCTGATGAGTAAGTTTATCATGACAGAACCATCCTCTTTCAAGGAAGCTGTGGAGGACCCTGCATAGGTAGATGCCATGGTGAAAGAGTATGATTCGATTGTCAGAAATAGTGCATGGGAGATTGTCCCAAGGCTGGAAGGGAAATCAGTGGTAGGTTCGAGATTGATCTACAAAGTGAAGCAAACCACTGACGGGAGCGTCGAGAAGTACAAGGCAAGATTTGTTGCCTGGGGCTTCTCACAGATTGAGGGGATCGATTATGAGGAAACCTTTTCACCTGTCTCAAGGTATTCTTCCATACGGACGATTCTTGCTCTCTCAGCATAGATGGGGTGGCACATTCATCACATGGATGTGAAGATTACGTTCCTCAACGGAGTGATTGAGGAGGAGGTGTATATAGAGCTGCCCGAAGGTTTCGAGATCTTCAACGACGAGTCGCATGTGTGCAGGCTCAAAGGAGCGCTGTATGGGTTGAAACAAGCACCTCGTACTTGGTACACACGGATAGACAGTTATTTCACCAGACTTGGATTCTCCAAGAGTGAGGCGGATCCAAACCTATACCAGATTGTGGTGGAGGCTAATTTTTTGATCATTTTACTTTATGTATATGATTTGATACTGACCGGTGATGAACAGTTGATACACTCATGCAAGGCTGCTCTTGCAAAGGAGTTTGAGATGAAGGACTTGGGCCTTCTTCATTATTTCCTGGGATTGGAAATTTGGCAGCACAGTGATGGATTGTTTGTGTCTCAAGGAAATTATGCCCAGGAGATACTGGAGAAGTTCAACATGCATGGCTGCAAGCATATCGACACTCCTCTTCCTGGTGGATGGAGGAAAGAGGATGCTACATCGACAGAGGTAGTGGATGCCACTGTTTACCGATAGTTGGTGGGGTTGCTTATGTATCTAGTCAACCTGACATATGCTACGTTGTTAACCAGCTTTCAAAAGCTATGGCTAAGCCTACCAAGCTCTTTTGGAAGGAAGGCAAGCATGTATTGAGATATCTCAGAGGCACATCAGGATATGGATTATGGTATAGACAGTCGAATGAGGTGAAACTGTGTGGCTTCACGGATGCAGATTGGGCAAGGAGCCGAATGGACAGGAAGAGCACATCTGGAGGGATTTTCAGTATCAGGTCGACAATAGTTTCTTGGTACAGTAGGAAGCAGAGATCCGTGGCACTCAGTTCAGTAGAGGCCGAGTACATGGCAACAAGTTTGGCTGCATGCGAGGCTATATGGATGAGGAAGATCTTGGTCTGGTTGTTCGGTTCACACTTAGATCCTACTGTGATATATTGTGATAATCAGAGTTGCATCAAAATCTCGATTAATCCAGTATTTCCTGATAGATCTAAACACATTGACATCCGGTATCATCATATCAGAGATTGTGTGCAGTGGAAGATCATGTTACTTTCATACATTCCCATGGAGGATCAGGATGTTGATATCTTGACGAAGGCGCTTGTTATCACTCAGGTTTTCCTAGAAGTTGTGTAAGAGGAAAGTATACCCGAGGTAACCACAAACCAATCTTTTAGATGCAGAATCTAGCCAATCTACATCCAGAGAGGGCTCTCTCTTTATGATTTATCTTTGTTTTTGAATGATTTTAGGCTAGTTATAGATGCAAAGTTTGTTTTGGGAAAATGGTGGAATCCACAAACTAAGGGCAAGGTTGAGGGCTTTCAGTCCATTGGGCTATGGAGTCTAAGGATGGTTTTACTGGATTTCTTTTCTGAACACAAGATGGTATTACAGGGCAAGATAGCTAGACAGAGAACAATCCTTAAAATTTAAAGTGGATGGATGGTCTTGAAGGGATGAAAGGCAACTAAGAATCTTTCACCATATTCAAGAGGAAAAAGAGAAATGATTACAAGCAAAGAGCAATGAAGGATTCTTTGTTACAGTAATCAACAATATTGAATCAGCAAAACATGAGCAATTAAGAATTCATGCTTATAACTAATCCAGAAGAAAACATCGAGAATAATCACATTTGAAAACAGAGTACAATTAAGCAAATTCTGTTTCAATCTTTTATGTAAACTATTCAGAAACGGATATGATGATAGCATAAACTAATATAAAAATTTAAACACAAGGGTTGGAAAACTTATTGAACTGAAGTCCAACACATGAATCCTGTAACAAGTCCAGTGCTTCAAAACGTCATCCAGTAAGCCACAAGTAAATTTGTCCAAAAGCTTTTTATTCCGAAAACCTCAATGTTACAACAGAGTAATAGAATCCACCCCAAATGCTTCCAAGAGTGGAGTATTTATACAAATTCTAAACTAAAATATCTTGAAACAAATATCAAAATTGGTTCACAAATCTCTCCAACTATTTACATAAATAGAACTAAAGTAAATGACACTCAAACTATTTGGCACTATTTTTGATGGATAAGTGATGACAAAGAGGAGAATTCGAATTTGATCCAACTCTTATTTGATGATGAGGCATCCAAGTCACTAACTGCTTCCTTTCTTTGTGTAATCTGCTCCAACAATTCTGCAAACTTGGGGTCCAATGATATCTTCGTATTTCTCAATCCGTAATAGATATGTAAAAAGTGAAAGAGGTTATTGTGGATAAATATGTTGGTGAGATAAACCTCTTTCACTTTCCTAAAATGCCTCTCCAGCTGTGCATAATATTCTCTGTAAAAAATATGTGTAAAACAGAGTTTTACAGAGTCTGAAAAATGGCCTGTAAAGATGCGCATGTATCTCTCATTATAAAACCACTGTGCAAAAAGTGAGATAGGTTTTTGTAGATGGGTCCCTTAGGAATATAAACCTCCTTCAGTTTTGTAAAATGTATTTCTAATTGGCCACAATATTTTCTGCAAAATGATGACTTGACTGTAATTTTCTGCAAAAAGTGCTTTCCAACTTTGTTTAATATTTCCAAAACCATAATAGCTGTTAGAAAAGTGAGAGAGGTTTTTGTAGATGGTCCTCTTAAGAACATAAACCTCCTTCAGTTTTGTAAAATTCATCTTTTATTGATCACAATAGTTTCTGCAAAACTATGACTAAAATATGCACTTTCTGCAAAAATGTTCCTTCTTGTTGTATTTTTCATCTTTTCACTTTTTTGTTCCTTTGACTGTTTTACTTTCACTTTAGATAAACTTCAATGTTGGTGAAAGTATTTTCATCTTTTTTTACCATTTTACTGCCTCTGTAATTACTTTTACTGTTTTACCTTTGACCGCTCTGTAACTTCATTTTTACTTTCACTCTGACTTTTACCTGATACACTTTAACCACTGATACTCTTTAATCCTGATACTCTTTGATTGTTCTTTACTGTGTTAGACTGAGCAGTAATTGGGAAAAGAACATTCTGGTTAGGGGAAATTACTGCTCTTTGAGTTGGATCATAGTTAGAATGGAATTGGAACAATTTGCAGGTTCGGGGAGCAATTTCACAGGTTTAAAATCTCCAGGGAGGACTCAGTGATGATTTTTAACCACTTTTTCAGCGGAAAAACAAAGGAAACTGAGTTTTACGTGCAGTCGGGGCGTAAAGGATAAATACCTGTTTTTTAGACGGAAACTGGTTTTCTAACAGGTAACAGGCAATGGAGGAACTGTTCTTCAGCACGGGCGCAGCGGAATCTTGGAGTAAATTGGTGTATTTGCTGTGAAATTTGAAAATTGCAGCGGGAGCTCGGTCTCTTTCAGAAACTAAAATAACTGAAAAAAACGCGAAAATGGCTTAAAAACAAGTCAAAAAGGGTTTTTTGTCGTTTTCGAGGTGATGACGTCATTTGACGTACGGGGTGACGTAAGGGAGTGGGGCCGGCGGTATGCGGTAGGCGGTAAGCGGTAAGCCCGCACCGCTTTTGTGCAAAAGTTGTTTTAAACGAATCGGCAGCGATTCCGTTGGATGTGTGACACGTGGATGATGAACTGTTTCGATACCACTATTTCCCCGCTGGTTAAAGTTCTTACCAAGGATGGGCAGCGGGATTGACGTGGAGCGTCGATCTGCGGAGGAGCGATCCGACGGTCAAAGAAATGGAAATATAATGGAATAGTTATTGCGCGGGCCCGACAGGGTTTTAAATACTATTAACGTTATTAATCTCCCCGGGGGGCGTCTGATAGGCGGAAAAAGGCTATTAATTAGTCCTGATGACTAATTAATCCCGAGTGTGTAAGAAACGAGTTGCGGCGGGATTAAACACACATATTATATGGTAAATTAATCAATACATAACTAATTCACCATAGGGCGGGGATTAATGGTATAACGATATATTTCACCAAAGGGTTTATAAAGCGGGGTTTTATTTTCAATGTGCGGGAATATATACTTTGGTAAAACATTATAATAAAGGGTTTTGGGGAAATTTATTAGAAAAGGGAGTTATATACTTAGGAAAAGGGATTTCACTAGGGATTTAATATAGTAAAATCAAATGTTAATATGAAAAAGGACAAGGAAAATCAAAACATCTTTGTACATCTAAGAAAGTGATAACTTATGAAGTAAATTGCAACATTTTATCATCAACACTTAAACTTAGAATAACAAGTTATTTTGAGGAATTTTATGGAATGTTGCATCAGTTTCCTAAGTAAAATAGGATTTTACTTAGGAAGAAGTTAAAGATGGAAGATAACAATGATGAATTATCTCAAGTGCTTAGGTCTTTTTTATCATTAGGCCGAGGGTCCGGTCCCTCCAAAAGTCAAGGAAATGCCTTGAGCCCTTTTGATCTCCAAATACCTTAATACTTTTGGGGGGGAATTAGTAAAACTCTTGAGGGGGAAAATGATGAGGGAGGTTAATGAATTTGACTTTGCTTGCTGTGATTTTCCAGTGTATTTCCTGCTTTAGTACTTTTGATGAAAGTAAATGATTAACCAACATGTAGCAGTACCATTCATCAGATAACACTTTGCAGCACCATCTACCTACCCTATCTACTTGACACTACCATTTTCTCTTCTTTATTAGGGTGCATTTAGACTTGCAAACTCTTTTCAATCTTTTTCTTTTTACATGGAAAATCTATCTAAATCTACCCTTATTACATCCAAGGGCTCAGATTAAACTGTTGAGCACCTTTTATTCACTCTACCTAGCTACTTATCTGCCAAGATTAAACTGTTTGGCTAGATATTTATTCTCTAATCTATAACATGAAATTGAAATATGACTAAGCCAAGTTTACACAGTTTGACTTATTCATGAATTGTGGCAAAAGTTTCACAAGCTGCACACAATTATTTTATTACAACAGATGAAAAAAGTAGTGGCATTTAGACTTGCGCACTTTCCTTGGTCTATTTTTTGCTTGGGGTTCATTTCTTTCTCTTTTTTGACCATTTTTATTCTTTTTACCCTTTGATTTTTCTTTTAGGGTATACCCTCTTTACATTTTTTAAATTTTTTGATTTTTTGGTTTTTCAAGAATATGGAACACCTTTGCTCAAGAAAAAGGTTTGAACATATTCCATAGTTCAATCAAGACGATCATGAAAAATGACACCTATTGGTATAGGAGTCTAACGGCGCTCACCGGAGAAAATTCGAATACCACGGGGGCGGGATCGGGGGTGCGAGATAATCCCTATCTTGTTTGAGGAAGGGAGTGTTGAGCTTGCAACAAGATGATGAGCTTAGTGAAAAGAGTCGCCTTCACTAAGTGGGCACTTCGAGCTATTTACACAGGCGCAAGGTCTATTTATTTTTAGACTATGTCTATTTTTAGACATGTCGATCATATTCTATGAGTTTCAGGATGCTATTTGTGGATGGTTGGTCAAGTTGGAAAAAATATATGGACTTATATTTTTAGACATATTGGGCGGAATCTATTTTTAGATTGCCAGTCTAAAAATAGATGTGTCGAATATTATTAGCTCTTAATAATATTTGGACTATAAACATTATTTTATTCTCTTGGAGCACTTTAGTTAAGTGCACAGATGTGGCACATGAGCTGACAGAAGGAATTACGCTATTCTTGAGGGTTAAGTGGAGCTATTTCATGGATACTTCAGTTAAAACTCATGTGACAGAGTTTGGTGGAGTTATTGAGGTAGTTGATGGAGTTGTGTTCAGTTTAACTGAGTTAAACATAGTTGAGCTAGTTGTATCTAGTCTAACTGATTGATACACTAGTGAGAGTGGTGTGAATTAATTATTAATTAATTCACTAATTATTAACTCATTAATCAACTAAAGAAAACATCAGTTAACTACAGTGCATGGACAGTTTCAGTGGAGACCAGTGAAGAGGTAGGTGAAAGAGCAGTGTGACTATCAGTTGTGACTATAGTGTTGCATGATTTGCAACACACAGTGGGTGGAGATGCCAATGAGGATTGCGTGATCAAGGCTAGACCAATTCGAGTTCATTCAGAGCCATTATTCAGCAGTGATTGCGCAGTAGAGGTAGGTTAGCAGGTGGCAGAGATTGGAGCATGGGATTTACTAGATCGGACTTGATTAATGTGTAGCAATTGGAGATTGTACTAAGAGCTTGTAAGGAGATTTGTATGATGATTGTTACATGATCTCTATGACATATAATATAAAGATAGTTAGGGGTTTTCAGCTTTAAGCTTTCCCATAAATTCCTGTGTTCATATGTGTGAATTTTTTTATGGTTTTAATGTGTGCATGCAATTGATTTTATTTCCGCAATTAATGATCAATGGTAGAAGAGATTCTGTATTGTGCATGAAGTCAAATAGTGTGTGATCAGGAGAATCTCGGATGTATAACATATCAATTATATAATTTCTACATGTCCCGAATATTTCATTTATGCGCTCAATGTTTAAAAGTTAGGATAAAGTGATTTTGTCACTTTTCCTTCTTATATGCATAAGAACATCTTGAAACAGAACTTAGGATAAACCATTTTAATCCTTTTCAAAGCCCTAATACACTTATACCTACCCTTTAAATTTTTGTTCTTTTGCTAGACTAACATTTTTTACTTCTTTGTTCTAGGGGTGCATTTAGACTAACAAACCCATATCTCTTTTTTTCTCATGAAAATTCTAATCTACTCTATCACTTATTTCTCCCATTGATTCAGATTAAGCATTTGAATTAATTTCATTGTCTACCTAACTACTGATTTACCAAGATTAAATTTTTTGGCAAATCTTTATTTTCTAACCTAATTGACAAAAATTCACAATTTTTCAATCATGATTAAGTGGTATGATTTGAACAAATATCTATTCATTGTAGAATTTTTAAACAAGTTAAATACAATCTTATTTGATTTTGACATAAAGAAAACTAATTTATCAGTAGTGGCATTTGAATTTGCAACGCTTTCAATGTTAATTTTTGTATTTTTTCTTTTGTGGGGTTCTTATTTTCTTTTAATGCTTTTCAGTTTTTCTTTTCTTTATGATATACCCTCTTTTCATTTTCTTATATATATATATATATATATATATATATATATATATATATGGAAATCATTTGGTTATTGAAAATTATTTACAATGTAAAATTACCGAGACAAAATACGAAATCACCTTGAGATCCTATAAATTATAGGACCCTAAAAGAAGTTTCTAATACAATGATGGGAAAGTGAGTGCCCCTTATAAGCCTGTAATAGTACACAAATTCAAAGAAACACATGAGTATAAAAGGCATCACAAGTTAGCATGTAAAATAATTCACAAGTTAACTATAATGATAATACAAAACAACACACATTCAACAAGTTTCATGCTAATGCAAAAAAAATAGTTCATAAGCGTTAACGTAAGTTAAAAAATATATATTGAAAACATAAAAAGAATATCCCTACTATATCCACAACATATTCATGAAAATGTATTGGCTCTAAGATTTTATTCAGGTGAAAGTTCCAATCATACATATACCATTAACGAACCACTATCCCCAATAGTGGAACATGAAGTCTACGCCTGCTCCTCCAAAGAAAGATACTCCCTCTATGCTACGGATAAGCCAAGGTTCTCAACAAACACCAAAGATCTTGATCCTAAGCAAAATTCCTAGCCAAAACCTTGGCTCCCAAAAGGCCATTACATGAGTTATGAAGACATATGTATAACAAAAGGAGTGACTATTCATCTCCTTCTATGACTCTTGGAATCCCCTCATGAGTCTTCAACTTCTTTACAAGATGACTCTTCATATTTATTACAACATGACTCTTCAAATTCCACAGTTGACACTTGGAATTTCACTTACAAATTAATTACAAAAGAAGATTACAATATACTCATACCCATATAGGAAAAAATTGGGTACATCCAACCAGAAAACCTAATAAGACAAAAAAATTAAGCTTTGGTTTGGGGAAACTCCATATCACTTTATGGATATCATTCATCGTCCATCACATCATCCATCGTGCATCATCTTTATGGTAAACTGTGCAAATCACAATTTTCCAATAATGGAAAAAATCGAGTTTATGTAACCCTGATGAAGAGGAACCGCACAAGCACGATGGCACAATTTTAACTAATAAAAACCTCCAAAAAACACCAAATCATTAATGAAATGAAAAATAAAAACTGTCAAATGAATATAAAGGAATTATGTTGTACTTGGAGAAAAGAGTTCGTGAAATGGTCCATCGGTCTAATCGCAATTCTCTTCTGAAGTTTTGGGTGAAAATTCACTCTTAAAAATCTCCCAATGGTAAAAACACAAATGGTAACGAAATTTTTACATTTTGAACTTTTATAGGAAAAACAGGCCTATTAAAATATTATTTTTTGCCTTTAGCTTGTAAAAATTCAAATTTTTAATGTTTTTTAACTATTTTTCGAGCACTTGCCCACAGGGCTTTGGTTCGACGGTGAAGGGTGCACTGTTAAGGCACTCCATGCAATAGGTCACCGATTCCAATACCCCCGTGGGTGCTGACTTACAAAAAAAAAAAAAAATTCGAGCACTTATGATGATTTTTGAGTTTGAATGTGCATTTTACAAGTTTAATTATAGAAATATATCATTTTGGAAATGAGTAAACTTTTATCACTTTTTCAAGCTTTTAAAAATTATGAAAAGGAGTAATACTATAGTTATCTTAAGCTTTTTTAGACTCTAGAAAAGTGAAAATATTGTCAAGTATGCTTGTTTGTTTTGAACTTGTTAAAGAAAACGAAAAACATCTTCTTGATATGAGTTTACCCCTTTTACGAATCATGCGGATTGTTTACAAATAAGGTATACTTTGACCAATCATGATCAAAATAGTTCTCTCCTGCATTAGTTTACCCTTTTCTGGGACTGAGAGACAAAATTTACGAAAAAGGATGTTTTAGAGTTTACTTATGTTTTTCTCCTCACTCCCTAAAAGTGAAAAGAATCGAGCTTTACTTTCTCCAGGCTCGTTAAAATTTTATGTTGAAATATATACACGGGGTTATTTTTTTTGTATTTTCAGACTCTTTAAATGTGAAAATGTCATCGAGTTACCCCTTCACTGGACTCATGAAAAATAAACAGTGTAGGACTTGTCAATCATGACAAGATCGAACCACTCCTTCCTAGAGTTCGTTAAAAATACTATGAAGGACTCATATGAAGGATGAGATTTCCTAACAATCATATGTTATCCTCCTCAAGCTTGCATAAAAATAAAAAAGTACTTTGTAGTAAGTGGGGGGAAATTGGAAAGAAAAAATTGTTTCTACATTATAGAAGGTAGTATGTCATTCTTGAACATGACACTTCATCATATTTGTGTACGGGTTGGGAAATTCATTTGTCTCTCAATTTATCATACCTCATTGAAAGCCTTTAATTTGGTTTTGGGTCTTATTTTTTAGTAAAATACTACCAAGTCAAAATGTCGTGTCGCCAATATTTTCAAGATAAATTCAACCTCAGTAAAAATTACATTGCAATTCATATCCTTCAATCACATCGGCCATCCCTGATTTAGTCCTAAATCACTCCAAATTTGTTCTTCAAAACTTGACATGAGTTTCGTGTCGTAGGTCCTCGTGTGACGAGTTGCTTCCTATCGACTTCAACTCATTATCTAGGAATTTTATCTACAAACATCCTTTAGTACCTTGAAGCTTTCATGTGTTAATGGCAGGTTTCTCGCCTTCAACGACGAGTTCTCATCATTTACCTTCGATCGTATGATTCTACGAGTGTTCAACTTCAAGAGATTTAATCACACTTCATAGATTGTACTAAGGTACCTTGAGAACCATTGTCATTATTGGAAGTTTCTCTCGCACCCGTTAACATTTCACATCATTTATCAGTAATAAGGTGGTTTCTAACATGTTTGAATTCAAGACATTCAATCACATGGCTATATTCGTACTATGGAACGATAGAGATGAAGACCAAGACCTTAGATATAGTTTCATCCATCCAGGATGCATGGAGTTTTAAATATTCATGATTGTAAATATGCATCCATATTTAATGGTTGTGTCCATACTCTATCTATTGTTGGCATGGATCTTTTCATATTTCCATATTGTTTCTTTGAGAAACCTTTTCTCTCAGTATGGGAATTCCTACCTCAGTGATGATTATATGAAGATATTGTATTGTAACCCTTTATTTTATGTTTTAGGTCTCCAACCATGGTCTCTAATCTAAACTTTGGCATGATAAAGCACTTCAGTCATCAAAAAAATTTAATGACTTTTCACTTTAGGGGGGAAATCTATTACACGTCATTTTGTCACCATTTGGAAAATGACCATCAATCTGGATCTCTCACTATCCGATGAAGTGTTCCAAGAATTCCCTTGCATTATTAGAAGCAAAAAATCCGAAAGAAAACAATAATCATGGATTATATTTCTCAAGGAACCTACTTTTAAGAACTTGTGCGATTTCCTAGACAATATCTACGCAACCACAGTTTTGACCATTATGGCCTGCAGAAATATGTGCTATGTCTTCCACTGAAAATTGCACAAATCACCTAACGAGAGTAAAAATAAAAAGTAATTTCCAGAAGCCTTGCTGGAGGAATATTTCTCAACTGAAAGCCTCGAGCCTCTACATTCTTGGGCCTCATCCCTCTATTCATGGAGAAAAATTCCTCCTTGATCTGAAATAGGATTGAATATTTGCCGAACTAGAACTCACTGTTAACTTAGATTACTTAGTGTGGTTGATTTAAGGAAAGTAATTCAATTTCACGACTTAATCCAGAACTTAAGAAACACAATTAAACATGAATTTGCAGCAAAGAAATGAGATATAAGACATCAAACATTGATTACAGAGTTCGTCCCTGATGGACTATGTCTCTAGGTTCGTTTTCAAGATGGGCATTCATTCGAGTAGAAATTGATCCAAGGAACTATTTAAATCAAGAATCACCAAAATGAATGTGCTTACAAGCACCTTGGTCACTGACAAAAGAAATTTCTCCCTCCTAGATTTCTAATGACTGTCTCGGCGCCAAATTCCACCTCCAGAAGACCAAGATACACTGAAAAGAAAAAGGCCTCCTCTCTTGCAGAATTATGAATTCAAACTCCAAAAGCACTATCTCTTTCCATGGAGAAATGGTTTAGTTTTATAAGGTTCAGGCCAAGTTTAAGGTCAAACCACCTAGGCCAAATATTGTATATGGTTTTGGAATTAAAGTGATGAAGCTCTTGGTGCAATTAACATATTACACATAGAATTTTAGTTACATTGTGGTCTAATTAAAACAAATAACCCACTTTATAATTTGTATTAAAAATAATACTGGATCGTCCTGGATCAATCCTCTCCACTTGAAAGCTTTTGGACCACCAAAAGTTTGATTTAAGCAGTCATAAGGTGAGGGTGCATCTCCCTCACTCTTCCGATCTCCATCCACCTTGCCTTGCTTGGATTCATGCCTTTGGGTCCCACTTGAAGATATTCAACATGTCCACGCCTTGAAGTGTGAACATTCCTATCCAAGATGGTATCTTCCTGCAATTCATTCATATACTCAGGTGAAAAATCATCAATTTTAGGGATCTTTGTATCTTCCTCTGGATCAATGATCATCGGAGGTTCATACAACTTCATATTTTCTACATTTGCAACTGAATAAATATGCATGTAAGGAGGTAAATATAACTGGAATGCATTATTTCCAATATTTTCCACAATCTTGAAAGGATCATACTTGATGGGTTTCACTTTCTTACCTTCCCCTTTCAAAATGTATTTACTGATATACAACCATACCTGATCATCGACCTGAAAATGATGATCCATCCAATTCTTGTCGTGGCACATTTTGTACTTGCCCTAACTCTTCTCTAACTGATCCTGCACTGCTTCATGTAATTATTGTATCTATTGAATGAACTTAACTTCTTTATTTGAATAATCATTTCCATCCACTTTATCTTCTTCACCAAACATGAAATCCATTGGTGAGTTTGGTAGAAACTGAAACATGTTTCAAATGGAAATCGATTAGTCAAAGAATGTAAGGATTGATTGTAAGCATGTTGCACATAAGGTAAAGATTCATCCCACAACATAGGATGTTTATTGCAGTAACCTCTAATAATGTGTATCATTGTCCTATTTACCCATTCTATCTACTCGTCGGTTTGTGGATGAAAAGTTGTGCTCTTTTTTAGTTTTGTGTCCATGAGTCCCCACAAAATGGACCAAAACTCTCCTACAAAGCGAGTGTCCCGGTCGGAAATGATGGAAGTAGGTAACCCAAAAAAAACCCATACATGTTGAAAGAACATATGTGGAGTATGTTCAGCAGTTACTTGCTTTTTACATGGAAAAAGAATGCACATTTTGTTGAAAAGATCAACCATGAAATACATGTAATCATGCCCTCTCCTGGACATAGGAAGTCCTCCAAAAAATTCCATGGATATCTTGTCCCATGGTTATGAAGGAACTGGAAGTGGCATACACAAGTCAATATTTCAATTGCTTGGTTTTCTTGTCGAACACATAACACATCCTTTAATGTACTTAACAAATGTTTCATACATGTGAGGCCAGTAGAAATACCTTTGAATTTGTGCCATTGTATTTCTTACGCCAAAATGTCCTGAAATGCGAGAAGAATGTGCTTCCCGAATAACATGCACCCTTTCTATCTATGGTATGCACAACTTACCCAGATGATATAACAACCTATTAGATATCATTTTTGGGATTCAACTGCGTTAATTTAGTCATTCGTCTATGACCATTTCCATGAGAGGTAGTCGTAACTGACTAATTTCTCATGATTTTTGAATAGTCCACTTAGCACTCATTGCATCGGGTGATGTTCACAAGGGGTGAAGAAGTGGGATTGAAACTAGTGAAATGAATCACATAGCGTCAATCATCACTTTCGGGACTTGCACCCAGTAACCAGGACTTCCTGGGAGGTCACCCATCACGGAACTCCTCTGGCTCAAGCACGCTTAAATGTGAAGTTTTCCCCACAATCAAGCCCACTTAGCTTGCTACCCCATTTGCAAAACCTTAGCAACTATTGTGCCTCATGAACCATTCAAGAAGAGATCCCTTTACTCTTAGTATTTTAAGTAAGAGGGGTTTTCGCAGTGCATTATATTAGATATCATTTTTGGGATTCAATTGCGTTAATTTAGTCATTCATCTATGACCATTTCCATGAGAGGTAGTCATAACTGACTAATTTCTCATGATTTTTGAATAGTCCACTTAGCACTCATTGCATCGGATGATGCTCATAGGGGTGAAGAAGTGGGATTGAAACTAGTGAAATGAATCACATAGCGTCAATCATCACTTCCGAGACTTGCACCCAGTAACCAGGACTTCCTGGGAGGTCACCCATCCCAGAACTCCTCTGGCTCAAGCGCGCTTAACTGTGGAGTTTTCCCCACAATCAAGCCCACTTAGCTTGCTACCCCATTTGCAAAACCTTAGCAACTATTGTGCCTCATGAACCATTCAAGAAGAGATCCATTTACTCTTAGTATTTTAAGTATGAGGGGTTTCCGCAGTGCATTATATTAGATATAATTTTTGGGATTCAACTGCATTAATTTAGTCATTCATCTATGACCATTTCCATGAGAGGTAGTCGTAACTGACTAATTTCTCATGATTTTTGAATAGTCCACTTAGCACTCATTGCATCGGGTGATGCTCACGGGGGTGAAGAAGTGGGATTGAAACTAGTGAAATGAATCACATAGCGTCAATCATCACTTCCGGGGCTTGCACCCGGTAACCAGGACTTCCCGAGAGGTCACCCATCCCAGAACTCCTCTGGCTCAAGCGCGCTTAACTGTGGAGTTTTCCCCACAATCAAGCCCACTTAGCTTGCTACCCCATTTTCAAAACCTTAGCAACTATTGTGCCTCATGAACCATTCAAGAAGAGATCCCTTTACTCTTAGTATTTTAATTATGAGGGGTTTCCGCAGTGCATTATATTAGATATCATTTTTGGGATTCAACTGCGTTAATTTAGTCATTCATCTATGACCATTTCCATGAGAGGTATTCGTAACTGACTAATTTCTCATGATTTTTGAATAGTCCACTTAGCACTCATTGCATCGAGTGATGCTTACAGGGGTGAAGAAGTGGGATTGAAACTAGTGAAATGAATCACATAGCGTCAATCATCACTTCTGGGACTTGCACTCAGTAACCAGGACTTCTCGGAAGGTCACCTATCCCAGAACTCCTCTGGCTCAAGCGCGCTTAACTGTGGAGTTTTCCCCACAATCAAGCCCACTTAGCTTGCTACCCCATTTGCAAAACCTTAGCAACTATTGTGCCTCACGAACCATTCAAGAAGAGATCCCTTTACTCTTAGTATTTTAAGTATGATGGGTTTCCGCAGTGCATTATATTAGATATCATTTTTGGGATTCGACTACAGTTGAATCCCAAAAATGATATCTAATATAATGCACTGCGGAAACCCCTCATACTTAAAATACTAAGAGTAAAGGGATCTCTTCTTGAATGGTTCATGAGGCACAATAGTTGCTAAGGTTTTGCAAATGGGGTAGTAAGCTAAGTGGGCTTGATTGTGGGGAAAAATCCACAGTTAAGTGCGCTTGAGCAGATGAATGACTAAATTAACGCAGTTGAATCCCCAAAACGATATCTAATATAATGCACTGCGGAAACCCCTCATACTTAAAATACTAAGAGTAATGGTCATAGATGAATGACTAAATTAGCGCAGTTGAATCCCAAAAATGATATTTAATATAATGCACCGCGGAAACCCCTCATACTTAAGATATAACAACCTGTCATGAACATGAAAATTGAATTCTTCCACCTAAGTACCATAAGTTAGTGATTCATAAATATCTTTGAAATCAACATCTATACTTTATTGTTCTAAATAACTTCCATGTTTGAAAGAATGATTCTGCAACATTACTGAGGCATTCAAAGATGGTCTAGACAACATATCAACTATTTTGTTTGTTACACCTTTCTTGTACTTAATTACTAAGTGAAACTGATGAAGAAATCCCATGCATCTATAATGGCGAGATTGTTACAACTTAGTATAAGACTTAAGGTACTGAGGCAGCTGATGATCTGTGTGAATCCCTGTTTCCTTACCCATTAGATAGTGTTTCCATTTCTTTACACTTTCAACCAAAGCAAATAGTTCTTTATCATATGTTGGATAATTTGCTACTGCTTTAGAAAAATTTTATGAATGAAAAAAAATAGGTTTCCCTTTTTGAAGTAAGACTGCACCCATTTCATAACCACTAGCATCTGTTTCAATTTCAAATGGTTGTTGAAGATCTGGTAAAGCTAAGATTGGTGATGTGACAATTTTCTTCTTATGTGAATTAAAAGCTTGTTGTTGTTTCCCTCCCCATTGAAAGGAAAATCTAGAGCCTGTTAAATAATGTAACGGTGATGTAATCAAGAAAACTGAGAAATTAATTTCCTCCAATATTGAACTGCACCTAAGAAAATCCTAACTTTAGTCACATTTTTTAGTCTTCACCACTTAACAATCACATCGATTTTAGCTGGATTGATTTTAAACTGACCACCTCCAACTATGTAACCAAGATACGCCAATGAATTTTTCCCAAATTTACATTTGGAGAGTTTAAGATATAGTTTCTCCCTTTACAACACTTCAAAGACCTGTTTAACATCCCTAGCATGATCTTCCATACTAGAACTGAATATCAGGATATCATCAAAGTAGATTATGACAAATTTATCAATACATGGGAGAAATACAGCATTCATAACCCTCATGAAAGATTTTGGAGAATTACATAAACCAAACAGAATAACTAACCATTCAAGTAGCCCCTGCCTAGTCTTAAATGCAGTTTTCCAGATGTCATTTTATGCAATGTGAAATTGATGATACCCACTATGCAAATCCAACTTAGTGAAATAGACAACATTTTTCAACTGGTCAAGTAAATCATCTATTCTTGGAAGAGGATACCTTTATTTATAGTGATTTTATTTAAGGCCCTAAAGTCGACACACATTATCCATGTCTTGTCTTTCTTAGGAACCAAAATTATTTGGTGGACCACATGGAGATGAACTGGGTCAAATGAAACCTTTCTCAACCATCTCTTCGATTTGTTTCTTTATTTCTTCATTTTCTATGACTGACAAGTGATACATTCCCACATTAGGAAGAGGGGCATTAGACAATTTTTTTATCTCATGTTTTATTTCCCGTTTAGGAGGCAGATGTATCGGTTCTTTAAATAGACTTTGACAAGAATCTACCACTTTAACCAAATTTTCTTTAAACTAAGATTCACACCTTGAAAAAGAAGCATGTTGATCCTTATGTTTTTCTTTTACAATCATGAGTACATATCTTTTAATTGAACTTATTATCCTCTTCATCTGATTAGTAGTAACTAAATCCAAGTGCGTTTTGATTTTATGTGCCCTGAAAATGTATTTGATCCCATATTTCTTAAGTTGATATTTATGATCTTTCCTATGGAACACATCATCACGATCATAAAGGCAAGGACTTCCTAGAACTACTGCACATATGTCTAATGGAATCACATCTGAATCAACTTCATCAATGTAATTAGCTGTGATGGAAAATTTTAAACGACACTGCTTTGGGACATTTATCTGAGTCTTTTCTTTTAGCCAACCTAATGGGTATGGTCTTGGATGATTCCTTGTCTCTAAACCCAATTTCTTAACTAATTCTTCAGATATTAAATTTGTCTGTGATCCACTTTCCAATAATGTGTATATTTTCATGTGCTTATAAGCTATCCTTATGTGAAATAATTCAACTCTTTTATCCTCATCCAAATGATTTATGTTTGAAGAAGATGCAGAATTAATAGAACTTGAACTAGCATCAGAACTTTACCTGTCATAACCATTGCAGTTATTTTCCTTTCATCGCTTGTGTCGGAGCTCAAATCTTGTTGATTGTTGTATTAGCCTTATTTTCACCTTTCTTTTTCTGGAACTTTTTTGGTTTGAGTTTTGGGTGAAGTTTCCAACATTTGGCTTCATCATGTCTGATTCTCTAGCAGTGAGAACAAGTAGGTCTTTTACTTTCCTTCTGAGCTGTCGTTTTTTTCTTTCCCTTCGAACTTCTCTTCCCCTTGCTATCTTTAGAATCCTTGATTTCTGATTATTTAGATGCTTTCTTTGAAAAATTGAATGGTCTACCACCTGATTCAATATGTATGGCTTGAACACACACTTCATCAAAGTCAGTGGGGTTAAACATCAATAACGTATGTTGCAAATAAGAATGTAAACTTCCAATGTAATTTAATAAAGTTTCACGTGAATCCAATGGAATACCAAGCGCCAAATATTTCTTCCAAAACTCCTGAGTAAAATCTTGAACACTTTGTCCTTTACCTTGCCTCAAATGCCACCAATCAATAAAATCTTGATGCATGTATCCCAAAGGATAGAATTGTTTTCTGAGATATTTTAAAAGCTTAGACCATGAAGAGATGACTTTACCTTTCCTCTTTAAATTTACTTGAGTTTTACTTTCCCACCATATTAAAGTTGTTCCCCCCATTCTAAGTGTAGCTAACTCAATTTTTGTTCTTTCATTGGAAATGTTCTGAATTCTACAATACACTTCTAATTTCTTAATATGGCTATCTAACTTTTCAAGATTCATTTTGCCATCATAAATAGGTAGTTCAAATTTTACAACAAGTTTCAAAAGACAAGATTTATGAGGTTTATTTTTTGTTTAAGAATCTAAACTGGAAGAAGATGAAGATGATGATGATTAAGATGATGGAGGAGAATGAGGTTTATCAACTTTTCTTTTTCCTTTTCCCTTCTTCTTCGCTTTCAAATATGAAACTACATCTCTCGCCTTCTTATCATCATGGAGTTCTCCCAACATCCGTTGCATGTTCAAAAACATTTTTTGAAACTGCTCATCGCCCATGACCTTTACTTCAAGACTTTCACCTACATCGAATCCTCCCATTGTCGATCCTTGAGCGACTTTCCGCTTTCCAACTTCTAGGTCTATCTCCTCGAGCATTCCTTCTCCACGTCACAACCTGGACCTGGTTATCATTCACTGGAAAAAATCCTACAAAATGCAACCTTCTCTGATACCAAAATATGATTTGAAATAGGATTTAATATTTGTCGAAGTAGAAATGACTATTAACTTAGATTACTTAGTGTGGTTGATTGAATGAAATCAATTCAATTTCACGACTTAATCTGGAACTTAAGAAACATAATTAAACATGAATTTTCAGCTTAGAAAATATATAGAAGACAACAAACATTGATTACGGAGTTCGTCCCTGATGGAATACGTCTCTGGGTCCGCTTTTAAGATGGGCGTCCGTTTGATTATAAATTGATCCAAGGAAGTGTTTACATCAATAATCTCTAGACTGAATGTGCTTGTAGGCACCTCTAGTCACTAAAAAAATAAATTTCTCCCTCCTAGCTTTCTAATGAATATCTCAGCACCAAATTCCGCCTCCAAATGACCAAGATAGACTGAAAATAAAAACGCCTCCTCTCTTGCATAATTCTGAATACAAACTCTAAAATAAATCTCTCTTTCCTTGGAGAAATGGTTTAGTTTTATAAGTTTCAAGCAAGGTTCGAGGTCGAACCACCCGTGCCAAATATGGTATATGGTTTTGGAAATGAAGTGATGAAGCTCTCGGTGAAATTGACATATTACACATAGCATTTTACTTACATGGTGGTCTAATTAAAAATATGCATTAATAAACAAACAACCCACTTTAGAATTTGTATTAAAAATAATCCAACGATCTAGGAAAATGATGTAACAACTTGGCGGTGCGACTCCATGTGACAGGTTGTACACCGGTGGTCTAGTGGCTGGCTACCACCTCGGCGGTTAGCTCCAGCGGATTTGGCAGACATCCATGTGAAAACTCTAATATTCAACCTTCGAAAGTTTGCTTTGCGGTATTATTCCCAAACTGTTGGTTGTTATCTACGTTCAAACCTGTTCATATGTCCTGCGGTCAACTCCGCCCAATGGCTAACTCTTCCCCCACGTGGTTAGACTGATGTAATATGGTTTATACATATGCTTTATAACCATATATTTCAACCACCGAAAGGTTTTTTCACTATGATTTATATCACCACTTTACACATATACATAATCACCATGAATCATTTGAAATTCAAAACTTGCACCATAGGTAAAATGAAGATTCTCTTTCATCTGAAACCACTAGAGTATTGGAAGACTTTGCTAGATCATGGTGTTGTCTTCGACATGCAACTAGACTTCCTTGTCGATCTTGAACTGATTCAAGATCCTCTTATATCACTCCATTTGTGTAACCCTAATCCATTGTTTTGAGGATATCATCGCTTGAGAAGACGATCTCAAAATTCCTCCTATTGGCCTATAAATTCAACACAGACCAGAGGGCTAAGGTAGTTTTGAATGTAAACTTATGTTGTTGAAATAGGGCCGGAAATATTGTCATCTAAGGGGAGGATTGAAGACTATTGGGAGTATGCCTACATCATCAAGGCAAGGTTTTATTGCTTCTTCTTGTTCAAAGATTAATACAACCAACTATTTCTTTCCTAATTGTACTTTTCTTAATGCTCTTTTCAAATTTCCTTGATATTTTGCATAATTTATAACTGAATATGGGTTTAATCCTATGATATATGTTATGTTGCAATTTTCATTTTCTTTGTGTTTCATCTTTCTCTATGCTATGCTTTTATGCCTTGTTTCTTTCTATTCATACAAATATCCCTTTGAAGCAACGATGAAATGATTTTGAAAGCATCATAAGGACTTCCATAGGAATTTCATAGAAATGTAAGAGGCTCTTGCATATCTCATACTTCATACTTTAGTTGTGAATTAAGGAAAGGTAGCAGTCACTTGTTTTGTTTGTTACTATATCTCTTTGGAATCTATGGAGATCACTCTTGTTCACAAGAGGGATTTGTCCACCATAAAAATATTGGCCTCATCTTATTTGATCTGCTCAATCCAATAATACACTTCAATATGTCTAATTCAATTATTTAGTTTTTTTGCAATAGATTCTCCGTTAAAAATTAGCAAATCAAACTTTATTTCCAATTTAAAGAAAGGATTTTTAGAAGCCTTTATATGTTGTTTGCTAAAATTATGAGAATAATATGATGAAGAAGAAGAACATTCACTTGAAGATGGAGATGGAGGTTTAGGATTTTCTCCTCCATCTTCCTGATTTAATATAACATTGTCCTATGCTTTCTCTCCCTTCTTATTTTCCTTCTTTCCCAATCTCTTCTCATAATTTGCAAACAACTTATCTACTTTATTTTCCATGGAGTAGAAATATTTCTTTAAATCTCGCTCATTCTCGGTACAAGCATCGTTATCTGTCATTTTCATTCTTTGTGTTGCACATCCAATCTCTGGGTCAAATGACATAAAATTTCCTTCTCCTTGTTTGATTTTAGCTCTGGTTATCATGCACACTCACAATTCAAATCAGCAGGAAAACCGATATGATACCAAACATGACCCAAAATTTGTAATTTATCAACATTATTTAAAATTTTTTATTCAGATGATATTAGCAGGATTGCATGAAAGAGCATTTAAAAACCATTTATGCAAACACTTAATGAAGAAGCAACATAAATGAGGCCATAAAGATAATACACACAAAATATTGATAATGGAGCTAATCTAATGTGGACTATGTCTCCAGGCCCTACTTCAATAGTGGGGAGGTCTCTTCATTCATTTCATCAAAAGAAAGTCAAGTACATGGAAAAATACATCACTATATCTATAAACTTCAGAGTGACTTGAAATTTGGCTGCTCAAATCATAACAATCACAGCACCAGTAAGTCTATCTCATCCTCAGACTTTTCACTGCATACATGACCTACTTTTGAAAGATGCATGAATATCTCAAACTTTTTTCCCAACAATTAATGATGAATGTGTGTTTTTACCATGACCCTTGAAATATACTACACATATGAGAAAAATACTTGCACAATTTTGATCCTTGCAAAATTATGTTTAAAATGAGTATAAAGTCTTCTGCCACATTCTAACATTTTCAATTCTGGCCTCTCCGAGATTTTTTTAGATTCCTCACAAAATTAAAAATAATATTCCTAGAATATTCCTGTAGCCTATTCCTAACTTGAAAATTGTTCTCGCTCCTAGTTCCTCTACGCATGGTTTTGCAGCGTGCAGTTCCAGTGCCCTCTTGGTTCCTCTACCTTGCGTCATAGTTTCGCAGGCTCACGACTCTGCACAATCCTCCTGTTTTTCTTTGGGTGTTTGAATTACAACACTTATATTAATTTGTTGGCGGTGATATCAAATCCACATGCAGAAAGCATTGGTTGGTGGCTCAAACTGGAGGGCGGAGGTCTCGGGGGTAAAACTTGCAAGCCTCCCCCATTGGTTTTCATATATATATATATATAATGGTTCCATAAAACCCAAATTGTGACTTCCATTGTTTAAATAACAATTGAACTTACGTTACAATAACAAACCCATACCTCTTAGTTTCCAAATCCGTTTGTTAAAATATGTGTCATTATAATGTTGGTATATATATGACATATATTATAGTGTTTGTTAAAACAATTTTCCCTCCAGTTTTTCTTTACCTCGATTTTCTTCCAATTTTCCACTATATATGGTATGTCTCCATATTGTAACCCTTTTTTTAATAAATGTTTTATAACCATAACCATATTTTATTATATATGGTTTTTTTAACGTTTTTTAATGATTTTAATATTTTGTTTTTATATGGGACTTTTATTATATATTATTTTTTGTCTTTTTTATAAAAAAAGGAGTCAATGATTGGACGCCATGTGTCAATGAATGGTAAACCAATAATTGTATGCCATGAAATCCATGGGTCCCATGTGGCACATTGTGGCCCCTCTTTTCCTGCTTGCCTTGTCAACTTAGAACTGTGATAGGTTGGTCATACAAACCTAGATTTGAGTGTTGTCTGCACCATTTGAATCATAATGAAGAGCACTATAACTTGGTCTTAGTTTTTATGAATTTTTAAGACTGATTTTTGAGGTTTTCATGAGCCACCTAGATCACTAAGGAAGGATGAATTTTCAACTAGCCTATCATCATATCACACACTATGACAAGTGCATCAAGAAAGGATGTATACTCTAAACCTTCTTCACCTCCTAAATTAGTTATGTCATTTTATCTAATAATTGGTATTTATGTGCAACTAATCATTTTCCTTAGATGGTATGGAGCTAGAACTCTAGTTTTCCATATGTCTAAGAATTTTGCTTGGGCCCCTAGGAGGAAAAGTAGATGTGATATTACACAAGTATATGTGATAAAATCTTTACTCCTTTGTATGAAATACATTTCTCCAAACCATGTCCAAGGTTTTCTAAGAAATTTATCCATTTTTTGGACCAAATCAATGATTATTATATGGATGAGAAGAGTACATTTATTAGAATATACGGAGTAACCAAAGCTACTACAATCCCTTCATATAATTTTTCAAATGGAATAGTAATTAGAGAAATATATTATGTGACCATCCTTCATTATTTCTATTGTTTGTTATCTTCTCATCGAAAGAAACTATATCCCTCTTATCCTCTCCATATAAGATTTAATGGACTAACCAATTTTATTTTTGCAAGAATAGTTGTAGAAAGTATGGAAAAGTATGCATTTAAGAAGGAGATGTTTAAATTTTATAATCCAAATAAAGTGCTACAAAACCATCCTATGGCTATAACCTAGGCATTCTTTCATGAGAACTTCTTATAAGAAGAATTAAACAGGACAATGCACTTAGATGAATAATTATAAGCAGTATACTTGCATAGATTCAAAAATAATAAAAAGACGAGGAAGAAATAAGGAAGAAATACAAATAAAAGTATAATTAAAGGAGAAAAAAGGAAGAGAATGATAAAAAAGAGCTTAGAGGAAGAGAACTAAAGAAATCAATTTAAAAGGAAGAAAGCTAAAGATGAAGTAATATAGTGAATTAAGATTTAAAAAAAAGTATAAGTTGAAGCCAAAGATAATGTAATAACAAAAATATTGTCTCTCCAATAACATACAAGAACATATGAAAAGATAAGAGAGGGTGCAAAGATGTTCTGATATTTTGAAAATATGGAAACAGGACTATGCAAATTCTCCTCCTAATGACCCAAAATGAATAATAAAGACACCCTCAACAACAATAGGGGGATGGAATGTTGGAATGGGTCCTATTGGATTTGAGTGATATTTTTAAGGAGGATTTGAATAACTATTATAAGGTTTGGAATTTGTAAATAAAATTTCATAGAAATGCTATATTCCCTCCTCTCAAATATGGATGCAATATTTTTCCAAGTTAAAGTTATGTCTACCTTTGAAGAAAGCAAAAAATTGGAGAGGTATACAATACAATAAACTCTTAAGGTTAGAAATATCAAAGAGGATTAGCTTAATAAATGCCTTCAGTGATTAACACTAAAGAAGAGTACAAACAAAGTAAAGCATAACTTAGCTCCATACAGGGCCCTACTGGAACAACATAATTATCCATGCTCTCATGAAATTTAAAAATTTTATGAGGTTTGGAAAGAATATTTAAAGGATAAATAAATATAAATGGGAAATTTCATAATGATTGAGTTTGGAATGTGAAGAGTTAATAAGTTGAAACAATTTAGTTTCCCATATTCTCCTCTAATACAAATAAGTTGAATATTGAGAAGAGAGGACTTTTTTGTTGATAATATGATGGGATTTCATGTTAATTGAGAAGATTTATTGGCTATATTTCTAGGGTATTTTGGTGTTGTCTTGGCAAGGACTATTCTTTGCTATTCATAGTGTTCTACGATTTCTATAAGAATAGATATTATAGTTGTAAATAAGTATCATGATTATCTATATATGTTCTCACTTTTACTAATAAATAGTGTGAACAATATGGTATCAAGTTGTATCATTCACTAGTAATTGTAGGTTCACCTCAATTTTCTATTATCTTTCTAAAAATTTCTACAATTGGTGACTCGATGAGTTATACCTTCTTATTGTTTTATCTTTGTTCTATATCTATCTAGGAACAACTATTACTTTTGTTTATGTTTATAGTTTAATTGTAGGATTTTCCTTGGTATATAAAAGCCCATAGGCTTTGTGAACCTAACTAAAGAAGAATGTTATGTGGTCAACTTATTTGATTTGGTTTCTCACTAATATAAATTGAATCATTATATTATTTTTCATCTATGTTGATGCTTTCAAAATGGAAAAAATTGTAGGAATCAATTTGCAAGGTTGTTTTAACGGTTGTGGTGTTGAACAAAGCGTAACAACTATAGTATTAGAATTTCCTAGGATGAAAATGGAAAACAAAGAAAAGGTCAAGGAATTTAACAAAAGGTTTTCCATTATTACAATAGAATTTCAATAGATTCTAGATCATCACATGATAGAAAAGTAGAATTTTACACTACCTTCCATTTCTTATTGCCATGTTTCTAAAAATAGTTGGTGGAGCCATTTTGGTTGAAAAATTCAAAGAATCCATGAAAGTAGAGAGGAATATGGTGTTCCTAGAAGAAGATACTAGTGTTGAAGATAAAAACGACATATAATACAAAGAAACAATTTGAATTAATAGAATATAATGTAGAATTCAAAAATAAAAATGGTACTCATGGAAATTAAAAAAAAAAGGTTTAAAGAAACTCTCTAATGAAATTGTATACCTAAAGAGGAAATAAAGAGAAGGATATCAAAACAAAATTCCGTTGGACCTTTCCTTAGCGATTTTTAAGACATGAAAAATTTGCAATAAACATCATTATAAAAATTGATGAGGTTGTTATGGATTTATATTGAGCTCATAAAGATAACCATGCATAGAGACATCTCTAAAGAAATTTTAAATAAATGTGAACAACAATAAATTCCACTCGAGAGTCTAAAAAGGAGAAACTAATTGAGGAAGCTAAACAAGAATAATTTGATATAACTTATATGGGATATGCTATTTGATTTTACTGACATTAGAGAAATTTAAAGTTCTAAAATGGGCCTCCTAAGGAATATTATAAAATAATATTGGAAATATTAAAATAAGCCTTACATTATGTCATCAAATTTTAGAGGGAAAAATGAAAAAAAACTACTTTTTCAAGTCATATTTTCAACTTATCTCTCTATGATTTTACTCAATATTCAAGCGATATCACTCATTGGATGCGAAATTTAATTCTTTGTCAAAGGAGTACCCATGTTGCATGATTCTGATTTACCATGCTACATAGAAAATGAGGAATGCATGAAAAAACATGATTGCAATCATTCTTTTCATGTATTTCTCATTTTTTGTGTAGTAGGGTCCATTGAAAGTATGCAACATGGGTACTTCTTTAATAAATAATCAAATTCAACATCCATGAGTTCTCCCACTCGAAATTTGATCAAAATCGTAGGGAGATAAGTTGAAAAAATAATTTTAAATTTTCTTATTTTTTAACCTCTTTACCTTTTGACTTCAAAAATGGTGAATCATCCCGCATGGTTGAAATCATCATCTTGAATCCTAATAGTTCTTATAAAGTTGATTTTGGTTGAACATTTTTATTTTGAGGCCCATTTTAAACCTCAAAATTTCTCTAATGTTATGAAGAAGTAGAAGTGGAAGAAGTGCATGGCACCAAAACAACAAAGAGTTACTATTACCTTATAAGTAAGGGGGCATGTTATCTCAATTGTTCTTCATTTTTATTACAAGAACCAAGAAATTCATGGACACCGATTCCCCTTAGAATCCCTCAATAAATAATTCATCATCTACTAAAATGATATATGACATTGTTCATGATATGGAAAATATCAAAACTAATGTTTATATGTTTGATTTGTATAACATTGTAATGGTAAATTTCTGGATATATTTATTGTGTATGTGGATCAAGGATAGTTTCCAATGTTTCGAATGGACACTCCACCCATCCTCAAAAAAAAATTTCCGCTGAATTCCAACATTAATTTTTGACCTAGAAAACTTAACGGTCCTCTTTTACCTTTAAAAATCATGTTCCTCTCACCTTTCATCGCACCTCTATAATCCTATTTGTAATATTTTCTAATCATTCTACTATGTTAATTCCCTGAGGATGGGTTGAGTCTCGAACCAAAACAATGGATATTATTCTCGATCCATATACAAGTAAAGATATCCATATTTACCATTATAGTATGATTATGGATTGCTGAATCGTACATTCTCTTACTTTGTCTAGTATCTCTTATTAGAGGAATTTGTAATTGAAGACATAAAATGAACTATCTAATACAAGTAAAAAATTAGTAGTGAATGTTGTCATAATAGGGAAAAATTCAAAGACATAAACTCCTCATTTCTCTTCATTTTCAAAATATTTAATCATAATGTGCATAATTGTTTGGTTGATTTAAGGGTGTATTTGGATGAACTTAATATGTAAGAATTTGAATGCTAAGCTTAACAAATACTCCAATCACATCATTCAACTCAACATATCAAAAGTAAAGGTAATTCATGAATTAAAAGATGTCTTTATTCAAATATATTCTTACCCAAAACTACACTAAATTAGTTCTATTATTGTGGTTGATATTATTAAAGCTTATGATTTTGTTTTAAGTGGTGATTGGTCACAAAATCTATAGGAATAATTTTTAACTAATTTCCTCACCTATGGATTTTCATGGAATAAACAACAAAATAAGATTCGCATTGACCAAGAGAAGAATATGAAGTACATAACTATTTAACTTGAGTGGGGAGATGAAACAATTATGTTTTTAGAATCAATTTTTGGAAATTGAGTTTTAGAATATCCTTTTGGAAACTACATGTCAAAAGTTTCATCCTTGAAATTAGATAGATAGTATGCACTCTTTCATTGCATTCAAACTGATGTTTCTTACTATGACATAACAAATTTAGGGAAATTTAGCAATACCATCTTAGTTATATAAATTAATATTTGGTTATTATTCTCTAATGGATTTGTAGGATTTTAAGAACAACCGCAAGGTCTAATTTTTAGCCCTATATAAACCCCATCGTAACCCTAAAATCCTTTATTAATCACTAAAGTTTTGAGTGATTACATTCATATTGTTATATTTTATGTGGACCAGTGGACCAGAACATTTCATGGTACCATTTTATTATAAGTGTACCCTTTGTCTCATACATATATATATTAAGGAGACCTAGTCTTAGGACAATCATATATTATCTTGTAGTATTAATTTTAATTTGAATTTTCCCCCTTGAAGAGGACTATAATTATTAGTTTCTTATCATTTGTAAGGGGCAAGATTCATGTCATCTAGCTGTGAAAAAATATTGCACTAGAAATTTCAAGGCAAAAAGAGAGAGAAGAGAGAATGAAATAACACCCAAATATATTAATTAGCTAAAATTAAAATTGAATTCACTTATATTACATTTATTTCCTTGAGTTGAATTAAATAATACTCTCATAGAGAGAATCAATGTGCATTTAGTGTGGTTCCTTGTGCATACAAAACTAGTAGAAAAAACACCCTCCCTTAGTTCTAATTAGATAGCCTAAAATGGAGTCATAAAGTTAAAATAGATTTAGGGTCAATAATAGAGTTGAATAAGGATAAGATGAGGTGTAAATATAAGTGAGAATTGAAGATAGAACTCACACACATCACTCCTAACTCTGGAAATACAGAAAAACACCAAAAATAAGACTAAAAGTCAAAGAATAAGGTTTCCGAGAATAAATGGATAAGAGGATGATATGTGTCCCTAGAAATACAAAGGAATTTGATAGTTATGAATAAATTGGATAAGAATAAGGAAGTTTACAAGAAATTACCATGTTACTGCCTAGTCATTGACACATGTCTCCCACATGACATCCCCTACTAAAACTAGACATACTATAAATAATAACAGCTAACAATAATAGGATCACCTAAAGGGTAGGAAGTGAAGAGTAGGTAATATGCATGTAATCAAACCACCCCCCGAACTATGGTATATGCACAATAAATGTGCCTTGACAAATTTTAGAACCCCTCGTCACCTTAAAATAGAATGCTAAGAAAATGACAATGCTATCATTGTTAACTTCTATGCAATTGTGTCCTTCACTCTAATAGATCTCACAAAGATATGAACGTTTTCTCGGTCACGGGTATTAGTGAATATGTCTACAATGTCCTCTAAAGAAAGGAAGTAATATAGATCAATAAATCCTTTTTTATTTATCCTATGATAAAGTGCGTGTGTACATCGATCTGAATTTTATGTTGTTGTTGTAGCATATCTCTAAATAACTAGAGAGTGCTTTGGTTATCGCACCATATAATTGTCATCGATGAAAATAAACACCAAAACATGTGAAAAAGTGTTGCAAATAATAGCTGAATTAGTATTATTCATTGTATCCATGTACTTTGCCTCTACTAATGATAGAGAAATAATTGATCTTACCTTTTAGTTGAACAACATATCAAGCTGAGTCTAAGGTATAGAACATATCCAGAGGTGGAATTATGATCTATACCATCACCAATCCCATTTGAATCTATATATGGAACAATATCTAAATAAGACCCTACTACATATTATATACCCAAGCTAGTGGTCACCTTCACATATCTGAGAATCCACTTTGCTACCTTCCATTGTAGCTTATGTGCCTCCTTCATGTACCTATAAATTGCTCCACCTACATAGGATATGTCGATATGATAGTGATTAAGGTATTTATAAGACTCCCAACAAAAATATTGATACCTAGTAGAGTCATCCAAAGGTATAGGACCACCATATTCTAGGTTAACATTAGATAGGAAGTGTGTTTGAGCTACCTTGCAAATTATCATATAAAGCTTGTTAGGAATGCCTATAGGATACTTAGAATAAGTTATCTAGATTCATGAATCATCTTGTCTTGTTTCCAAACCGAGGAAATAATATAAAATCTCCATATCTATCATAGTGAACTTGTCATGCAAAGTGGACTTCACTATAGTAATGGAAAAAATTGAACTCCTTGTAATGAGTAGTTCATCTACATATAGAACTATCAACAAGAGAGAATAAATATGACTCAGCATATACACATTAACATATAATTTTCATCTAATAAATCCCTGGGATTTAAGATAAGAATCCATTTTTTGTGTGATGCTTAAATTGCATGCTTATGTCCATATAACGATTTTTTAAATCTTCATACTAATGATATATATTCCACACACCCCTATTATTGGTCCATATATATTTAAATCATAAATATATCCATGTAGAAAAGCATTTTTCATATCCATGTGGTATACCTCCCAAATTTTAGTTCTTGCAACAACTAGAGCTAACAGAATGGATTCCATCTTGGATACCGATGGAAAAGTCTCCTCATAGATAATGTCTTGCACCTATGAAAAGCCTTTAGCCACTAAGAATATTTGTACTTTTTAATCATTTCATCCAAAACCATATTAGTCCTAAAAATCCACTTACATAAAAAATATTTCATGTTGGGTGGAAGAGGAGTTACCAGTTCCCGTGTGGTGTTCTCAAAGATGGAATTGTACTGCGCTTTCATCGCTACCTCCGAAAAGGAATTTTCTTTAATCTCTACATAAGTTTGAGGGTATGATTAAAGAACCATATAAAAAGGGATAAAAAATAAAGAATTTATGCTAGTAATATCTTGTGGAAGGTCCATGAACTTGTTGATAGTGCTAGACCCACCAACATTTAGGGGGTATCCTTGATATATGTCCCAATTAGACCTCACACCATTTGGAGTAGTAGCCCCATTTAGAATACAACCCAGCTATTGAATAAATGGGTTTTAATGATATGTCCTGGCTGCAATAACGCATAGAGTGGTGTATGTGTGAATTTTGTGGGAACAAGTGTGTGAATTTATGGAGGGTCAAGTGTTTTTTATGAAAGGTTCTAATATAATGATGGGAAAGTGAGTGCCACTTAGAAGCCTGTAATAGTATGAAAATTCAAAGGAACAAACGAGCATAAAAGGCATCACAATTTAACATTTAAAATAATTCACAAGTTAACTATGATGATAATACAAAACAACACACATTGAACAAGATTCATGCTAATGCAAAAAAAATAGTTCATAAGCATTAACATAAGTTAAAAAACATATATTGCAAACATAACAAGAATATTCCTACTATATCCACAACATATGCATGAAAACGTATTGGCTCTAAGCTTTTATTAAAGTGAAAGTTCCAATCATACATATACCATTAACAAACCACTATCCCCAATAGTGGAACATGAAGTCTACACTTGCTCCTCCAAATAAATATACTCCCTCTATGCTATGGATAAGCCAAGGCTCTCAATAAACTCCCAAGCTCTTGATCTTGAGAAAAATGCCTACCAAAATCTTGGCTCCAAAAAGGAATTTACATGAGTTATGAGGACATGTGTATAACAAAGGAGTGACTATTCATCTCCTTCTATGATTCTTGGACTCCCCTAATGACTCTTCAACTCCTTTACAATATGACTCTTCATCTTCATTACAACATGACTCTTCAAATTCCACATTTGACACTTGGAATTTCACTTACAAATTAATTACAAAAGAATATTACAATATTCTCATACCCATATAGGAAAAATTGGGTATAGCCAACCAGAAAGCCTAATAAGACAAAAAAATTGAGCTTGAGTTTGGGAAAATCCAACTCAATGCTAATTTTTGTAGCATCCGGAAGCGTTCCAAGTCTTAAAATTTGCAGGGATGCTTGGACAATAGCATTCCAAAGAACCTAGAAAAATTTTGTGGAAATTCCACTCAGTTCATGACTTATTAAAATAATTAATTATTTTAATGAAGACCCTAAGTCTAAAATTTGGGAAATGGAATAAATAAAGGGTATTAATAAGTTAGAGTGTGAATCTTCTAGAAAACATGGATCAATTCAAGTTTTAATCTTAGCCATTGATTAATATTTTAATATGGGTCGTTGGTTCTACAACAGGAAGATTATAAAAGAAGGCTTGAGGGTCATTTGGAAAACAAGCCGGACATAAACTCAGTACCTGAAGGAGATCGATTGAAGTAAGAGAAATTGATTTCAGTGGGAGATTCGCAGGGCGAGGAGTTTGCAGAAGCAGAAGGAGGAGGGAGTCTGCAGTGATCGAGATCAGGGGCAGAGGGCAACAGTGGGTCACTGGAGGCAGTTTGAGGTTGCAATAAAGAGAACCCACGCAATATCCACACAGACTTACGCAGTCCACTGTTGGGACTGTGCATTGAATCACGTAGACAGACACAGGAGTCAGCAGGGGTTGATCAGGGTGTCAAATAAATGTCCCAGGGAGCCAGAAATTCAGTCTCAAGTGTTTGAGATTTTATTTGCCATTATATTTCCCTGTAAATATATCATTTGCTGAAGAATTACTAAAACCCTAATCTGCTGCACCAATTTTCCTGCATTGGATTTTTCCAGGGACAATTGTCCAAAAATAACTGTGTACATATGATTAATTCTTATGCTTATGTTTCCTACTATTTATTTATCTGCATATATATTTGTTAATGTTGTAGTAGTATTTATTTCAATATTTTCCAGAATATTTATGAATAATAACTTATTGAAATAATAAGTAGGAGAGATAAATCTATCACTGCAAATGTATATTTTTTAGTTTGAAAAATATCACCTGGTATCAGAGCCAGAGATGAATAATAGGAATGGGGAATCAACCAGTGAACGAAAATCTACTGTTGCAGCAATAACACAGGAGGGTTCACGCAGTTCTCCAGGAAAGGGAAGAATCACGACAGAATAGATGGATCATGATGTCTTTGTATTGGAATCCAGACCTGAGGAATATTTTTCTTGCGTATCAAGCACTGCTTCTTATGATGTCTGGTATATTGACAGTAGAGCCTCTGCTCACATGATTGAAGTACATGATTGTATTTTTTACTACCAAGAAGAGTAGATGAGTTTCAAAATAGCCATGGGTAATAAAGAAAAATGCACTCCTGTTGGGAGAGGAACTGTAGTTTTTTTGTACCAAGGCGAGAAATAGAATCTGGGCCACTAATGTGCTGCATGTGTTGGGTTTGGGGAAGAACTTGCTCTCAGTGTCTCAGCTTCAAAACCAAGGATATGATGTCTAATTTTTTGGCAATAGAGTCTACGTCAAGCACCCCAGTTGGAAGAAGAAGGCACAGACTGGGGTAAGAAGCAACAAATTACAATCTGCATCTTGACTCTTCAATGGAACTAGTTGCCAGCGCTAATGAAATATACCTAAATGGGCTATGGCGCATAAGAATGGGGCATTTGAATCATGGGGTGTTAAGAACTCTTCAAAAAACTGTCACAGGTGTTCCAGAACTTAGCACTAAACGATATGATGTCTACAAGGGGTGTGTATTGGGAAAATATGCCAAGGCATCATATCATAGAAGCAACAATAGGGACGCCAAGGGTGTATTGGACCTGATACACTCAGATATCTGGGGACCAATGTCCACTAGAGCTCTTAGCAGTGCCAAATATTTCTTCAGTTTCATTGATGACCATTCCAGGAAAACCTGGATCTACTTCGTGAAGAACAAGGATTAAGTCTTAACTCGGTTCAAAGAGTTTAAGGATCTGGTAGAAAATCTGACAGGGAAGTGGATCAAGGTGTTGCGATCAGATAATAGTGGTGAATCGATAGATAAAGAGTTCACTAGATTCTGCACAAGGGAAGGCATCAAAAGAGAGTGGACAACTCCATACAATCCGAAGAAAAATGGTGTGGAAAAAAGGAAGAACCAGACTATTGTTGAAGAAACAAGAGCCATGTTGTATGACCAAGACATGCCCAAATTCCCGTGGGCTAAAGCGTGTAATACAATTGTTTAAATTTAGAACAGGACTCCTCACACTACACTGGGAAATATCATGCTAGAAAGTGTCTTCACTGGCAGTAAGCCTAAAGTGAGTGACTTTAGGATCTTCAACAGTACAACTTACTGTCATGTGCCCAGTGAGAAGAGGAAGAAGTTGGAGATGATTGTCGAAAAAGGGTATCTGGTAGGACACAACGAGAATTCAAAGGCATATTGCATCTACATTCCTAAGAGTATGAAAGTCGTGGTGCAAAGGGATGTGAAGTTCATGGAGGAGAAGGCCTTCAAAAGGTCCCGTGAGTTTCTTTCTACTATGCAATCTAAGGAAGAGCCTCTGGTTTAGCCCCAACAACTAGCAGCAGAAAATTGAGTTGCTTCTCCAAGGCACAGGGATCCAAGGGATGTGTCTCTTGAGGATTTGTAAGAGGGAGAGCCAGTAGATCCACCCACTAACCATGGGAGAACAAGCAGGGAAATTTGAAAAATTCCGAAGGATGCAGAGGTATTTGTCAGAATCCCCTGAAATGAGAAGAGACAGCGTAAGCAGGCTGAGAGGTATCAAGCCTTGGTTGCTCAAGTGGGAGAACCTTCCAGTTTTCGGGAAGCAGCTCAACACCATGTGTAGGTTGATGCAATGGTGGAAGAGTACAGTTGCATCATGACAAATGATCTCTGGGAAGTGGTCCCCAGACCTCAGGAGAGATTAGTTGTAGGATCTAGGTGGATATACAAAATCAAGTATGCTATAGATGGCAACATCGAGAAATTTGTGTTGAGATTCAACAAGATGATGAGCTTAGTGAAAAGAGTCGCCTTCACTAAGTGGGCACGCAGGCTATTTTTGGCACAAAGTCTATTTTTAGACATGTCGATCATATTCTATGAGTTGCAGGATGTTATTTGTGGATGGTTGGTCAAGTTGGAAAAATAGATGGACTTCTATTTTTTAGACATATTAGGCGGAATCTATTTTTAGAGTGCCAGTCTAAAAATAGATATGTCTAATATTATTAGCTCTTAATAATATTTTGACTCTAAACATTATCTTATTCTCTTGGAGCACTTCAGTTAAGTGCACAAATGTGGCACAGGAGCTGACAGAAGGAATTACGCTATTCCTGAGGTTTTACTGGAGCTATTGCATGGAGGACTTCAGTTAGAACTCATGTCACAAAGTTTGGTGGAGTTGTAGAAGTAGTTGGTGGAGTTTGTTCAGTTTAACTCAGTTAGACATAGTTGAGCTAGTTGTATCTAGTCTAACTGATTGATACACTAGTGAAAGTGGTGTGAATTAATTAATAATTAATTCACTAAATAATAACTCATTAATCAACTAAAGAATACATCAGTTAACTACAGTGCATGGACAGTTTCAGTGGAGAGCAGTGGAGAGGTAGGTGAAAGAGCAAGTGCGACTATCAGTTGTGACTATAGTGATGCATTGATTGGATCCAACACTCAGTAGAGATGCCAATGAGGATTTCACAGTCAATATTGGAGCAATTCGAGTTCATTCAGAGCCATTCTTTAGCAGGGATTGCACAGTAGAGGCAGGCTAGCAGGTGGCAAATATTGGTGCATGGATTTGCAAGATCGGGCCTGATTAGTGTGTAGAGATTGTATCGTACTGAGAGCTTGATATGATCAGTTTTTTATGAGGATTGTTACATGATCTCTATGACATATATTATATATAGATATTTGGGGTTTTCAGCTTCAGGCTTTCCCGTAAAACAACTGTGTTAATGTGTGTGAATTTTTATGGTTTCATGTGTGCATTGTAATTGATTTAATTTCTACATGTGATGATCAATGGTGGAATAGATTCTGTATTGTGAATGAAGTTAAAATAGTGTGTGATCAGGAGAATCTTGGATATATAACATATTATTTATATAATTTCTACATGGTATCTAAGCATTGATCATTGGAGAAGATTGCAATTATTGAAATAGTTGAGTTTTGTGTTGGTGGAATTCAAATTTGCTGCAGTGTTTCTTGGTGTCGAGGTTGAGTATTCATTGAAATGTCTTTCAACGGATTTTGATTGGAGTATGCCCTTGAGGGTAGCTCAAATTATATTGCATGGAAGGACAGGATGGAGGCAGTGCTGGATGATAATGGGTTGAAGGAGTTCATAGATGCAGAAATTCAAAAACCCGCTTCTAGCGATGCTTCCACACTTGACGCATGGAAAAACATGACATCAAAGTGTCGAAGAATTATGTTGGAAGGTGTGAAGGATCACATTGTGTCTAGCCTTCATGGTAAAGCTTCTCCATTCTTGATGTGGAAATCTTTCACAGACTTTTTCCAAAGCAGAAGCGACCAGAGGAAGTTGGCGCTTAAAGACAAACTCAGGAAAATAAAAATGGAGAAAGGCGACAGCATACCCAAGTACCTCATGAAGTTTTTCCAGTGTAGGGATGAGCTGGGAAGTGTGGGGGTTACTGTTGATGAAGAAGACTTGGTGAGCTTGGCTCTCCTTGGGCTTCCGAAGAGTTTGCATAGTTACGAAGACTCTATCAATGGTTGGGAGAAAATGCCAGGATGAGAGCGACTTTGGTCGGATCTTGTGCAGGAGGAGATAATGCGGGGTACCAGGGATGGATCTTCTTCGAAGAATGAAGATGAAGAGAATTTCATTTTGGCTGCCAAATAAAGGAAAGGGAAGGGAAAGAAAAATCCTTCTCAATCCAGTGTGAAAGGCAAGAAGCAGGACTTGTCCAAGGTGAAGTGCTTTCACTGTCACCAACACGGACATTACGCCACTAATTGTCCACAGAAGAAGAAAAATAAGCATATTGCTAGATCTGCAGCTGAAGAGGCCTTAGCCTCATAGTTTGAGCTGGCTTTTTCACTGATCACATGCTTGGTTTCAAGTGTGATGGGATCAGTGTGGTTTCTTGACAGTGGTGCGTCTTTCCATATGACCGGAGGCAAAGATTTGTTTACTGATCTGGATGAGAAGGATCTTGGAGTGCACATCAAGATGGGCGATGATGGTAGATACAGTGCGACTGGTATCGGGACCATTTCCTTTGACAGGGAGTCTAGAAAACCTTTCATCTTGAAGGATGTCATGCTTGTTCCAGGATTGAAGAAGAATCTGATCTCTGTGGCGATGTTGGAAGACAAGGGCTATGATGTTGTTTTTAGCGAGGGAAAGGCTTTCCTGTGCAGTAAGACAACTGGTGAAACCCGGAGGATAGGGGTTCAAGTTAAGAACCTTTATCAATTGCAGGTAGATGGTTGTGCAGCAATGGCAAGAAAAACAGAAGGAGTGGTGAGCTGAGATGAGGGTGAATTGTGGCACAGGAGATTGGGCCATCTTCACCATGGTGCTTTGAAAATTTTGCAGCAGATTTCTACCGAGCTTCCCAAGGGTACACTTGCGCAGTCAGATCAGTGCAAGGGATGTACTTTGGGAAAATTTGTGAAGACCACTTTTCATGAGAAGGATAGTCGCGCCACGACGATCCTTGAGAGAATTCATACAGATGTGTGTGGACCTTTCTCAGTAGCTTGGACAGAAAAGCACAAGTATTATGTGATATTTGTTGATGACTTTTCTTGTAAGTGCCAGATCTTCTTCATGTAGAAGAAGAGCGAGACATTCTAAAAGTGCTGTGAGTTTAAGGCACTGGTTGAGAAAGAGTCGGGAAGCAGGTGAAAGCTCTTAGGAGCGATAATGGTGGTGAATTCATCTCTGGCGAATTCAACGATTTTTGCAGCGCAGAAGGAATTCCAAGAGAGCTCATAGCGCCTCATAATCCACATCAGAATGGGGTCACGAAGAGAAAGAACAGAACGATCTTGGGTGTTGCACAGGCGATGTTGCATGATCAGGGCCTTCCCATACACTTATGGGCTGAAGCATGAAACACTGTAGTTTATGTGAAAAACTGTTGTCCTCATAGAGTACTTGGCATGAGTACACCCGAAGAGGAGTTTTCTGGTAAGAAGCCTGATATTTCTCATTTGAAGATTTTTGGCTCACTTGTTTACATTCATGTGACGAAGGATGCCAGGAAGAAGCTGGAACCGACCGCAGAGGTTGGGATATTTGTGGGGTACACAGAAACACCCCACAATTATAGTGTGTATTTTCCAGACAATCAGAAGACTGTTGCGCGATGGGATATCAAATTTCATGAGGAGAAAGCCATGAAGTTGTCGCTTTAGAGGGAGCTACACTTGCATGCAGATGAGGAGCTACTAGTTCCTAAAGATGAGCCTCAGGATGTGGATCAGCCATAAGAGGAGGTTCATGGAGTGGAAGAAACCATTCAAGCAGCGCCAAACATCAGAGGGCAGAAGCGCACTACAGAAGCTGAGCGACTGAATCTTGATGCAGCGCAAAATGTAGGAGCACCTACATCATAGTACAGACAGAGACAGTCACCTGACCTATTTACTGGATACATGGCTCTAATGAGCAAGTGTATCGTGACAGAACCATCCTCTTTTGAGGAAGTTGTGGAGGATCTCGCATGGGTAGATGCCATGGTGGAATAGTATGATTTGATTGTCAGAAACAGTGCATGGGATATTGTCCCAAGGCCGGAAGGGAAATCAGTGGTAGGTTCAAGATGGATCTACAAAGTGAAGCAAGCTGTTGATGGGAGCGTTGAGAAGTACAAGGCAAGATTTGTTGCCCGGGGCTTCTCACAGATTGAGGGGATCAACTATGAAGAAACCTTTGCACCTGTCACAATGTATTACTCCATACGGACCATCCTTGCTCTCTCAGCACAGATGGGTTGGCACATTCATCAGATGGACGTGAAGACTGCGTTCCTCAATGGAGTCATTGAGGAGGAGGTACCTGGGAGCAGCTGAAGGATTAGGAAATCTGAGCGGTGAGTGCAACGTAATGTGCGAGGCTCAAAAGAGTGTTGTATGGTGAAACAAGCACCTGGGTGGCAGGTACACACGGATAGACAATTATTTCATCGGAGATGGTTTCACCATGATGAGCGGATCCAAACCTGCAGTTATGGTGGAGGGTAAATTCTGGATCATTGTACTTTATGTAGATGATTTGATACTAACAGTGTTAATTTTTATACACTCAGCAGTGAATCTTGCAAAGGAGTTTGAGATGAAGGACTTGATTATGTTGCTGGGATTGGAAATTTGGCGGCGGAAGGATGGACTATTTTTGTCCCAAGAAGACAAAGTATGCTAGGAGAGATGCTGAAGTTCAACATGCAGGGGCATCCAAGCCTATCAACACTCCTCTTCCTGGTGGTTGGAGGAAAGAGGATGCTACATCGGCAGAGGTAGTGGATGCCACTGTTTATCAAGAGTTGGTTGGTTCACTCATGTATCTAGTCAATACACGACCGGACATATTCTATGCCGTTAACCAGCTTTCACAAGCTATGGTTAAGCCTACCAAGCTCTTTTGGAAGGCAGGCAAGCATGTCCTGAGGTATCTTAGGGGCACATCGGGATATGGATTGTGGTACAAACAGTCAAATGAGGTGAAGTTGCATGGATTCACGGATGCAGATTGGGCAGGGAGCCCAATGGACAGAAAGAGCACATCTGGAGGGATTTTCAGTATCGGGTCTACAACAGTTTCTTGGTACAATAGGAAACAGAGATCCGTGGCACTCAGTTCAGTGGAGGCCAAGTACATGGCAACAAGTTTGGCTGCATGCGAGGCTATATGGATGAGGAAGATCCTGGTCAGGTTTTTCGGTTCACACTTAGATCCTACTGTGATATATTGTGATAATCAGAGTTGATACTTTTTTTGATGGTGGGGGGGGGGAAACATATAATCCACCAGGTTAATCGAGTATTTCATGATAGATCTAAACACATTGACATTCGGTACCATCATGTCAGAGATTGTGTGCAGTGGAAGATCATGTTACTTTCTTACATTCCTACGGAGGATCGGGATGCTAATATCTTGACGAAGGCGCTCACTAGGAGCAAATTCGAATACCATAGAGGTAGGATCGGGGTGGCAGATAATCCCTATATTGTTGAGAGGGAGTGTTGAGATTGCAACAAGATGATGAGCTTAGTGGAAAGAAGTCGCCTTCACTAAGTGGGCCCGCAGGCTATTTTTGGCGCAAAGTCTATTTTAGACTATGTCTATTTTTAGACATGTCGATCATATTCTATGAGTTGCAGGATGCTATTTGTGGATGGTTGGTCAAGTTGGAAAAATAGATGGACTTCTATTTTTAGACATATTGGGCGGAATCTATTTTTAGATTGCCATTCTAAAAATAGATATGTCGAATATTATTAGCTCTTAATAATATTTGGACTATAAACATTATCTTATTCTCTTGGAGCACTTCGGTTAAGTGCACAGATGTGGCACAGGAGCTGACAGAAGGAATTACGCTATTCCTGAGGGTTAAGTGGAGCTATTGCATGGATACTTCAGTTAGAACTCATGTGACGGAGTTTGGTGGAGTTGATTGAGGAAGTTAGTGGAGTTGTGTTGCTTTCTTCTCGATTCTGCAAGTTGATTTATAGTTGTATCTAGTTTAACTGATTGATACACTAGTGAGAGTGGTGTGAATTAATTAATAATTAATTCACTAAATAATAACTCATTAATCAACTGAAGAATACATCAGTTAACTACAGTGCATGGACAATTTCAGTGGAGAGCAATGTAGAGGTAGGTGAAAGAGCAAGTGTGACTATCAGTTGTGACTATATAGTGATGCATTGATTGCATCCAACACTCAGTAGAGATGCCAATGAGGATTGCGTAGTAAATCTTGGAGCAGTTCGATTTCATTCAGATCCATTCTTCAGCAGGGATTGCGCAATAAAGGTAGGCTAGCAAGTGGCAAATATCGGTGCATGGATTTGCAAGTTCGGGCCTGATTAGTGTGTAGCGATTGTATTGTGCTGAGAGCTTGATATGATCATCTTTGTATGAGGATTGTTGCATGATCTCTATGACATATATTATATACAGATATTTGGGGTTTTCAGCTTCAGGCTTTGCTGTAAAACAACTATGTTAATGTGTGTGAATTTTTATGGTTTCATGTGTGCGTTACAATTGATTTAATTTCCGCATGTGATGATCAGTGCTGGAATAGATTCTGTATTGTGCATGAAGTTAAAATAGTGTGTGATCAGGAGAATCTTGGATATATAACATATTAGTTATATAATTTCTACAATTTAAAGCCAGGTTTGTGGCTAAGGGTTATGCTCATAAGGAAGGAATTGAATATGAAGAAACCTTCACCGCAGTAGCCAGGTACACCTCTATCAGGTCCGTGATATCCCTTGTTACGCAGATGGGATGGTAAATTCACCATATTAACATCAAGACGACATTATTGAATGAGGTGATAGAGGAAGAGGTGTATATAGAACAAATGAAGGGCTTTGAGACACATGATCAGAAGAGTCATCTTTACATATTTAAGTGTTATATGGACTGAAGCAAGCTCCTAGAGCCTGGTATGGTCAAATTGACAACTACCTACAGAAGATGGGATTCGTTAAGAGTGACACAGATCCCAACCTCTACAGTATGAGAGTAGGGAGTGAGCCTTTGATACTAGTTTTGTAAGTATATGATATTTTCTTAATGGGATCATCAAGGCTCATCACAGACTGCAAGAATAATTTGGATGAAGAATTTTACATGAAGGATCTAGGACGAATGCACTATTTTTTGGGGTTGGAGGTTTGGCAGCAGAACGGGTAAATCTTCCTTGGTCAAGGGAGATACACTACGGAGATTCTGAAGATATTTCAGATGGATGATTGTAAACCCATGACAACTCCAATGATCACCAACTGGAAGAAAATTGACACGTCCAAAGATGATGAGGTTGATCCTACGCTATATAGGCAGCTCATAAGGTCGTTGATGTATCTGGTAAATATAGGGCCATACATATGTTATGCTTTAAATACCCTCAGTCAGTTCATGGTGGAATCGAAGAGGGAACATTAGGCAGAATCCAAGCATGTTCTTGGGTACCTTCAAGGAATAGTAGAGATTGGATTGAAGTACACTCGTAGAAATTATGTCAGTTTGAGTGGTTTCTCTAACACCGATTGGGCTGGAGGTTCAGTTGATCGGAAGAGTACCAGTGGGTACTATTTCAGTCTAGGATCAGGAATGAATTCCTGGTGCAGCAGGAAAAATAATTTTGTAGAACTGAGTTTAGTAGAAACAGAGTATCTAGTATCCAGCACACCTTCGTGCGAAGCCATATGGGTTCGAAAATTGTTAGTGAACTTACTCAAGGAGAAAATGGAAGCGACCAACATCTTATGTGATAATCAAAGTTGCCTCAAGCTCTCTGAAAATATTGTGTTTCGTGATAGGTCGAAACATATTGACATCAGGTGTCACTTCATCAAGGACTACGTACAACATGGAGTTGTTCAATTACAATACACTCCAATAGGAGAACGGGTGGCAAACATCCTCACGAAGGCTCTAGGGAAGGAAATGTTTGTCTACTTCAGAGAGAAGATGGGTATGATGAAGAATCCCTTCCAATAGCAGGAATGAATAGACTTAGTATTTAGAGGGATTTGGTATAGATGTAGCAGTGATAGTGGTAGTGTCGAAGGCAACGGTATAGGAGACAGTAGTGCAGTAGACGAGGGGCAACATCTAAAGATCAGCAATGCAGAGGGTGCTTCAAAAGTAGAGTAGCATGCAGCAGACATATTGTTGGAACACCTTCCTTGCTAAGAGGGAGTGTTGATTTTTGTAGCATCCATAAGTGTTCCAAGTCTCAAACTTCGCAAGGAGCCTTAGACAGCAGCATTCCAAAGAACCCAAAAATTGTTTGTAGAAATTCCACTCGGTTCATGACTTATTAAAATAATTAATTATTTTAATGAATACCCTAAGTCTAAAGTTAGGCAAATGAAATAATTAAAAGGTATTAATAAGTCAGAGTGTGAATCTTCTAGACAACATGGATCAAGTCAAGTTTTAATCTTAGCCATTGATTAATATTTTAATTAGGGTCGTTGGTTCTCCAACAGGAAGATTATAAAATAAGGCTTGAGCGTCATTTGGAAAACAAGCCGGGAATACACTCAGTACCCGAAGGAGATCGATTCTGAAGTAAGAGAAATCGATTTCATTGGGATAGTTGCAAGGCAAGGAGTTTTCAGAAGAAATTTTTGGAAATTACTGAGAGGTGGGGCAGGGGGGGTGAATCAGTATTTTGAATAATCACAATCTTTTACTTTTCTCTTAATGATTTCTATACGCAACTTTGATTAGACCAACGAGCGTATATACATGGATACACTAACAGAAAATTGCGTATATTAAGATAAATTTATTGTTAGATAAACCTTCAGAAACATTCTTTATCCTAGCTTATCAGTTATGCATCAGATAGTTAAGCAGTACATATGTGCAGTAATAACAAAATAAATCATCACAAAAGAGAATCACACATGAACACCAAGATATAAGGTGGAAACCGAATTCGGGAGAAAACCACCGTTGTTTTTGTCTCTGTCTTCAATATTTATTATATGGAAAACTGCTTATAATATTGTACTGACGTAGACTCATAACAGTACGTAGGCATATACCTGCAGAAGGCTACAACCTTCTCTCGTTCTCCAGCTGCTACTGGAAGGGAGCTCCAACCCCCTGATCTCGTTTACCAACCACTATTGGAAGGGAGCTTCAACCCCTTGATCAGAACACCAACTTCTACTTCCATACTAAAGGCTTCAACCCTCAGAACCACTGCAGACCACGTTTCATCAATTTTCACACTGGATCCCACAGCTTCAACACAACTCATCATAAAGATCATCAATAATAAACTTAACCCAAACTTCAATCAAAACATTGATATCATTGTAACTGGAACACATTAATAAACCCAGATTTTAGAATCAATATGCAGAATCAATCTCAACCCTGATCATTCATTATCTTAAAATACATACGCTACTTCACTTTACTGATCTCGCGTGTATACGCGCTTTTCATCACACTAACTTGCGTATATATCTAAGAATACTAAATTTACAGAATATGATCAGTCTCAGAACCAGATCTAAGACTTTTAGTCAAATACCTTTTCAGTGTTGCAGAAACCTTAATCAGTCACTCATCATTAAACATATTTACTCACTCATTGATCATATTTGTAAATATTCAAATTAGCAGCATATAAAGTATTCAATCAACCCAGATCTATATGAAGACTTCATTGACAAACAATAGAAATACAACATCAATAAACATATAACCTCTCCAGTAAGCTTCAGAAAACCCTGTTCCATGCACGCTTTAGCTAAGACAAAGCCATGTGTATACGCGCTTACACATGCTTTCACTGTGACAAACTAGCATATAGATCTGTAAATGTTATTACTGCAGAAAGATGCAAATCTATAAAATTACCAAGATTTCTTTACTTCACTTCAGAAAACATGTTCCAGGTCACAGATCCAAACATCTCATAAGTATATCATGCAAGTACATAGTCATTTCAGGTCTAGAGATCCTGATCCATCATTGTATCCAAGGTTGCATCATAGATTCAAATCTACCAATAAAACAGAGTTCATCCCATGCAGATATACTTCAGAGAGAAGTATTCAGTAACAACCCTTACACATGCACACCCTTTCACTATGATCTTCTTCTCCTTATATAGATTTAGCCTTTACCAATATTGAGCCAAAACCACACAACTGCCGATGGTATTCTTGGACGGAATCAAATAGACGACATAGCGCTTAATATTATGGGCTAATATCATGGTAATGCTCCTTGGTATCATAATTTTAGAGCGCAAAAGGTATACGTGACTTGGATTCTTTATAACCGCATGTATGCGCAACTTCTCTTCATAAAAACTGTGTATATACTAATTTTGGATGTATATGTGGGTTGCATTTATACCAAGTAGCATATTTACGCGGGTTGCCTTCATCAAACCTGCGTATTTTGAGAAATATTTCTTGTTTCATTTCTCTCGCACTTACTAGAATTCCTTTCTCTGTCACATCTAAAATAACCTATAGAAACATCATTTTTACATCTTTAAAAAATAGGTTTCCATCAAGGACAACTTCATCGACTAGGTTTCCATCAAGGACAACTTCATCGACATGTCACTGGAGGCAGCTTGAGGCTGTAGCACAGAGAACCCACACAATCTCCATGCAAACTTACACAATCGAGCACTGGGACTACTCAATGAATCACACAGATAGACACAGGAGCCAACAGGGTGGATCAGGGTGTCAAAGAATTGTCCGAGAGAGACGAAAATTTAGTCTCAGGTGTTTCAGATTTTATTTGCCATTATATTTCCCTATAAAGATATCATTTGCTGAAGAATTAATAAAACCCTCATATGTTGCATCGGTTTTCCCGCATTGGGTTTTTCCAGGGACAATTGTCCAAAAATAACTGTGTACATGTGATTGATTCTTGTGCTTATGTTCCCTACTGTTTATTTCTCTGCATATATATTTTTGAATGTTGCAGCAGTATTTATGTCGATATTTTTGAGAATATTTATGAATAATAACTTATTGAAATAATAATTAGGAGAGAAGTTCAGTTTTCAGTTTGAAAATTTTCACACTCAACAACTTCAACTTCAAATTTTAAATTATATTAAAAAAAATATAGGACATGTGTCATTATTTAAGTGTCTATTGGCTCCAACTAAGGGGCCTAAGTGGCTTTTGGCTCCATTACCATGATCCATGGTGAGACTAAAGTGGGAGGCATAAGGAGGTATTTATAATATAATGAAGTGGAGGGATAAGGTGGAGTGGGAGTCATAAGGTGGAGTGTAGTTCCATAGGGTGAAGAATTTCATAGGCTTATAAAATGAAGCTCTAAAATTTTAAAAGTTCCAAGGTCCGAAAAATGGTTGGAGTGATAGGGATTTCGGGAGTTGGATATTTCAGAGGAGTATTACAATAAGTTACGAAAAAAAATGTCCCAAGGTCCCGATGGGATGAGGGGTATCGTAGGGATAAGTTATTTCGGAGGAGAGAGAAAATGAAGTCACGAAAAATATGTGTCAAGGTGGGATGAGGGGATTAACAAGAGGAAGGAAGTGGAAGAAGAGGTGAGACCTCCCCCACGTGTAAATTACAACCGCTTTTGTATGTTAAAATAACTACAACCACTTTAAAATGAAGGTCTCGATAACATTAAAAACTACATCCACTTAATAATTTGAGATTTCAGATCTCGTAATTTCTTTTAAATTGAGATTTGACATAGACCTCAAAGATCCGAAAAAACATAATTTTAAGTGTTCTACAATTTGGCTGCGATGATTTTGTAGGATCGTTAGCAAAAAATGAATTAATTAAAAAAAATAACTAAAATTCAATATTTACAATTAATTTACAAAAATTAAAATAATATACATTTTGTACGTTTTTAGCCGAGACAGTAAAAATTACAGAACTTTGGATGAATACCATTTGCAAATCATGCATCCAAATGAGATGAAACGAGAACTGATAGAAAACTAGTGAACGCAATGAAGCAATCAAAAGGAAGATCCGAAGAAAATAAAAATCTGACAAAAATGTTGGACGCTTAACCAAAAGAAAATATTAAAAGCCGATTTATCCAAAATTTACGAAAAATATCCCATTATTATTATGAAATAATGAGTTAAAATGAAGGTGTTGTGATTTCACCACAACAACTCCCTAAGTGCTGACATCTACCATGTTGCTTCAAGTCTAAGTCCAAATTTTGTTTTCTGTAGAGGAGATTTTTATCGCTCCCAATTTGGTCTACTGAAAAAGGCAACCAAGTGTCTTTGTTTTTCTTTAACTCACTCAAGTTTAACCCAACATAGCCTCCTTCAAATTATTATTCCATTTTAACTCAACAAAGTCTCTTTTAAAAAAATAATTTATAGACTCTAGCAAAGAGGTCTTTATGTTGAAATTTTAAACTAAAAAATTATTATTAATCAAATTTATAAAATGTAGGAAAAAAAAAACTTTTATGATTTAGATTAGAACTTCTAGAATCCTGTGTAATATGACTAAAGATCCCAACGTTTCGGGTGAACAATTCACCGATCTTCATGCTAAGCTTCTTCTTCCTGAAGATGGGTGAAGTGTTCACCTGAAACGTCGGGCTCTTCAATCATATTACATAGGATTCCAGAAGTTCTAATCTACATCATGTATCTGACTATGGAAACGTTCACACCTTAATAAAAAGATTTTAGGTTGAAATTTTAAAATTACTTTGTTGATCAATAAATAAATTAAAAAAAGGCACAATTAACCAAATATTTCTTGAAAATTCATTATTGTTTTGAAACCAATGCAAAAAAATACTTGTTATTAATATATTTAGCCAAAATTTACTAGAAATTTCTATTATTGTTTTGAAACCAATGTAGACAATACTTTTTATTCATATCTGATGGGCCTCTAAATTAGACATAAAATAAGGCCCATCTAACCTTTCTTTGGCCCATCTACCTTCCTTATGCACATAAAAATATATATTAAATCTCTCCTTCTATAATTAATAATGTTTTCTTATGCTTTAATATGTTCTTAGGAAGGATTAAAGGTAGTTTCATATTTTTTCCTAATACTAGTTATTTTTGTAAAATATTGTGAGAATATTTGGCAGATTATACAAATTTAGAGAAGGAGATGATTTAGGGACTTTCTCCCTACCACTGGAGGATCAGGATTGGAGAATAAATGAGCACAACATCAGGAATCCAAAGGATCCTCATGAGATCCCCCTCCAGCAAATTGACTTACGGAGGCAGCCAAGCAATTCAAGACCAAGTGAACTCAAGTCATACTTCACTTGGAGTCTCCAGCAAATCGAATTCCAAGAGGCAACCAAGCAACTGAAGACTAAGGACACTCGATCTATGTTTACTTGGAGTCAAAGTGGACTCAATCACCATTTTCAAGGGAGTTGTTAGTAGCTACCCTGTAGAATAAATAGAGCAGAGGTAAAGCTAGGAAGGAGTTAGTTAGTTAGTCAGCGAGTTAATTCTAGTTGACTTCCATTCCATCCCACTCCCATTCCATTGGATTTGAATTTTTCCTGTAAAGCCATTAGGCTCTGTTAAAACTTTTATGGAAGTAAAAAAAATGTTATTTTTTATGAAATGAGTGTTGATCAGCGGTTGTCATTGATGTCAACCCAAGCAGCACCAGGGGCTTTCCCAATATTGCATGGGATTTTTAACCTACCAAATTAATATATTTTGGGTCAATAATGATTTTGATGGTTTCTACTTGTCGAGATGTTTCCGTTGATATATGGCACGCCATGTAATTCTTCACGGTTTGAGAGATATTCATGTTTGAAGCTTGTAACCCCAGTTAGTGGGCTAAAACCCCATGGGGTTGGGGCATGGGTCATTGAAAAGTCATACTTAATATTTTTTAAGCTCCTAAAATTCTTCCCACGTTCACTTGTTGAAGCCCCTCTCAACCTAAGCTTTTATATAAATTGTGATCCTCATTTCCTCCTTAGGCAAGGGACTTCGCCATCTAAAACATGTCATCGTGGAATTTTCGCTCTAAATTTTTTTCTACGAAGGTTCAAAAACTGAAATTTTTATGAGGTGAAGTAAAATCTTGAGGAAGCTACTATAAAAATTTCAGATCAAGGTGCACAATATTTTTGGAGATATGATTTGTGGAAGTCAGGGTTTTTGCAGGCTCTTGAAATTAATCTCAAAGAAGTGACCTTGGTAAAATCGTCATAACTCTCTCTCTGAGTATCAGATTTGAATTCTGTAAAAAGTGACAGATAGTGCATAGACTTTGGTTTTCACTCTATCAATTTTAGAGCCGAATGAAGAAACAGTGACACGTGGCACGCCGTACAAGTTCGCTCTGCTAAAACAGTCCATAATTAGGGCATTGCGAGAGATTGGGTATAACTCTCTCTTGAAAAATCCAAATTGGGTCAGACCTATGGCACTAGAAAGAAAACTTAGAGGAATACTGCAAGACTAAAAATTAGATATTGAAGATCTGAAATAACAGAGATACACCAGATTCAATATCGAGCTCCTAGAAGGCAAGAAAAAGCTAGATCATGTGTTGCCAAGGGTTGCAAAGGACCAGACTTTCTATGGCAGCAAAGTAAAGAAAGGTGTAGTAGAAGGAATCATGACAAGAGTAGCAACCATGGTGCATAACAACAGCAAGAATTTCATCATATGAAGTCTTCAAGTGGGCAGCACTGCATACATCCATTGTAAAGGTATCATTGTACTAAGTCATTGTAAATACATTATTGTAAAAATTGTACTAGTATCTATCTGCCAAGGGTTGAAGAGGCAGTGTTGGGAGGTCTAGGATCATCATTAGATGGTTGTGTCAAAGTTTGGGTTATGTTCAAGTATATCTTCTTCTTCTACATCATTCTATATCATTGTAAAGTGGACCATTTTCCTTGGTACGGGAGACCATTCTTCTTTTATTCTTCTATGGGGTGGTATGGTGGTGCTAGGGTGAGTTGTAGCTCACTGGGTGTTGGGGCATCCATTCATTTGACTACTGAAGAATCTCGAGCATTGGAGCGTCCATCCAGTGGGAGCTGGAGAAGAATTATTTTCTAGATTCTAGGAAGTTGGAGCTTTATTTTCAATTGGAGTTCAATATTAAAGAATTATTAGAAAAGCATTAGGTGGTTTTTGTCCCGGAGTGGGTTTCCACCTTAAAAATTGTGCATTTGTGTTCCTCTTGTTTGCTGCTATCATTGTACAAACACTGATAATAATTAAAGATTAACTAATGCTCTAATTGAAAGGAATACTGATTCACCACCCCCCACTCAGTATTTCCAACAATTGGTATCAGAGCTTGGTTCCTTCAATAGCAATTTAACAGCTGGAAGGAGGTCATGGAGCATACCAAGAATGGTGTACCTCTATTTAATGAAAATAATTATGAACCCTGGAAAGGAAGAATGGAGGTCTATCTCTTGGCGCAAGGTTACGAAATATGGGACACTGTTCAAAATGGATTTACATCAACCGCGGATGAACAAGGTAAGAAGAATCTGGTAAATGATGCAAAAGCAAAGAATATTATTATCAGTGGACTTATTAAATCTGCTTGTCATAAGGTGTTGGGTTGTAAAACAGCCAAAAATGTATGGGACAAGCTTGAGAATATATATGCAGGTGACTTAAATGTCAAAGAAGCAAAGCTTCAAATCTATAGAGAAAAATTTGAGCAACTCAAAATGAAAGAAGATTGCAACATTGCTGCATACTTCCAATACGTTGATGAAATAACCAATACTTTAGAAGGATTGGGAGAGCCAGTTGACGAGAATACTATTATACGGAAGATTCTCAGAACGTTACCAGGGAGATTCAACCCGAAGGTATAGGTCTTAGAATACAGTGAAAATCTGGACAAACTCAGCAAGGAAGAATTACATGGAGTTCTCATAGCATATGAAATGAGACTTGATGAAGAAAAGGGTACTTCAAATCTATAAATTGTGTTCGTTGCGTATAAGAAAACCAATAAGGACAAACAACCTTCAATTGAAATGACATGCACCTGCAAGTGTGAAGAAAAGGGAGATGATGGAGAAGGTCTTTTAGATGAAGAATATGCTTACTATATGAGAAAACTAAAACCTAGTAAGGGAAAATTCAAAGGTAAACTTCCATTGATATGTTTCGGTTGTGGTGAGGTTGGGAATTTCATAGCAAAATATCTGAACAAAAGTGATGACAACTCAAAAGGAAAGAAAGGCTTTAAGAAATTCAACAAGCAAGGAAAAAAGAAAGGATACAAAAGGAACTTTCTCTCTAAAGAAGATAGCTCATCATTCGATGAAGAAAGTGACAGCAAAGAAGAAGCCAATGAGAAATTATTTTTTATGGCCAAGCACAATAAACAAGAAGTATCAAACAATGAAGATGAAGGGTTGACCATAGAAGAATTTTATGAGGAGGAAATCAAGCTTATAAAAGAGCTCAATGCTGAGAAGATCTGTTCCAATACTCTTGAAGAACAAGTTCAAGGTCTCAAAATTGAGGTTGAAGAACATAAATGTATTGAAGAGTCACTTCAAAAGAAGTTGGAAGAAAGAAACCAAGAAAGGGAAGCATTAGAAGCTGAAGTAGTCTCGCTGCGTAAGGAAGTGAAGAAGGGAAAAACTATCCAAAATATGCCAACAACTCAAGGGCATTGGAAGAACTCATCAACAATCAACGATCTTACAACAATAGAACTGGCCTCGGTTGCAAAGAAGAAGAAGCAAGACCTTCTACAACAAAATAAAATGAACCTTTGAGATCTGACATACATGTAGACTTCATTGGACAAGATTTGCAAGCACATCCTCGAAAGAGGATTCCTCGACGAAGAGTTTCATCCAAGTACCAACATATATTTCATGGCTATTGTTATTCATGTGGAAAATATGGTCATAAAGCTGTAGAATGTCGCACGTACCCTAGGAACCAATACAATTCCAAGGGATTCTTCAAATATGAACCTCCCAGGGCTCAACGAAACATCAATAGATTTGAACATTTAAGAAATAATATGGAATGTTACAAATGTCAGAACTTTGGACACATAGCCAGAGATTGTAGACTTGAAAATCCTCCAGAAGAATCTTCGAAGCCACCGAATGAACGAACATGGAAGAAAAATAAGATTGATAATTGTGCTCTTGCTCTCAAGGCTCAAAAAAATAAAGATGTGTGGTATGTTGACAACGGTTGCTCAACGCATAATACTGGAGATAGAAGGAAATTTGTATCTCTAAAAGAGAAGAAGGATGGAACCATATCCTTTGGAAATGATGGATCTTCAAATGTTATAGGTTCAAGTACCGTCACTCTCAGAAGTAAAGATGTTATAGCCAAGAATTTTCAATTGGTTGAAAACATGAATCACAATCTGCTCAGTGTTGGACAAATGTGTGATAAAGGACACACAATGTTATTCAACTCCACAAAATGTGAAATCAGGAAAGGAAGGTATGGTAAAATTGTGGCTACAACAAGTCGAGCTCCAAACGACATATATGTTCTGGATGAAGCAACTAAAGCATGTCTATTAGCTAAAGAAGATGAAAGTTGGTTATGGCACAAACGAATGGGTCACATAAACTTTGACAATCTTGTCAAAATAAGAAAAAAGGAAGCAGTACGAGAAATTTCGAAAATCTCAAAACCTTCCAACACACTATGTGAGGCATGTTGGCATGGCAAGCAGACAAAAGTCCAATTTAAAACAAAAGAACACTTTGCATCACATCCATTGAAATTGATACATATTGATCTATGTGGTCCTGTGAGAACAAAAGGCTTAGACAGAGAATTATATTTCATGTTAATGATAGATGACTATACCAGGATGACAGCCGTCAGTTTCCTAAAGAAAAAATATGAAGCATTTGAGTGCTTTAAGATCTACAAGGAGTTGTTTGAAAATGAAACTTATTTGAAAATAAAGTGTTTAAGATCAGATAATGGTGGAGAATTCACTTCCAAATTATTTTAGCAATATTGTGATGAAAATGGAATAAAAAGACAATTTTCAACAGCACAAACACCTCAGCAAAATGGAGTTGCTGAAAGAAAGAACAAAACCGTATAGGAAATGGGTAGAACAATGTTGAAGGATGCAAAATTGGATGAAAAATTCTAGGTTCAAGCAATTGATACGACAGTCTTCATTATCAACCGAAGTCTTCTTAGAAATAATTGCAACAAGACTCCATGTGAATTATGGAAAGGAAAACCAGCTAATGTAAAATATTTCAGAATCTTCAAAAGCAAATTTTATGTCAAAAGAGAAGATCAAAATTTGGTTAAGTTTGAATCACGTGTTGATGAAGGTATCTTTGTTGGTTACTCACGCAAAAGAAAGGCCTATAAATGCTATAATCTAAGACAAAAAACAGATAGTGGAGAGCATAAATGTTACATTTGATGAAGATGGTGTTCTAGAGAGTAATGATGAGGATCTAGAATCTTTGAAACTTGAGACAGAGGCTGAAAAAGACACAGATAAAATTTTAGAACAAGAAGCAACTATCAACGAGGAAGAAGTAAACAATGATCATCAAGATATACCAGAACAACCATAGAAGCTCCTCCAAGGAGAACAAAAGAGTGGATTCAAAAGAACCATCCATCAAATCAAATCATTGGTGACAAAAATGAAGGTCGACATCTTTGTTCATCACAACAAGCTCACGTTGCTTTTCTAGCAACCTTTGAGCCTAGTAGTTTTGAGGAAGCTAGCCAGAATGAACATTGGGTAGTAGATGTGAATGAAGAATTGGATCAAATTGAGAAGAATAACACTTGGGAATTAGTTCCATGACCAAAAGATAAAAATGTCGTTGGGACTAAATGGGTGTTCAGGAACAAACTGAATGAAGATTGGCAGGTTACCAGAAACAAAGCAAGATTGGTTTGCAAAGGCTATGCACAAGTGGAAGGAATTGATTTCGACGAAACATTTGCACGAGTTTCCAGAATGGAAGCCATCCAAATGTTTCTCGCCTATGCATGTTCAAGAAAAATCAAAGTCTACCAAATGGATGTTAAGTCAACATTTCTGAATGGAGAATTAGAAGAAGAAGTTTACATCAAACAACTTGAAGGTTTTCTACTATCACAAAAAGAAGACTATGTCTGCAGGTTAAAGAAGGCTCTGTATGGTCTCAAGTAGGCTCCCAAAGCATGGTATGCTCGTCTTGATGGATATCTACGTCAACAAGGTTTCAAGAAAGGTACTGTTGATAGTAATCTTTATGTACAAATAGATAAAGATAATTTAACAATCATTGAGGTATATGTGGATGATATAATATTTGGTAGCAATGATGATCGAATAAGTAAGAACTTTTCTACAAAGATGCAAAGTGAGTTTGAGATGTCTCTACTTGGTGAGCTGACATACTTCTTAGGGCTCAAATATCTCAGCAATAGAAAGGAATATTTATGTGTCAAGCCAAGTACATCAAGGAAATGCTCAAGAAATTCAAAATGGAAGATTGCAAACCCGTCCTTACTCCGATGGTAACGGGTTGCAAATTGAGCATAGATGAATCATCTAAGGATGTGGATCAGAGGTTGTACAGACCTATGATTGGTAGTCTTATATATGTAACAACCTCTTGGCCAGATGTTATGCAAGCAGTTGGACAAGTAGCAAGATTACAAGCAGCACCAAAAGAATCACATATTATTGCAGTCAAAATAATTCTTCGATATCTAAAGGGCACAGAAGAATATGGCTTGTGGTATCCCAAGGGTAACAATCTCATTATTCAAGCGTTTATAGATGCATATTGGGCATGAAGCGTTGATGATCGTAAGAGTACTATTGGAGCAACATTCTATCTAGATGGTTGTCTCGTATCATGGTTGAGAAAAAATAAAACTTCAATATCTTTATCTACAGCGGAAGCAGAATACATTGCAGCAGCATCATGTTGTACTCAAGTCCTTTGGATGAAACAAACTTTGCAACATCTTCAAGTACAATTCAGTGAGCCTATTCCCATATTCTGTGACAACACTAGTGCCATCAGCATCTCCAAGCATCCTGTCATGCATTCAAAAACAAAACACATTCCAATAAAATATCATTTTGTTAGAGAACAAGTTGCTGAAAAGAATATAAAACTTGAGTATGTTTCTACAAAAGAACAAATTTCTGATATCTTCACTAAACCTTTACCTCATCAAGCATTTGAATATCTTTGTCAAAATCTTGGGATTCTCCCAAGTTCTCATTAGATTACAGGTCTGCAGGACAGTTGTGTGTCAGCGGGAGTGGAAGTGTGTACAGGTCCGCAGGATGGTTATGTTTCAGGGGGAGTTACCCTTTTCCATTGATGTCAAAAGGGGAGAGAATGTTGTAGGAAGAGGTGTCATGATCGCAGGGGGAGTACTTGTGTTGCCATCAATGCCAAAGGGGGAGATTGTTGATCAGCGGTTGTCATTGATGTCAACCCAAGAAGCACTAGGGGCTAACCCAATATTGCATGGAATTATTGAGCAGCCAAATTAATATATTTTGGGTCAATAATTATTTTTATGGTTTCTACTTGTTGAGATGTTTCTGTTGATATATGGCACGCCATGTAATTATTCACGGTTTGAGAGATATTCATGTTTGAAGTTTGTACCCCCAGTTAGTGGGCTAAAACCCCATGGGGTTGGGGCATGGGTCATTGAAAAGTCATAATTAATATTTTTTAAGCTCCTAATATTCCTCCCATGTTCACTTGTTGAAGCCCCTCTCAACCTAAACATTTATATAAATTTTGATCCTCATTTCCTCCTTAGGCAAGGGATTTCGCCATCTAAAATAGGTCATCGTGGAATTTTTGCTCTAAATTTTTTTCTACGAAGGTTCAGAAGCTAAAATTTTTATGAGGCAAAGAAGAAATCCTGAGGAAGCTGCTATAATAATTTCAGATCAAGGTGCGCAATATGTTTAGAGATATGATCTGTGGAAGTCAGGGTTTTTGCAGGCTCCTGAAATTAATCTCAATGAAGTGACCTTGGTAAAATCGTCATAACTCTCTCTCTGAGTATCGGATTGGAATTCCGTAAAAATTGAAAGATTATTGCACAGACTTTAGTTTTGTATCTATCAATTTCAGAGTCGAATGAATAAACAGTGACATGTGGAATGACGTACAAGTTCACTCTGCTGAAACAATCCATAATTAGGGCATTGTGAGAGATTGGGTATAAATTTCCCTTGAAAAATCCAAATTGGGTCATACCTATGGCATTGGAAAGATGACTCAGAGGAATACTATAGGACCGAAAATAAGATATTGAGAATCTAAAATAACAGAGATACACTGGATTCAATATCGAGCTCCTAGAAGGCAAGAAAAATATAGATAATGTGTTGTCAAGGGTTGCAAAGAACCAGAATTTCTATGGCAGCAAAGCAAAGCAAGGTGCAGCAGAAGGAAGCATGATAAGAGCAGCAACCAAGGTGCATAACAACAACAAGAAGTTCATCATATGAAGTCTTCAAGTGGGCAGCACTGCATACAATCATTGTAAAGGTATCATTGTACTAAGTCATTGTAAATACATTATTGTAAAAATTGTACTAGTATCTATCTGCCAAGGGTTGAAGAGGCAGTGTTGGGAGGTCTAGGATAATCATTAGGTGGTTGTGTCAAATTTGTGGTTATGGTCTAGTATATCTTCTTCTTCTACATCATTCTATATCATTGTAAAGTGGACCATTTTCCCTGGTACGGGAGTCCATTCTTCTTTTATTCTTCTATAGGGTGGTAGGGTGGTGCCAGGGTGAGTTGTAGCTCATTGGGTGTTGGGGCATCCATTCAATTGACTATTGAAGAATCTCGGGCGTTGGAGCGTCCATCCAGTGGGAGCTAGAGAAGAATGCTTTTCTAGATTCTAGGAAGTTGGAGCTTTATTTTCAATTGGAGTTGAATATTAAAGAATTATTAGAAAAGCATTAGGTGGTTTTTGTCTTGGAGTGGTTTTCTACCTTAAAAACTATGTGCATTTGCGTTCCTCTTGTTTGCTGCTATCATTGTACAAACACTGATAATAATTGAAGATTAAATAATGTTCTAATTTAAAGGAATACTGATTCACCCCCCCCCCCCCATTATTTCCAACAATGAGTAGAGAGATGCCATTTTATTGATCTAGTTCCAGAGAGTTGGGCTTGTGGGTTAGGGCCCAACCCATGTGCCTCAGCTTCTCTTTTTTTCCATTCTTTTCCTTCATGTCATTTAGCTAGTTTTTCTTCTGAGCATTTAGCGAGCTTGTTGGTATTTTAATTGGTTTTTTAGTTTGCTTCCTGTTGTCTTTTGCTGTAGATTTAGTCTGCTTTCCAAGTGGTAGAATATTTGATAAACTACATAAAGCTGTGAGGCCAGCCTTCCCCTCTCAACTCTGTCAATAGAGCTGGAGGAGGGTAGACCATTACCCACAGACCAATAATGCTTTCTCGCTTATGATTTCTTGAAAATAGATTAGATGAGTGCCTGTACTTTCATGAACATATTGTTTATATTTATTGCATAAATAGAAGATTGATTGTAGGTTCAGGTAGCATAGCCCAGGAGAAGTTTTCCAACACTTCTAACTTCATCTTCCATATTCCTTTCATCTCTGTGTTATGCTCCCGAACCTTGCCTTTACGCCTCCATTCCTCATTTTTCTCTCATCGCAGCTACCACACCTTTTTCTTCACAAAACACTTGAAAACCTTTAAAGTTTAACCTTCACCCTTTTCTTCTCAGTTCTCCCTCTACCGTACATTGCAATCACACTTCACAGTGTTTTCCTTATTCGAGTAACACTTATCGCTTCCCGACGCTGATTGCGATATTAGCCACATCGAAAATTACTCACCACTCCTTTTCCCTTTTTCCTTAGAGACTTACCGCAATTCCGCCGCATTGCAATCGCACTTCGCAATGTTTTCCTTCTTCCATTAACACTTAAGGCTTCCCGACACTGATTGTGATATTAGCCACATCGCAAATTTCTCACCGCGCCTTATCCCTTTTTCTTTTGAGATTTACAGAAACTCTGCCGCATCGCAATCGCACGTCACACTGTTTACCTTTTTCTCTTAAAACCTACAACTCGTTGTTGCCGATTGAGATATTGCGATACCACATGTCGTAGATCGTGCCTTTTCCATTTTTCTTTCGAGACTTACCACAAATCACACTTCGCAGTATTTTTTAATCAACACTTCCTCTATTCCTCCAAATTTGTGATATTGCGAATTGCGATATCGCACTTCGCACTCTGCAGGTTTTACCTCATCACATGTCGCACTTCGCACTTTTTAGCTTGTTCCTTTAACCTTTACTGCTCCAACTTTGCAATATTGCGATTGCGATATGGCATATCGCATATCGCAACTTTTGCCTCCATCACGTCTCTACCGTCGCACTTTTCAATCCTTTCCACTCCAAAGCCATTTGCGCCATATTATAAGGTTTCCTAAGGTTTTAACCTCCGCTTTCCACTTCTAAGCCTAATTTCATGTCTTAGGTCCTCCATTAGCCTCTTTAGCCCTTTTTCTTCTCCAAGCTGCAAAATCAACACTCTCACAATTAGGATTAAGTCATGGATAGCTTAGTTGCATGGGTAGAATCATGGTAGATAGGCTATCAGATAAATAGAGTGCATTTAGCCGATTGGCCAAGTTAAGTGTGGTTTAAATCAGTTTCCTTTCTGAAACTTAGTTTAGTTTCTTTCCAGTCATTTCCTTTCAGCAAATTAATTAAGTTTCTTTCTGCCATTTCATTTCAGCAATATAGTTTAGTTTCTTTTCAGTCATTTCCTTTTCTGCAAATTAAATTATTTTCATTCCTTTCATTACTTTTCAGTGATTTAATTTAGTTTCCTTTTTTCATTTCCTTTTTGTAATTTATTCTAGTTTCATTGAAGTGTGACAAACTTCACTGAGAACCCTTAGAATAGCACCCTTTCGTAGAGTGGAAGAGGATGACATGAACATAACCCATCTGATGTGTATATAGCATTGTCACCTCCAATTTTGTACGAACCTTGAGTTGATAAAGTAAAGTAGGGCAACCCCTGGGAGTTGCAGCACTCTTTGTGCAATACCAGGGCTCACCACTTTTTTGCACTGTTGCCAGGGAAGTGTCTATTAGATGCTTTGATTCTGTTTTAGCATTCATTTATGCTTTCCTTTTTCATGTTGTTTCCGAAATATTGAAAAATACAAAAAATCTTATTTTCATGCCTCATAGGAGTATGGATATTCATAATCTTATTTAAAAAAATATTCTTCTCCAATACCAACCCCCCCACTTGACCATGTGGTGCAGTAAGAACCACATCACCATACATTTTTGAAGGAAGGAGAGATGGATGGATATGATGACAATGAATAAGATCTTATTGGGTTTCCCATTCAAGATATGGACATCAGTGTACCTATGAAGAACATCCCTCCATATTTCCTTCCCAACTTCCATGGTATGAGGACAGAGAATCCAGAAACATTTCTCTTTGAATTCGAGATACTTTGTAGGTCTTATGGTGTTGGGGAAAAATAATTGCCTGTCATTTAATTTGTCAACATGGGGGTTTCGTAAACTTGTGAAGCATGCATGCACTATATGTGCTAGAAATTGTCTTTCAGTTTAGATCAATATAACTAAAAAATAACGAAAACCAATTCATCTAATATATGAAATCAAATAATGAAAATTAAATTCAACTAACCTATGAAATCAAGTAACAAAAAGAAAGAAAACAAATTCAAAAGAAAATATATCGCGCGCAATCAGAGTTGCGGGAATTGAAATCTTAATCTAAGAAATAATTTCAAAGCATGTAAAGAAAAACAACTAAGGTACGTTCAATCACTCCAACATCCAATATGGAAGTATCATAGAATCACCCTCTTGAGATGATGTACAAGCAACCGATTATACTTTAGTCTTTAAATCTAAGAAAGAAATTAAATAATGCAAAGGGAAAACTCAATAATTTCATAGGTTAGATATTCAAGCACCCAATTGTGAAGTATGACAAGTCACCTTCTTGGCCTGATCTTTAGGAACACCCAATTATACAATTGACTGAGGATCTTAATCTAGAAAATAATGTAGATTCATGTACAAGAAAAACTCAATGATTGCATAGGTTAGACATTCGAGCACACAATTGTGAAGTATGACAAGTCACCTTCTTGACCTGATCTTTAGGAACACCCAATTATACAATGACTGAAGATTTGATCTAGGAAAGTAAATAACAGAACATGAAAAGTAAAACTCAATTATTGCATAGGTTAAATACTCTAGCATGCAATTTGGAAGTATGACAGAGTCACCCTCTTCACATGATCTTTAAGAGCATTCAATTATACACATAATTAAGGATCTAATCTAAGAAAGCAAATGAATTTTAGTCTATAAAATCAAATAACTTTCACAATTTTAGATAGATAGTCCAAAAGTATGAGAGATGGTAAATCAAGATGCTCCATATGTAAGCAAAACCATGTCAAAATGAAGGAACATCCATGAGTAAGGTGCCACAATCTAATTTTGTATTCAAAGCTTGAGCATAACTCCAATTTTACACATTATTTGATAGGAGAAAGCTTCCCCTATTTATACAAAATATGAGAAGCTATCTCATTAATGAGAGTCCATGAATCTCTCCCTATATCTCTAGAGTTACAATCCAAATAGGAAGTGAGAAGGCACATGCCTTCTTAGAGTTACAATACAAATAGGAAATGAGACACATATCCTTATGATCCCATGATCTTCTCCATCCAAATTCGAATTTTTCCTTAGGATGCCATATAAGGGTCTTCTGGAAGCTTCTTTTTTACCTACACATGGCCACAAACTCATTCTAGTTTTTAGGTATAAGTATGTGCATATTATTTTCTAATTTTAAACCACAAATTCACTTAAAAATACTAGGAATTAATAAAGTTTGGAAAAATATAAATGTAACCCAATAGTGGTAATGGGAAGGTAAATGTAATGAAATGGAGGTGGAGTGAGGGTGATAATATGGAAATATATGTGAAAATGTAATGGAAGTAAATGACAATTTCAAGGCCCAACATACCCCCCAACTGAAGCTATTGCATGTCCTCATGCAATCTATTACATTAATTCTTTTTTATCCTTTGAGCTTTGGCTTAACTTTGCATGATATCATTTGATAACTTCATACTTCTGCAAAGTCTTTTAGTTGAATTTCAACATGGTTGGTTCTTTTTTTTCAACCATATTTTGTTGTTGCACTCAATTTTTATGTTTGAACTTTACATAATGATAATTTGATTATTGTTGCAAAGTATATCTTTCTTGGATTGCATCATGGTTGATTCTTGTGTGACAACCATGATTTTGTTTGCATCCAATTACCTTTTAAGTACTTTTGAAAAGCCATTGTATCCTCATAATAATAATGTAATAGTTAATATCTTTTGAAATTATGTGGGCTTTTAAATGTGATATGAATGTACCCCCCCCCCCCCCCCCCCCACACCCGCCCCAACTGATGGTATTGGCAAAGAAATAAGGAAAAGATGTGTTTTTTCCAAAAATTATCATTCTAGCTTTTCAAGGAATTCTATGGTCAAAAGTTAGAAAATTACATACCTTAAATTACCCTTTGAAAATGGATGAGATGCATGTGTGGTAGCTGCAAAATTCTGATCATAATCTTCTTTTTGTGGTTGTACAAGTTATGGATAAAAGAGTCAAGATGACTTTTTATTTCTTCTGTTATCACCAAATTGAACTTGATTCGTTTCTCATCAAACAACTTTGTGTAATTGCTTCAAACCACTTCTAACTGAAGATTAGCATCTTTAGTTTGAGAGGGCTCTCTCAAGGGGGTTTATGATTTTGAGTAATGATAGTACTAGATGGCTAACTCTATAGAAATTATAACTTGTTTTGTATGATTGCAGGTTGAAAAATGCATGCTTTCTACCATTGGGCTTATGGAGTCAACAATCAGTAGTTTCAGTGGCAGTGGTTCTTCACATGGAAGCTAAGGTAGATAGAGGTTTTTAACAGAGGCAACTCACACACACAACATAGGAAAACAAAATCATTTCACCACTAAAGGAATTCAAAGAATAATATTATGAATTCTGAGTAATTAGAGATGAAATCTACTGCAAGTGATAAAAAATAAGATAAATATCAATAAGATATCAAAAACATCATGAGAATCTCAAGTCTGTAAAGAAGAATGTCACTTTGTATTACTGATATTGGACAAAAACATACAAGCAACAGTTTTTTGCAAATATTCTCCAACCCCTTACTACTTTGATGTTTTGTCTCTAAATAGACATTCTTTACATTAAGGATGATCTTCCTAATGATCCTCGAAGTATCCTATGACACCTTTCATAACTGAAATCAATAACTTACAACAGAAAACTGACATCTACCTTTTAAAGAAACCAGCTCCTAATAGGACTCTATCTCCTATTTATTACATTCCTCTATCCTATCTGTGAAACAGTTACAATGATGGTTTATACAATGAATATCGCATGATATAAAGGCACATGACCAATTTCACCACCACTTTACATATTTAAAGCATCCCTAGATTTGTGGAACATAACCCTTCCTTTTAGGAATGGATGACCTTCATCTTCAACGATGTTTTGACTGGTGACCTGGCTGCATGGCACTCCCTTTGAGTCATAAATATATGCTAATGAGGTCCTCTAACATGTTGGAGGTCTCCAGCTAGCAAAAACTACTTTTAAGATTCTCAAAACCTTCAACAATTGCTCGCTACAAAAACAAGACAGTTTCGTAGCGTGGGAAAAGTGGCTTCTCCATCCATCTTCTTCACTTCTTTGTTGTTCCATCATGTTAATCATGTCATGACACATTACCACCATGTATTCCCCTCATTGAAACATGCAAAAATTTACTTTAAAAGAAAAAATACACCTACAACGTTTTTCGTATTGTATTTCTGGCTTCAAGCCTGAGGTAAGCTACGAAACTGTGTAAAAAACCAGAAATCGCCCCTTTCAAAATTGTCTTCAAAAGCTATCCTTTAGCTGCAAAATTTGGGTTCTCTGCATGTAATGAACCTCGTAAGACATATTCCATCTCAACTTACTACTCCTGTGGTGTTTCCTCTCCATTTACAATTAGTTGACTTATAGGATCTTCTACCACTGTCATCTTTAAACCTTTCTTTTCCAATTCTTCATGAATCAAGTTCAATTACTCTTGAAGATCTTACACTATGTCCTTTAATGCCCTGTTCTTGGATTGCAAGTGCAAGTTAACCCTTTTGATGTTCTTGACCTCTCCTCTTAGTGGCTGATTCCACTTTATCAACTTTTCTGTATTGTCCAAGGTCTTTGAGACACTTGTGACTTGATCTTCCCATATTTTCCTCATTTTCTCAAACTAAACCTTCTCAGCTCTATGCTTCTTTGCCTCTTTCTTCAAAACTGATATCTCTTCACCTGCCTCCTTCAACTGCTCCTTAAGGGTTTCAACTTCTAACTTTTCACTAATTTTCTCTTTACCCTTCCTTTATTTGATAACCAACTCTTATTTTGAAGGTGAAGAGAGATCTATGATGCTTGGTGGCTAGGAAATTTCAATGATCTTTTCAGTCTCTTTGATATTTTCCATAACCTTCCTTGCATGTATGGTTATTGGCTTTCTACATTGAAACATGAAACCACCATCATCACCTACAAACTATAACTTTTTAGCTGTCTTACCTTTCTTCAGCTTTCTTCCTCCATCTTCAATGTCTTCAACTTGGAAAATGGGATTTTCTTCAATGTCAATTGCATGAAAGATTTCCTCTAAGTTTCCTTTAGCCACTATTTGGCTTCTAGTAACTCTCTTGCTGCTTTGTTTTCTGACTATTTGCTTCTGTTTTGCAGGTGTTGTTTTAGGTGTTTGAATATTCTGCAAAGGCTATGTCTCCATGCTCATTGGTTCTAGCGGGGATGATCTATTTCCTTCTTCAACTTCCTATGCCACTGTAGGTGATGAAATATTTCTAGGTTTGGAAACTCTTTTAGGAGTTACAACATGAACTTCAAAACCATTCATGAACAGAAAGGAAGTCCAATCTCTGTCTAGTCTCTTCAACTCCTCTAACACCAACAACTTAATCAAACCATGGTGAAAGAGAGAAGTTTCATTTCCTTCTGTTTTAACTTGAACCTTATCTGACATTTTACCTAGACTTATGTATAAATAAAAGGGCAAGTCAAGTGACCTCTTACCCACAAGATGCAGAAGAAGCCTAAGGTGGTAGGAGTAGACCATGTGAAACCTTCCTTCATAGGTAAAATACTTCTGAATGATCATCAACAACTTTGAATAGTTGTCCTTCATGAAACTTCTAGGGATGGCATTTGTAAGATCAATTTCACTATGCTCTGGTTTGATGAAGTCTTTGAAATCATGCATGGTGAACTTGATGCCTTTAAACCACTGTTCCTCTCGATTCTTGCTGCTTTTGAAATTCCGTCTGGTGTCACTGTAAGGTTCAGCATGCCCAATTTTGAAGTTGTTCCAGTGAAACTATTAACAAAATCCTTGGAAACCTGTAGATGACAACCTTGCAATCTTTGACAGATTTGCAAGCAACCTATTCTTCTGAAAATCTCCATGGCCATTGGGTCTTCATTGATAAAATTCATGATCATAGGCTCATACTGGTGGCAGTGACCACCTTTTTTTGTTTTCTTCCTTACAGCCATGGGTTCTTTATATCTTCTCAACCTTGCTTTCTTGATGACACCTGCAACCTTTGAATCTGCCAGCAACCTGCTTGGCTCGATGAAGAAGCTCTCCAAAATCCAATAACATGCAAAGATAAAGTGGAGTATGAAAAAAATACTAATTGGGTAATGTTTTATGGTTTAAATGATAACTCATGCCTTAATCATGACACATGCATGCTAAAAGGGCAATGATGACCTCAGGCATGGCTTTGTGCCTTTAAATTAACCCTAACATACTCGAATGACATCCACCCTAACTCCTCCATTCATGAATTGACACTTCACATCAGGTTTGACAAGACAAACAAGAAAACAATTTTTCGTAGCATGATTAGTTTAACTTTTGACAGTTTCGCTAAGAAAATATTAGGCAGTTTCATAGCGAAAACTGATATTTCAAAGTTGTAAAATTGGATTAAGTGTCCTTTTTAAACACTATGAAAAGTTGTAAAATTGGATTAAGTGTCCTTTTTAAATTTAAATGCTTGGGAAATGAAATCTGACACCTAATGATGACTGATGGGACATTACATGACCTAAATGGAGGTGGCCTTGAACCTTAAGATAGGTTAAACATGTAAAAAAAATGAAATTTTCCTATACCAACTTGAAAAGGCTTAAGGAGACCTTATCCTTTTGAGGAGTGAACTATATGAACATGTCAAGTAATGTTTCACAAAATTATGAGTGATAAGAACTTCTACTAAAATTGTTGAATTTTCTACGAAATGATGTTGATTCTATAGCTGTCATCTGATTATGCAGCTACCATCTGATTATTTAGTTGTCATCTGATTCTGCAGCTGCCATCTGATTTTTCAGCTGCAGAATGGTGCTAATCTATTGTAGTTGCATATATTCTTCATTTTCATTGGCATAATTCCTGCTACGTGAATATATGTTATGATGTTGAACATAGCAGGAACTTGTTGACTTAGTGGCCATTAATGGATGCCACTAGTCAACACAAGAACTCTCAGCATTGATTACAATGAGAGTCAAGATGCCTAAACACATCTTGCTAGGTACGAATAATTTTGTTGTTGTCGAGTACCTAGAATGTCTGATGAACAAGGGACATTAATGTATTCCCATTTTTCATCAGCAAGAAGACTTGCCATTAAGGCATGCAAGCCTCAAGGTGTTTTTGCAAGGATTTTAGACTCAAAGGACTATGGAATCAATAATTTGTATTGAAGCAGGTTTTATTTTTGAAATGAAAAGGGTTGGAGAAGGAAATGGAAATGGAAGATGACAATGGGAAATAAGCATGTAAATGAGATTCTTTCTTTTATTTGTGGGTTAGGAGTAGAAAAATAGTAATGGAAAGTGTATGTGAATAAAGGAAAATGAACAACTGACTCTTGCTGGGAAAATAACTGTGGCTTGCTTTGAATTGCTTGGTTGGATTTATAATTCAAAAGGGAGGAAAGGTAATAGTCTTGATGGATATGGACATGGACTTGTTCTTATGTTTCTCATGAAATTGGTCCTTTGAAGACCAACTGTGTGCGCAATTGGTTTCCTTCAATGATCATTCAATAACCCCAAACCTACAAAAAAAACATTGACATAAAGGACATAAATGTGTTAAAAAGTGAAAGGCCAATTCCTCTCTGATTCTTACGCAAAAAAGTGAATGTCAAATGAAACAGATTAAGGAAAACCAAAAGTGTTATATTCAATCCTGTTAGGAATCTGTAACCTCAGCAGATTGGTAAGACTAAAGTTGTAGAGACAAAATTTGAACCACTTAGGGATTCTAGGATCTAGCCCTCCTGAATCCAGAGGGGGATCTCTCTATAAGTGCAAAGATTGATTTATATTTAAGGCTTTGAAATGTGATATTAGGCTAGTTATGAAGAACAAGGTTTTTTTTTTGTTTTGGTTGGGTGAAGGTGAATGAAAGTGAAAGAGTAATTCAGCTAACAATATAGGCAAGAAGCAACTTCAATCCATTGGGCTATGGAGTCATAGTAGGATTTAATTGAAACAGCAAGGATCAAGAGTGGTCTATGGGGCAAGTCATCTATGTCATAGGATCTCTTTAAGTTGATTTTATGGAATGGAATGGAACATTTAGAAGGGGAATCAAACAAATGAAGAAAAAAGAGCAGCCTAAGATCAAGTAAGTACTTTGAAACTATCCTGCTTTTGGCATACACTTAAGAAAAACATAAAATTTATCTAAGATCAGGTAAGTACTTTGAAACTAGCCTGCTTTCGATGCACTTTCAATAGCAAACATTCAAAACACAAAAAGAAGAGCTTAAGATCAAGTAAGGACTTCGAACCTATTTTTCTTTCAACATATTCAAAGGGAAAATTTTCAAAGCAACTGTTGGAGAAGAAACTAGAGGACAGGGCTCACCATAGACTTCCCTAGCTCTGCTTTACTTAGCAAAATTTTCAAGACAACACTTAAGATAAACAAAGAACAGTCTAATATTAGGTAAGGACTTTGAACCTAGGCTGCTTTCAACATACTCTTAAGGAAACTTTCAGACAACCTTTGGAGATAAAACTAGAGGACAAGGCTAACCATAGACTTCCCTAGTTCAACTTTACTTGGAAGTAACTGAAAATAGCATTCAAGAGAAATGTTTAAAGCCTAGATAGTAAGAGAAGGGAACGCCAACATCTTGACTTTTTGGATTGTATTAAATCATTCTTAAACAACACAATTAGAAGAAAACATGTAGATAAAGTTTATCAGTGAGAGCAGGGTACCTTTGACAGTAAATCCTAACTCTATAATTGTTGTTCTTTATCAGAGAAGATGGATAGAATGGAAAGAAAAATAAAATAACAAGTTACAATAAGAAAAACATCACCATTGACATAGACCAGGATCCCATAAATCAGCGTGTATTTGATGCTTCAAACCAATTACAATCTTCAAGTCCAGTGGGTCTCTACAGCTTCATACTTCTCATGTTAACTTAGGTATCTTCAATTACAAACAGTGCTTACAGCAGCTTCAGAAAACTATTTACAGGCAACAGATATGCAGTGACCAACCTTTGTCTCATCTTCTACAGAGGTATTTATAGAAGGAAAGAGGAGGTGGGATGGAATAAAAGATCTTCTAGGTTCAATTAATACAGTTTAATGCTTTTCGGCCTTTGAGGGGCTCAATAGAGAAACTTTCTGATATTTGCTCTGTATTAATTGATTTTCATTAAGTATTAAGCTCGCTGGGAGAGTTTGTTGACTTTAAGGCTCTTTCTTATCTTTGTAATAACTCTGCTGATAGTTTACAATAAGTTCCGTTGGTTGAATTAATTGTTCAGTTGTCTTTAGGCAAAATATCACTGACTAAGGCAATAACTCTGCCTTCTTTGATTGCTTTGAGGTTGCAGGTGTCTTTTGGTAGCAGGTGAGGATTCAATTAGCCTCTGATGTGGCAGTGGAGGCTTCTCGGACTGGTAGATCTTATTATTCTTCCTTAAAACACTATTAATTTACTTTAATCTGTGTTTTAGGTCTAATTTGGCATAATCTCTCTCTTTGCCGGTCTTCATGCTATCTTTAAATGTGGATTAGGCCTTTGATAGTGAAATTTACACCTTAATCCTTCAAAACTTGTTTTTAAACCTTTAAACATTGATTTCTGCTTTGATTTTATCCTTGGATACGGATACTCTTTGTCTGTGGAATTTGTTGTGTTTTCATTGCTTTTGCAGGCATGCAGAGGGTTTTAAAATAACATTAGTGCTCATGAGGCATGGATGAAACATGATATGGAACCCTGCAGAGTGATCTCCTTGAAGGATAAGGGCTTGGGGGATCATCATTCCCGGCCTTTGATTTCCTTTAAAACTATGGATAAACCTTTAAAAACCTGCATAAACAAGCATAAGTTATAAAATCCTACGTGGATGGGTTAATCTGCTTTTGAGGTTGAGGTTAGATCGCTACCGTTGGATGAAAGCATCCAACGGCGAAGATTTCTCGTTGGGATCAAAGGGGAGGCGGTGGACAAACGGTGGTGGAGATTAAGTCCGGGTCGTTGATCTGCAAAGATCAATGGTCAAGATTGATTGGGTTTATATAATGCAGAGGGGGCTACATTATAGCGAAATGGGAGAATATACATAGGAAATGGGTGAAAAAACCTTTGGCGGAGGGAAAATAGGGTTAAATGATATTTGGGGTTTCGGAAATACTCTGGGTTGTTGGATTAGATCAGCCAACAGAGATCAACGACAGAGATTTGTTGATGAGGTTTCTTGGAAGAAAGGCGGAGGGCGATAGTTTAATAGTTAGATTAAATTGGGAACGTTAGATCTCAGAGATCAACAGTGAAGATTAAAAACAAGGGAATGTAATGTAAATGGGGTAAGGTGGTTTCGGCCATAAAAACCATTGGTGTCGCGCAGAGAAAATAGGGAAAGGCGGTATTGCCTTTTTGAACGCGATATGCGTCTTTGGCCGACACGTGGCTTTTTAAAACCACCCATATGGCATAACTTTGAAAAATTAACCTTCGAATGCGAAATCACGCAAAACCACGCTCTGACCGTCAGATCTGGGGCGTTAGATCGAACGGTTGTGAGGAGAGCGCGATGGAGGTAAGATGCATAGGCGGTAAGATGGGGAGAGGTCAAAGGCAGGTTAGATCCCAACCGTCGGATCTAAGGTATGTACGGTCAATATTAAAAGAGGGAGTGGGAAGGCCAAAGGGTAAGTGAACAGGAGGGATGAATGAAAACCGTTGGATCGAGGAGAACGAACGGCGGGGATTAAATCGCATCAAATAAGGCAGGGGGCCGAACTTCGTGATTATTTGGGTTGCGATTATGCGTGGACTGTCAGATCAAGGTGAGATCGACGGTCACGATTGGATCGGAGATCGCTAATCGAGGGAGATAGAAAGTGGGGCGCTTGGGTCTGCGCAATGCGATTACGCGCCAGCTGTCCGATATGGAACCAGATCAATGGTTAGTACTCAATTGGGGGGTGATGGAGAGGGGCGATGGGTGGAGAATGGAAAAGCACGCTGGTCGTTTATTCTAATGTAGATCAACAGTGGAGATTGCGGCGGGGGTCTATAGAACAAAAACTCAATCACATCGAAGATTTTCATTTAACAAAGGAAATGCGCTCACCGTGAACTTCTGATTGCGATTAGCGCTCGGGGGCTTACCGCCTGGTCCTGGGTGTGGGTTATATGTGGGGAAGTGGTTTGGGGCTTAGCCAAAAGGGACTTAAGGCCTTAGTTCAAAAGATTGTTTTTCATGATTTTTTTTTGAGGATTTTCGAAGGATTTTGGGGGTTCCGATAAGGTCAAAAAAATGAGTTTTAAACCTTATTAAAGGGGATATATGAAGGGAAGGAAAAAAAATGAGGGAAAATAGAGGAATTTCATGAGGAAAAAGAAGAAAAAATGGAGGTTAATCATGAGTGAAAGAAGGGGTAAAATGAAAGGGAAAATGGATTTTTAGCAGTCTTTTTCTTCAGGAAAACAACTGACTTTTCAGAATTTAAGAGGGAAACAGCAGTGAATATTTAACTCAAGGATAAGTTATCTTCATAAGACTTCAAGAACTAACAATTTGACAATAAAATTGTTTCTTGAAGGCTTTAAATAATAATTTAGCCACCATTTGATATGACAAATTTTTATAGGTGGCTAACAGTGGCTCCAACTTGGGATGGCAACTCCTTGGAGGTGCCAAGAACCTCAGTCATGTATTCTATGGAGGATGATCAATGCCTCATCCATTGGGATGCACTTGCTTCCTTTTCTAATCTTAATTTGCTCTGAAAATGTTAGCATCCATTAAAACCAATGGAATTCTATCAAAACAAGCTTTCTACCTACCCAATCCTACTGATCTAACATTTTTTCTTCTTTTCAGAGTGCATTTGGATTGGAAAAATCTTTTTACAAACATTTTATTCTTTTTGAAACATAAAACTAGAATATTTCTACCCTTATTTCTCCATGAACCTCAGATTAAGCAGTTGAGTTCATAAGATTCTCTACCTAACTACTATCTGTTAGGATTAAACTATCTAACAGATTTTTATTCACTAAATTCTAAAACAGAAATTTAAAAGCAGTCAAGTCAGGATTGAAAAGTCTAACTTGTTGCTGATCTATGGCATAAAGACAAGCTGCACATAGACAAAAATTTGCAGAAAAATAAAACAAAAATGGTGAAGGCTTAAGATCTAAAAATAAATAACATCCTTCACTTCTCTTTAGCTCTGTTTTTGACTTTTTCTGAGCTGTTTTCTATTCTTTTCTGGTTCAAGTTTTGGGCATATTAGAACCAGTTTGCTTATGTTTTTGGCTCAAGATTAAAACAGATTAGAGCCATGCTTCTTTTGAAATTCATAGGTTCAGATTTTTAGCTTGTTTGAACCTTTATTTTACTATCCTAATCTACCTAACTTATAAGCCAAGATTAAGCTATTTGGAAAATATAATTCACTAACCTATCAGGAGTAAATTGAAAACTAATTAGTCATGATTAGGCTGTATGACTAACTAGGAGTGTGTTTCTTAGGAGTGGCATTTAAGCTTGCACACTTTCAGACTTTGTTTCTCTTTTTTTTTTTTTTGGTATGGGGCTGTCCCTTTCTTGTTTTTTACAATCTGCCCTCTTTTCTTTTGTATTGTTTTTGTATTTTTGATTTTTCTAACTTTGAATGCAATGATGGATGTAATATTCACAATGAGAAAAAATAAAAAGGCTTCCAAACTGATGTGGTCAAGAGAAATAATGTTTGAGCATCCTGCCATTGACAGGACCGCCAAACAGTTCAACTCCATTTAATTCTTGTAGAAAATAGGCATTGTTACCAACAACAGAATGAATAAGATAAGGACCAAGCCATAAGTTATCAAATTTCCCATGCTTTCCCTTATCTTCTCTCCTTGAATCCCACTTTAGCACTTTGTCCCCAATATTAAAATTACTGGCCTTTGTCCTTCTATCAAAAATCTTATTGATGCTTTGTTGCTTTTGCAATGCTCTGTTATAGACCTCCTCTCTGGTTTGCTGAAGATGTATAGTCTGATTAATCCTTCTGATCATTTCATTGTCTTTAGACTGCACTTCTTAGATCAGCTTCATGATTGGTACACCTAGGCTGGTTGGAAAAATTGCATCTACTCCATATACAAGCTGGTAGGGTGACATCCCAATTGATTTTTTAAGTGTCAACCTGTCAGCCCAAAGTGCATGTACCAGATTTGTGTGCCACGACTTCTTATTGTCCTCCAACAACTTCTTGATTATATTCACCAAGCTTTTTTTTGAGGATTCTGCCAGCCCATTACCTTGTGGGTAATAAGCAGTAGAATGCCCCAATGTAATCTGATATTTGTGACAAAATTCAACCATCTTTTTGGATCCAAATGCAGCAGCATTGTCAGTAATAATATTCCTAGGGTAGCCAAATCTAGATGGGATATGAGTTTCAAGAAATTTTATAATGACAGAGTCATTGGCTTGCTTAGAAGGGATGGCTTTTATCCATTTGGTGAAGTAGTCTGTTGCAGTGAGAATCCATCTATGTTGGGCAGATGATGGTGGATGGATTTCTCCTATGAAGTCAAGTCCCCACTGTTGAAAAGGAGCTTCAACAGTGATTGGATGCAAAGGTAAGGGCAACAATTTTATTTTTCCTTCAAAGAGTTGACATTTATGATAGGCAATGATCATCTTATGGACATTAGGAAAGAGGGTGGGCCAATAGTAAACAGCTCTAAGGATTTTGTTGGCAGTTGTCTTCCGGTAGAGGTGGCCTTCACATTCTCCTTCATGGAACTCATGCTTGATTTTCTCTGCATCATTCTCAGGCAAACATTTAAGCAATAACCCACTAGCATTTTTCTAATAAAGACATTTATCTACAATGCAGTAGTTTACAGCTTTTAACTTTAAAAATCAGGCCTTTGTTTTTGACAAGCCAGGAGGTGTATTCAAATTGAGCAAAACATATAAAATATCAACATACCAAGAGGAATTCATAAAATGGTCTTCAATAATGGGAGTTGACAGTTCCTCTTGCTCATCTAATGCATTTATCATATTTATATCAAGAGCTTCAAAATTAGATTTATCCATTAATCTTGCTAGTCCTTGGCCTTTAATGAGTTTAGTGGGCTTGATTTCTAAATCATATTCAAGTATCACAACTATCCACTTACCTCTCTTGCCATCTGGGTCCTGTGTTAGAATGTCTTTCACAACTGAATTTGAGACAAAGGCAATGATGTGGGAGTGCATAATGTAAACTCTGAAGTCTTTTAAGGCTTTGACTAAGGCAAAGGATTATTTTTCCATAATGTTATACTTCAGAGGTGCATCTCTCAAAGCCTTGCTAAAGAATGCAATTGGCTGCTCTTGTCCCTATGGATTTTTCTGCAATAGGACAACAGCCACTGTATGTTCTGATGTAAATGAAAAAATGTAAAAATCTTTTGAAAAATCAGGACTTATTAGAACTGGTGTTTTGGTTAATGCTTGTTTCACTAGCTCAAAATATTTCTTTGCCTCTAAGGTCCATTTAACTCCTTGTTCTTTTTTCAGCATGTTTGTAATGTTTTTAAGGAGTTCAGCTAAGTTGGGTATGAACCTTCTCAAGAAATTAATCTTTCCAATGAAGGATTGAAGTTCCTTGATGTTTCTAGGATGAGTGATTTGAAATATAGCCTCAATCCTTTTTGGGTCTATCTTTATCCCCTCTTCTGATATTATGTGTCCAAGTAGTTTACCTTCTTGGAGACCAAAAAGTGTTTTCTTCGAATTTAAAGATAACCCAAACTTTTTGCATTTCTCAAAGACTATTCTTAAGTGTTTTAGGTGTTCTTCATTTGTTTTGGAGAAAACAGTGATACCATCGAGGTAAATAATGATGAAGTAGCCTAATTCTTCCGAGAATGCAATATCCATGGCTCTCTGAAATGTAGCACCAACATTCATTAAACCAAAGGGCATTTTCACATACATGAAAGTACCCCATGGTGTGGTAAAAGTTGTCTTAAGTTGATAATCTGGATGTACTAATATATGATTGTATCCTGAGAAGCCATCTAGCAAAGAAATTATTTTAGAACCAAATACCCTTTGTAAAATGTGATCTGTCTTGGGTAAAGGGTAGTTGTCCTTCAATGACGCTTTGTTTAAGTCTCTAAATTCAATACAAAGCCTAATCTCTGATGTTTTCTTCCTAACTGACACTAGATTAGACACCCACTCGGAATATCTAATAGGAACAATAATTCCAACTTCATACATTTTCTTGATTTCCTTCTCAACCAAAGGTAGCTGAACAGGGTTTATTCTGCACAGTTTTTGTTTAAATGGCTTTTGGTTTACCTTGAGAGGTATCTTGTGCTGAATTATTTCAATATCATAGGATTTCAAATCCTCATAACTCCACGCAAAAACATCAGAAAATTCTTTAAACAACTCTATGTATTTCAGTTTTATGTGAGCTGGTAAAGTTTTAGACAGTTTGATCATTTTTTGTTTAAGTTCACTGCCTATATTACACTCTTCAACTTCAGTTTCAACAGGCTCCAGCTTTGGTTTCTTGGCAACATCGTTGAAATCAAACAACTCTTCTAATGGGACCAGACCTTTTGGCAAAGTTTGTGTGTCAGATTGCAATGTTTCTAAGTCTTCTTTTGGTAAATCTGTACTTATCTCTATGTTATGTTCAGATTTATTAGCTAACAGATTTATAACAGTAATCTATGGAGATTTTAATTCTTCATCAAGTAGATTTTCCTCAGTAGAACAGTCATCTTCATAATCTGAATCTGAACTTGGTAGTTCAAATTCATTTCTGGACTGTAGGAAGTCTTCTATTTTTATGTCTCCATCAAACACTTGCCGATATTTCTCATTATCAGGAACAACTGGTCTAAATTTAATTTGAGTTGTACATTGTATGGTTTCATAAGGAGTTAGGCATGTTCTAGCAAAAAAATCCAAACCATTAGCTTGAATATTTTCGTTTCTTGGGACAAAGATAAGTTTAAATTCCTCGAATGTTTTCAATAAATCCATGACATCGTTTCGATAGGCTCTAAGTCTGGGATGTTTTGCAGTATATTCCCCATTCACTTGCCTAATTACTAGTTCAAAATCACCATGAACCTTTATTCTTTTGGCCCCTAATTTCTTCAATAAATGCAGGCCTAAAAGAAGGGCTTCATACTCAGTTATGTTATTGGTGCACTGAAAGTTTAATTTGCAGGAATGCCCTTTAGTATGATTATTCATTGTATTGTGAAGCCACACTCCCACACCTGCATCATTCTTAGTGCAAGACCCATCAAAGTTCATACTCCAAAGAGGACTAGTTTCTGATTTGCTTGTTTGGTTACTATCTTCTTCATCTAGTGTGCTTTTGAATTGTTCTTGAAGTTCAACACTATATTGAAATTGTTTTAGTTCCTCATGTTTTTCATCGTGTTGAGGACTTGTTTCTTGACTCTCAGGGTTGAAAAGCAATGGATGATTGATTTGCAGCTCTAGACCTATGATTTGTTTGCTAGGATTTTCTGATTCAGCAAACTGTTTGGACTCTTCTGTTTTGTCTTCCTCTTTTTCTATATCTGCCACTAATTCAGTTAAAGTTTCTTGTTCACTGAATGTTTCATCATTAAAAAGGATAAATGAATCAAGACCTGTATGTACAGAATAAAGAGGAGATTTTTGCGGTCTCTCTTGGCTGGTAACCATGTATTGCATATGAGACTCCCTATAAAGTCTTCTAGTTTGATTAAAAATAGGGATGGTAGCATATGTCATGTCCATCTACATTGTTCCTTGTAACTTAGCTCCACAAGATCTTGATAACAGCATACCATACTTGGGGGGTACATCAGCCACTACAATATCCATTACTAAACACTTGGCTGGAATTTGTGCTAAGTTTATACAGAGGTCTTTGATTAAACCTAAACATTTCACTCTGCTTGAGTCAAAAGAGTAAAGATCTTTATAAGGTCGAGTGATCTCAAGGCCTAGGCTCTCCATTATAGCTTTGGGCATTAAATTATGAGATGACCCTGAATCATGCATAGCGTTGTGTAAAATCTTGTCATGAACATTTAAACTAACATAAAAAGGAGGAACAGGTCCTTCTTGATATCTACCTTCAATCTTAGGACCAAATATGAGCTCTGGTTGGTCATCATTAAGATTGATAGTGTCAATATTCTCTTCTATGTTAAAATCCTTTAAAATTTGTGATCTATATAAATCTTGGGTAGCTAATTCAGTGAGAGGAACATAGATTTTGATTCTGGCAATTTCCTGCTCCAAACTAAAAGGCATCTGATTTTTGAAAATGCTTGTTTCAGCCTTATTAACTACCACTTTATCAGCAAAATCAGTTTGCTGATTTCCTCTATATACGTTAGTCAAAATTGTTTTAACAGGAGCACTAGCTGAGGTGCTAACGCTTATAAGGTTTGCACTCTATTTTTCAGTCATTTGAGTGCCTTTTTCTTTGTTTTTATCATAATTTCTAGCCACTATTTTGTCTTTCTGTTTTGTAACTTTGGGTTTATTTACAGGGCTATTTTTTTCAGAACTTACAGAGGTCTTAGTCTTGAGAATTTCCTGATTGATTTTACTCCTAAGGACATATTATTTTGGAGTCTCTATGATGACATTTTCCAGCTCCTGATAGTAATATTCATCTTCTGGTCTTTTATCATCATAGGGTGTGTATATACCTTTTTTTCTATTGTAATGAACTTCAAAATCATCATTGTCTACTCCCAACATATTTATATCATCCTCCTCTGTTTGTTCACTTGTTTCTTCAACCTCACTTACATAGTTTTGATGAAAATGAGGATTAATATGTTGATCATCTTCCCTTGGTCTGTTCTGAGGTTGGTTTCTCCTAAAATTCTGATTTTGATTTTGATTTCTGTTTTGAGGAGGTGATTATTTTTTACTAGCTTCTGCTCTCTCAAGTATGCTCATCTTTTTCATCATCTCCTCCATCATTTTTTCCATCTTTGAGCTAGATTTGGAAGGTGTGGATTCCTCTCTAAAATACACTTTCTTCTCATTCCTCATTCTTTCTCTTTTCTCCATTAAATTAACTTCCACAGCAAGAGCTCCTTTTTACATATCTTCAAGAGTCAAAGGATCTCTCTGTCTCAGCTGATAGGCCATTTCAGGATCAAATCCTTCAGGAAATTTGTTTAAAGTTGAGCCTTGTGGAGGTTTTAAGTCTAGGGGAAGGGCATTATAAACACTGTTAAACCTAGTGCAATAAGCTTGTACACTTTCCCCAGTGTTTCTGTGGAGATTCTTGTAGTCAGAAAGTATTTGGAGAGGGTTTTTCTTCACTTCCCATTTGTTTAAGAATAACTGATGGAAGGCTTGGAGATCATTAATACTGTGAGGGGTTAAGCCTTTGAACCATTTTCCTACTTCTCCCCCAAAACTCTGAGCAAATAATCTAAGTTTGACAGTTTCATCATCAATCTCATTTCTGTCAAAGTAGTCATTCATCTTATCCACATGTTGTGAAGCAGTAGTAGCATTATTGGCATCATACAATGGTATCTTGGACTGATATTCATGTGGAAGATTGAATAAAGGTAAAGGAAGGACTAGAGGGGCATACCATGTTGCCATGATAGGAGGTTGTGGAAAAAGTGGGGGGTTTACAAGTGGTGGGCTGACAAGAGGGAAAGTGTGCTGGAATGGAGTGGTTTGAACAATGGATGTATGAAGAACGGATGTGGATGGACCAGAAATGGATTGTTGAGCAGATCTAGGATGAGAGAAACCAAAATTATAAATGAAATGTGAATCAGGTGGAATAGTTTCTCTACTACCAGGATGTTCACTTCTGTCTTGGGATGAAAGTGAAGGCTCTAAATCTATCTGATCTATATCATCAAGTGACCTAGTTCTGAACGGGTTTCTCAAGTCAACTTGTGATTCTTGTAGAGCTGCAAGGTTTTCAGGAATAGAGTTAGCTCTATGGAGTGATCTGACAATAGTTGAAGATTTGGCCTTGGTAGATTTCCTAAGAATCCTTTCAGGGTTAACAACTATCTTAGGAGGGTTTTGGTCAGGCTAGGCTCTAGTATGAATCCTTATAGGAGCCACTATGCTATGTTTTTCAGACCCAACTAACAAGAAAAGTTTAACCAAATATGACAATATTTAGGAGGCTAACTGATCTTTAAACAAGAAAACTTTAATCTTTAAAGTATTCTTAACTAAGTTTAAATGATGTTGTGATGATAATGGGTTTCCCAGTGGAGTTTTTTTGTCTGTTTTGGATTTGTGGAGTCACCAGGTGGAAATTTTTAGAGCTTTTGGAGTTAAAAGGTTTTATGGTCCACCACCATGTTTATTTGAATACCAATCTGAGATATTTTGGGTTTTTTTGAGTTTTTCAGTCCTATGGGTTATAAGAGTGTCCTAAATCTGTTTCAAAACTTAGCAACGGTGACGAGACAAAGAAAGTTTACTCTTATGGCTAAGCTAGCTGATTCCTTCAAGGTTTGATAAACTCTTATGAGAATCCTAAGGTTTGCTTAGTTTGTCACTGATTCAAATAAGTTTTATCATGATTACCATTTTCTTGGTAGTGCTTGAAGAGGGCTACATGTACTCAAGGGGTTTTCTAGAATGAATATTGACTCAATCCCCAGCGGAGTCGCCATAAATGTTAGGAATCTGTAACTTCAGCAGATTGGTAAGACTAAAGCTGTAGAGACAACATTTGAACCACTTTGGGATTCTAGGATCTAGACCTCCTGAATCTAGAGAGGGATTTCTCTATAAGTGCAAAGATTGATTTATCTTTAAAAATTTGAAATGTGATATTAGGCTAGTTATGAAGAACAAGGTTTTTGTTTGTTTTGGTTGGGAAAATATATGATGAAGGTGAAGGAAGTCTAAATGAAGGGTGAAGGTGAATGAAAGTGAAAGAGTAATTCAGCTAGCAAGATAGGCAAGAAGCAGCTTCAATCCATTGGGCTATGGAGTCATAGTAGGATTTAATTGAAACATCAAGGTTCAAGAGTGGTCTATGGGGCAAGTCATCTATGTCATAGGATTTATTTAAGTTTATTTTATGGAATGGAATGGAACAATTAGAAGGGGAATCAAACAAATGAAGAACAAAGAGCAACCTAAGATCAAGTAAGTACTTTGAAACTATTCTTCTTTGGCATACACTTAAGAAAAACATAAAAGTTATCTAAGATCAGGTAAGTATTTGAAACTAGCATGATTTCGATGCAATTTAATTAGAAAACATTCAAAACACAAAAATAATAGCTTAATATCAAGTAAGGACTTTGAACCTATACTGCTTTCAACATATTCAAAGGTAAAATTTTCAAAGCAACTGTTCGAGAAGAAACTAGAGGACAGGGCTCACCATAGATTTCCCTAGCTCTGCTTTACTTAGCAAAATTTTCAAGACAACACTTAAGATAAACAAAGAATAGTCTAAGATCAGGTACGGACTTTGAACCTAGCCTGCTTTCAACATACTCTTAGGGAAACTTTCAGACAACCTTTGGAGATAAAAATAGAGGACAGGGCTAACCATAGACTTCCCTAGTTCAAATTTACTTGGCAGTAACTGAAAATAACATTCAAGAAAAATGTTTAAAGTCTAGACAGTAAGAGAAGGGAACACCAACATCTTGACTTTTTGGACTGTATTAAATCATTCTTAAACAACACAATTAGAAGAAAACATGTAGATAAAGCTTATCATTAAGAGCAGGGTACCTTTGACAGTAAATCCTAACTCTATAATTATTGTTCTTTATTAGAGAAGATGGACAGAATGGAAATAGAAATAAAATGACAAGTTACAATAAGAAAAACATCACCATTGACATAGACCAGGATCCCATAAATCAACTTGTATTTGATGCTTCAAACCAGTTACAATCTTCAAGTCCAGTGGGTCTCTACAGCTTCATACTTCTCATGTTAACTTAGGTATCTTCAATTACAAACAGTTCTTACAGCAGCTTCAGAAAATTATTTACAGGAAACAGATATGCAGTGACCAACCTTTGTCTCATCTTCTATAGAGATATTTATAGAAGGAAAGAGGAGGTGGGATGGAATAAAAGATCTTCTAGGTTCAATTAATACAGTCTAATGCTTTTCGGCCTTTGAGGGGCTCAATGGAGAAAATTTCTGATATTTTCTCTGTATTAATTGATTATCATTAAGTATTAAGTTCGCTTGGAGAGTTTGTTGACTTTAAGGCTCTTTCTTATCTTTGTAATAACTCTGCTAACAATTTACAATAAGTTCCTTTGGTTGAATTAATTGTTTAGCTGTCTTTAGGCAAAATATCACTAACTGAGGAATTAACTCTACCTTCTTTGATTGCTTCGAGGTTGCAGGTGTCTTTTGGTAGCAGGTGAGTATTCAATTAGCCTCTGATGTGGCAGTGGAGGCTTCTCAGACTGGTAGATCTGATTGTTCTTCCTTAAAACACTATTAATTTGCTTTAATCTATGTTTTAGACCTAATTTGGCTTAACCTCTATTTTTTCCGGTCTTCATGTTGTATTTAACTGTGGATTAGGCCTTTGATAGTCGAATTTACGCCTTAATCCTTCAAAACTTGTTTTTAAACCTTTAAACATTGATTTCTGCTTTGATTTTATCCCTGGATACAGATACTCTTTGTCTGTGGAATTTCCTGTTTTTTCATTGCTTTTGCAGGCGCGCAGAGGGTTTTAAAATAGCATCGGTGCTCATGAGGCACGTATGAAACATGATATGGAACCCTGGAGAGTGATCTCCTTGAAGGATAAAGGCCTGGGGGATCGTCATCCTCGGCCTTTGATTTCCTTTAAAACTGTGGATAAACCTTTAAAAACCTGCATAAAAAAGCGTAAGTTATAAAATCCTGCGTGGATGGGTTAAACTGCTTTGGAGGTTGAGGTTAGATCACAGCCGTTGGATGAAAGCATCCAACGGCGAGGATTTCTCGCTGGGATCAAAGGGGAGGCGGTGGACAAATAGTGGTGGAGATTAAGTCTGGGTCGTTGATCTACAAAGATCAACAGTCGAGATTGATTAGGTTTATATAATGCAGAGGGGGCTACATTATAGTGAAATGGGAGAATATACAAAGGAAATGGGTGAAAAAAACTTTGGTAGAGGGAAAATAGGGTTAAATTAAATTTGGGGTTTCAGAAAGACTCTGGGCCATCGGATTAGATCAGCCAATAGAGATCAGTGTCGAAGATTCGTTGATGAGGTTTCTTGGAAGAAAGGCGAAGGGTGATAGTTTAATAGTCAGATTAAACTGGACCGTTAGATCTCAGAGATCAACAGTGGAGATTAAAAACGAGGGAATGTAATGTAAATGGGGTAATGTGGTTTCGGCCATAAAAACCACTGGTGTTGCGCGGAGAAAAGAGGGAAAGGCGGTATTGCCTTTTTGAACGCGATATGCGTCTCTGGCCGACACGTGGCTTTTTAAAACCACCCATATCGCATAACTTTGAAAAATTAACCTTCAGACGCAAAATCACGTGAAACCAGGCGCTAACCGTCAGATTTGGGATGTTAGATCGAACGGTTGTGAGGAAAGCGCGATGGAGGTAAGATGCACGGGCGGTAAGATGGGGAGAGGTCAAAGGTGGGATAGATCCCGACCGTCGGATATGAAGTATGGATGGTCAAGATTAAAAGAGGGAGTGGGAAGGCCAAAGGGTAAGTGAACAGGCAGGATGAATGAAAATCGTTGGATCAGGGAGAACGAACGGCGGGGATTAAATCGTATCGGAGAAGGCAGGGGGCCAAACTCCATAATTATTTGGGTTGCGATTATGTGCAGACCGTCGGATCAAGGTGAGATCGACAGTCAAGATTGGATCGGAGATCGCTAATCGGGGGAGACAGAAAGTGGGGGTTCTTAGGTCTGCGCGATGCGATTACGCGCCAGCCATCCGATTTCGAACCAGATCAACGGTTAGTACTCAATCGGGGGGTGATGGAGAGGGGTGATGGGCGGAGAATGGAAAAGCGCGCTGGCTATTGATTCTAATGTATATCAATGGTGGAGATTGCGGCGGGGGTCTATAGAACAAAAACTCAATTGCATCAGAGATTTTCATTTAACAAAGGAAATGCGCTCACCGCGAACTTTCGATTGCGATTAGCGCTCGGGGGCTTAGCACCTGGTCCTGGGCGCGGGTTATATGTGGAGAATTGGTTTGGGGCTTAGCCAAAAGGGGCTTAAGGCCTTAGTTCAAAAGACTGCTTTTCGTGATTTTTTTTAAGGATTTTCGAAGGATTTTGGGGGTTCCGATAAGGTTTAAAAAAGGAGTTTTAAACATTATTAAAGGGGATTTATGAAGGGAAGGAAAGAAAATGAAGGAAAATAGAGGAATTTCATGAGGAAAAAGAAGAAAAAATGGAGGTTAATCATGAGTGAAAGGAGGGGTAAAATGAAAGGGAAAATGGATTTTTAGCATTCTTTTTCTTCAGGAAAACAACTGATTTCTCAGAATTTAAGAGGGAAACAGCAGTGAAGATTTAACTCAAGGATAAGTTATCTTCATAAGACTTCAAGAACTAACAATTTGGCAATAAAATTGTTTCTTGAAGGCTTTAAAGAATGATTTAGCCACCATTTGATATGAAATTTTTTTATAGGTGGCTAACAAGTCCAATTCATGATATTGATAACAATCCATTTTTAATAAATAACTATGAAAAATAAATCAATTCCGTGTTGTCGGATGACTTCATGCAATGTGCTTAGTAATATGATTGGCATCACAAAGATTTGTTGTGTCCTGCAAGTTAAAGCTTCATAGAAAAATACACAGCGATTGAAATTTTAATGCCAAATATTGATAAATCATCTAAATAGTCTTCCAATTGTTCTACAAGTCATTATTAAATCTATCAAATTGAATCATCATCTGTGTTGCAAAATTTTATTTTTAATGTTATTTTTATTTTATTTTTTATTTTTTATTTTTTAAAGTCAACCTAATATTTTTTCATAAAGCCATTATTAAAACTACTTTGCAAAGAAAATTATTGCATAATTATTACATTCGTTGAGGAGTCTAATCTAGAATTTGAAAACAACAACAGTCAGCTTATAAGAACATATTCTAATTTTGATAGAACCTTCTCATTAAAAAAATTTCGGTGTTGAATGGATAATGTTTTTGGAGATTTCAGGATTGAAAAATACTCAAATAAAAAAATATATATATAATGATGCAATCGATGGATGATCTATTATGTTGCAAAAAAACGCCAAGTGGAATTGAGCATGTGAATTTTTCCACAACTCTCTCAACTGATTTTTTTTTTGTGCATTAAAAAGACGTTTTCCTCACGCAATCTACAAAACGAAGCTCCTAAGAACCCTAAATTTATCCCAAATGGATTTGAAATTCAGAAAATCACTCCCAAGTTACCTAATTTCCCCCATTGCCAAAAAAACCCACATTTTATTTTTTCCTAATTCACCTTGGTTTTCTCAAAAAATGTGTTTTAAAATCATGTTTTTTAATAGTTACGTTTTTCCTAGCTTCTACTCCAGCAAAAAATTAATTACTGCTGGAACATATTCATCAATTTCCACTTACAAGCCTCTCGGAATCATATCTATATTGCGGTAAGATTATCATGTTCATTACAGCATGAAACATATGCTTTCTTATTGCAAAATTGTAATAGTAACTTTCTCAAACCATTGTAACACCATGTATAAATTCTATATTCTATCCAAGATAAACCGTAAACAATAAATTCTGTGATTTATAATTTCTACAGGAAATTTGTTTATCCAAATGACTAAATGCAGAAGATAAACCAAAAGAGCACCATAACTGTAATCATTTCGTCATAATTAGATGGTGAAAGAAATCATTTGCAGAAGTGCTAAATTCAAATGCGCGATCATTTCCAAAATGATAGTTTGTTTTGCTTTTCGATTTTACCTGATTGCTCATGCCATATGCCCAAAGTGTGAGGGTGTCCCGTTGAAGACCTGAGTTCCTCTAGCAAATTAGGTGTGAGGATTGTCGAATTCGTTTTGCATAACTTGATGAAAGCTTTGATAAATAATGTTGTAATCATAAACCTACAATCAAGCTACCTAAAAATAAGTCGACAAATGGATGCCGCTAAGTGAGAGAGGGTAAGGTGAAAACATGATAAAAGGAGACACTAACAGCATGTAACAACGCAGATCCAACAAATTTGCAAGTGGCAACGACAAGGTGACAAGTTGGGCAGTTTTTCTTTCTTTTTTTTTTTAGAGGAAAAAAGCGTTATTCTATTAATATAGTAATAGTACATGAAAATACATCATCTAAATGTAAGATCACCCATGAACATATGTGGGCATGCAGTTCATTTTCAAAATATATTCATAGATAATAAACACGCATAGGTACCATTGAGATACAAAAAAAAGGTCATCATATGAGAAACATCCATAAAGCCATAGAACCAGAAGACGATCCCCAGATCATAAAAAAATTATAAGATTCATTGCAATAAAGAAAATGGTTGGCCTGTTATTGCAACATAGAGCAACACAAGTCCAAAGCAATCTAGAAGCGAGACACACTAGTTGAACATCCCTCAAGCTCACTTGATAAGGGAAACAAAACCATACACCGAAAATCATACAATTATATACCTACAGCTTATGACAACCTCTCTTGATGATGAAACTATACAAATACCATATATATACCCCCTTCATCAAAGAATCACCCTGTTGTCCATAGAGAGCTCGACCCGGAGAAAAAATGTGTGGGAAGTCCAAAAAGGGCAGTTTTTCTTTCTATCATGATAGTGAATCATACCAATATATTTTTTAAAAACAATGACATATGGAAGTAAAACAATGTGTCATCTTCTCAGCTATACAGAATATGTAAGATCATCCATATATCGATTTGACTGGGTCTTCAATTGCTTGACGTGTCTTCGTGAAAACAAAAATGGCATATCCTTTGGATTTACCGGTTGTTTGTCAAAACCAAGAGGGCCTTCTTCAATGTTTCCATACTATGCGTGGACTCTGGATTCAATATTTCTGCTCAACAAATCGTGCATTTAATTGTTTCAATTCACATGTATATTTGAAAAATGTCCACAAGGATATTCAATTTAATCTTGAATTCTTCCACTGCCGAATTTTTTCTCTCCTTTACGAGTTGAAATACCATACAACACAGGGATTTGAAAATTTATTTACAGGTTGTATTGAGGGTTTAAGTCATGGAGAGACTTGTGCGCCGGAAGAGAAAACAAAATCGTTGAGCCATTCAACCTGTGCATGACCTTGATCCCTCATGTTTTCGTACATACAATGTGTTTTCCTTATGTCGTGGCCCTTCGTGGGTTTTATTATATGATCTCAAATATTTTTTTATTTGTGATTTCTTGGAATTTAGTGCTCTCGGCCTCTTGATTTTATGAATGGTTGTGTGTTTTGTTTTTATTGTTAATTTTTTTATTTGTTTTGTGTTTTTATTTATTTATTTTAATGTTTGATTTTGTTGTTTTTTTTTATTAAATTTTTTAGTTTTAAAAAATTTATATATGTTATATTAAAAATATATACATATAACTTTTTATAAAAACTTTATATATATATATATATATATATATATATATATATATATATATATATATATATATATATATATATATATAAGTTTATTGAAAAATAAAATCAAATTAAATCAAATGATGGAAACAAAAATTTAGCTGCATAATTGCATTCTGTAGCTAAATAAATTTTTTAGATTTTATGATATACTAACAAAAAAATTTATTTTTCTGATCCTCCACGTCACATATAGTGGAGAAAGAGAGCATACTCGAGATTTTTTTATGTTGTTAGCATAGTCAAGATTTTATCAATCGATTCCTTTTGTATATTTTGTGTAAAATAAAATGAAAAGGATCGATCGCATACCTTAAATTATTGCTCATGATCTTCACTTGTGCTCCTTGTTCTCAATAATTTGTTTTATTGTAAATCTTTCCTGCCAAGGATTAGTAGATGGGTGGTTCTTACTGCACCAAAAAACACCAAATTTATCCTAAAAATTACAAAAAAATATTTTTATTTTTCCTATCTATCTAAAAAAAACTATATTTTTATTTTTATTTTTTGGTATATTCATGCTTCCAATGAAGCCATTTACAGATTAGAATTTTTGAAATGCTCATATCAAAACTTAAAAAATGTACCTGATTGTTTGTAAGGATATGCAAAATCGACTTGATCTTTCGATTTTCTGCAAGGATCTCTTGAAGAATTGATGAATGTTGTGGCACAACCGCTTTTTGATACCATTCCTCAATGTAGTCTTTGGGCCACATTCTAGATCCTTTGTCCATAAATGGTTAGTAAAAAATAAAAATAAAATACACTCTAGACTGAAAGCTAGTTCCTATGCACACTTCCCCGGAAACGACACCAAAATTTTGGGGCTAAATAATTGCCTGTCATTTAATTTTTAAACCCGGGGGTTTCGTGAACTTGTGAAGCATGCGTGCACTGTATGTGCTAGATATTGTCTTTAATTTTAGATCAATCTAACTACAAAATAACGAAAACCAATTCATCTAATCTATGAAATCAATTAACGGAAATGAAATTCAACTAACCTATGAAATCAAGTAACGAAAAGAAAGAAAACAAATTCAAAAGAAAATATAGCGCGCACAATCACACTTGCAGGAATTGAAATTTTAATCCAAGAAAACATTTCAAAGCATGTAAAGAAAAAAAAAAATAAGGTACGTTCAATCACTCCAGCATCCAATATGGAAGTATGATAAAATCACCCTCTTGAGATGATGTACAAGCAACCGATTATACTTTAGTCTTTAAATCTAGGAAAGAAATTAAAGCATGCAAAGGGAAAACTCAATAATTACATAGGTTAGACATTCGAGCACCCAATTTTGAAGTATGACAAGTCACCTTCTTGGCCTGATCTTTAGGAACACCCAATTATACAATTGACTGAGGATCTTAATCTAGAAAAAAATGTAAAAGCATGTAAAAGCAAAGCTCAATGATTGCATAGGTTAGAAATTCGAGCACCCAATTGTGAAGTATGGCAAGTCACTTTCTTGGCATGATCTTTAGGAACAACTAATTATACAATGACTGAAGATTTGATCTAGGAAAGTAAATAACAGAACATGAAAAGGAAAACTCAATTATTACATAGATTAAATACTCAAGCATGCAATTTGGAAGTATGACAGAGTCACCCTCTTGGCATGATCTTTAGGAGCATTCAATTATACACATAATTTAGGATCTAATCTAAGAAAGAAAATAAATTTTAAACTATAAAAGCAAATAAATCTCACACATTTTAGATAGTTGATCCAAAAGTATGAGAGATGGTAAATCGAGATGCTCCATATGTAAGAAAAACCAAGTCAAAATGAAGGAACATCCATGAGTAAGGTGCCATAATCTAATTCTATATTCATAGCTTGAGCATAAATCCAATTTTACACATTATTTGATAGGAGAAAGCAACCCCTATATGAGAAGTTATCTCATTAATTGGAGTCCATGAATCTCTCCCTATATCTCTAGAGTTACAATCCAAATAGGAAGTGATAAGGCACATGTCTTCTTAGAGTTACAATACAAATAGGAAATGAGACACATATCCTTATGATCCCATGATCTTCTCCATCCAAATTCAAATTTGGCCTTAGGAGGCCACATAAGGGTCTTCTGGAAGCTTCTTTTTGACCTACACATGGCCACAAACTCATTCCAGTTGTTAGGTATAAGTATGTGCATATTATTTTCTAATTTTAAACCACAAATTCACTTAAAAATACTAGGAATTAATAAAGTTTGGAAAAATATAAATGTAATCCAATAGTGGTAATGGTAAGGTAAATATAATGAAATGGAGGTGGAGTGAAGGTGATAATATGGAAATATAAGTGAAAATGTAATGGAAGTAAATGACAATTTCAAGGTCCAACATATGGCTACTTATCACACACCCAAAAAATGAGATTGTTTCCTGCAACATTGAAGGATAGAGCTCTTAAATGGTTCATGAGACTAGTTACTAATATAATAAGATCATGGAATGATGTGCAAAAGATATTCCTAGAAAAATATAAAGATCGTGATCTTAGAGAAGAAATTTTTAGAATGAGCCAAGAAGAAGATGAGAGCCTTGAGGATCTAATAGAAAGATTCATGTATAATGTTAAGAGGGAAAAATTGCATCATCTAAGATTTGACACAGTAAAAACCCTCTTACTTAGAACAATTAGGTATGAGTGGATTGATGTCCTTAATCTCATGAGTAGAGGAGATGTATATCAATTGTCATTTGAAGAAAATTTTGAAACATGCAAGTGCATATTAAGAGGAAGGGAAAGAGTAAGTAAATCAACATCAACATTGGTAAGGCAAGATGAACTTGGAAATTTTCTTGATAACTTTAAACAGAAATTCTTAGCAATCTATATGAACAAGTAGAACTGTTAAGAATGCAAAATGAGAGAAAAGAAGATGCTGATATTTTTATTATCCACGCAGAATCATACGCTACTAAATTTTTTTCATCATTCCCCAGGTTTAAAGAAGTTTACCAAGAAGACAATGGAGCAAGGAAATCACCAAAGAAGATATGTTATGTAGCTCCAAGGATACCCTGGCATCGTAGTCAACTTGATATGATGCAAGGACCTACTTCACAATGTCAAGCTTATTCACATCCATCTCAAACTAATTGGGACACACTCCCTCTTTGGCGCCATCTCAACCACAAAACAAATCTTGGAAACATGGTTGTGTTGTGCTATAAAACAACCCCCATTTATTTTAATAAATTGGGACCCTTTATAAATAATCAGGAAATTCATTTTCATTTATTTTTTAGCTTTAAAACAAAAAACTTTAGGAAATAAAGTTTTCTTTCAGCTTTTCCTCTTTATTCCTTAGTGTGCATTGCAAACCGCGTAACTTATAACCCAAAAGACTTGAAAACTACTAATTTTTGCGGGTTGCGAAATGCACTAAGCCTTTTACAAAGTCATATTAAAAAATTGCAAACGTTTCAATCACCATATATTTTGTTTATCACATCACACCTCATTTAAACGATCTAACTTATAAATAAATTCGGTATAAGTTGTGATTACGCGAACTCGACAAGCCAACAAAGCAATAAACATAAAGCTCTAAAGTCCCATAAAGTGCAGTCACTTGACTTCTTGAATGTGCACTTCACATTTCATAGGACTTACCCAAAAGAAAATTCATTTACTGCATAAGGGTTGCGATGTACGATTTGCATAGATCGCATTTTGCAAAATTTATGACTAACATCGTAAACAGTAAAACCTATAAGTTGCGATATGCAAATGAATGGCATTTAATTACTCAAGCATGTGAAATGACTTGTTTCATATCAAACCAAAATCCAATATCCATCATCTTAAGTTGATTGATAGCTATTTTGTGTAAAGTTGTAAGATATTTTATTTGAAATGATTATCGATGATTAATAGCATTCTTGCTAGATTCATATCTATTTTTCATGTTTGAAATAAATTAACAACAGATTTGTCTCTCTCTTCCATGTATTTTTAATGATTGCTCTGTTTTCTTGAAATCAGGAAACCAACTTACATAACGAAGAAAATAGAGCAAAGAGATTGTTGAAACGCCGTCTACTAAAGACTCAGACATGTCTCCCCTATTTTTAGACACCACCTACAACAAAGAATGCAACAGTTTGTCATGGGAAGCAATGTATCAGTTTTTCGAAAATGAAAAGCCAATGGTAATAGATAAAGTTGCTTCAGTAGACTTATCTATTTCTTCAGACCCGACTGATTTTGACTTCACATGTTCATTCATCCACAAGGTAGCCACAAGGCCAAAAATCCTACCTTACACAAACATAGTTATGTGGGTAATTGACCACTTAAACATAGAAGATAGAACTTTTAAAGATTCAAAAGGCGATAATATTGGTTCTTTCAGGGCAGATGATTTAAAAGAAATGTACCACTTACCAGGCCCACAACAAAAATATGACAAAGCTTTTGTCCAAGGCTTTAGAGTAAACAATATAAATCTAACAAAAGTCATAAATGAATGGAAGGAAGACCAAGAAAAGTTGAAACGAGATAAAATCGGTACGTATCCAATTTCCCAACTTCCTTACCCTTACTGCTATGCCCTCGGTATGTTGTGTAGATTGTTTTCAAAAACTAATACCCCTAGGTTTTCAGTAGATTGGGTCCCATTGATTAACACAATCATCAATTCTTTAATTCTGAATTGGGAAAATATGCTATCTAACAATCTAGCCAAACACATCATAGAGTATAGGAATAAAAGGATTTCTTCATCTAGAGAAATACCTCCCTTTTATATGAGTGCCTATGTCATGGAAGTAGTATGCTTTTCTTCTAGTTTTCCTACCATGGGATGGAAATGGACTACCCAAGGCCCTACCCCAATCCACATTTATCACGGAGCCCTTTGGGATTCAGAATTTCGTCTGCATTTTTATAAAATTTTCCATGGATTAATGTTGACTATGCACCAATTGATATTCAATGAGGAAGCCACTAGGGTTTCCAAAGAAGCTAGTACAAATATTCTTTTTGTGGCTAGATGGTTTGCAGAGGAGAATTTTACATATGTCAGAGTATTTGGGAGTTATGCTTCTCCCCACGTCCTACCATATTATGTTTTTGATAAGTTTCTTGTAAGATATATAGCCTACCAACTTGTTAATAGTATTTCTAAACAACTTAAAGATGCTAAGAAGGTCATTTGGCCTAATTTTCCTTTACAGTGCGGTACTTTTTCACTTTTTGATATTGGCCATGCCTACAAGGAAGTTTCAAAGATTAATCCATTGAATTTGGTAGTAATGCTAAAGAGGTTGTATGATCCAAATGATGTAATTAAAAATTACAATAATGAGCTCAAAATGAAGCTTTTTCTGAAAAAATAAATAAATAAATAGATTTGATGACCTCTTTCAAGGCATGGAAAAGTTTTCAAATATAATTAAGTTTGCATCTAGTCAACTCAACCAAGATGATTTGGAAGCTTTCCAAACATACAAAAATAAGAGACTGGAGAGAATTCCTCTTAACTTGTTAACTATTGAAGATGTCAACAGACCTACTCCAAGTATTATCTTGGATAACGAAGCAAAAGCCATGTTTGAGCATCAATCTCACAATTCAGATCATTCTGAAAATGAATATGAAAAATAATGGTAGCCCAGAAAAGATAATTGATAAAGTAATCCAAGAGATTGAGATGCAGGAGAAAATAGAAAGTAATGGAACATAGTCAACTTCTCAAGAAGTTCATCACAGTCATGATACACTTGATCAGTCATAAAAGTATTAACCAAAGAATTTGAGTAGTGAATGGGATGAATTTTCTGAAGCAATAAAAACTCCTAAAACCAATCCTAATACTGATCAAATTACTAGTTTTCAGACACCTGAATATTCCCAGAAGATAGTGGAAACTGTTAATCCACTATAATAAGTTCCAGAAACTCATGATCGAGGGATCATACCAGCCTACCCTATAGAAAAAATAGTTTTACAAGTTGAGGAAATTCCTTCAGTGGATATCTTCAACAGTCCTAGTCATAAGGTTGTAGCCAAGAGAAATAAAAGGAGAAGAATTGATGAAACAGTCTCAAACCTCACAAATGAATCTGTTGATGTTTTGTGGAAGGATCCCTTAGCTGATCCTACTGAACATTTAACTAAATTATCACAGTTTATAGGGGCATATGCTACTTCCACTATTGATAAATCTACTGAGGTTAAAATGTTGCTAAAGTATAAGGAAGACATAATACAAGAACTAGAGAAGTTGTTACACCAAAAAAAATCTAACTCCAGTGAGTAAATGAAATCAAATATGGCCCAATTTCAAAAAGATTTCGAGTCTTAAATTGCAGCATCAAGCTGAAATTACTGAGAAGCAAGAAAAACTGGAAGCAACAATGACCAGGTTACAAAGCGAGCCACAATTAGAGAAATTCATAAAAGAAGCATTGGATGTAAATGATAATTTAAAGAAACAACATGAAGTATTTTTCCAACAAACTGTTATTATTGACTCTTATTGTGACTCAAATGAAATACTGATCCAGCAAGTAGTTATCCAAAAACTTGAATGTGAGAAGCTTGAGAAGAAAATCAACGAACACATATAATGGCAAGAATCAAACTCAGGCAAGGAAGCTAATCTACCCTAGGTAGATAAGTTCCACAAGGAGATCTTATTCAAATATTGGGAAGCACAAACAAAGTAGGCAAAGAAAACAACAGCAAAAACATCAAGGTTACCAAAGGAAATTACTGAATCTGTATGTGAACTGCTAGTGAAAGCAGAACTTATCAAAAAGTGCACGTATGAAGTGTTCTCAGAATTCAAACAGCTAGAAACACAGTGGAAGAAAAAGGCAGAACATAGGATGAAATAATTAAAAAGGTAAATAAGTTTGATCAAGAAAATTATTGGAATTTTCTGATCAAACCTTATCATCAATACCAAATCCTGCAATCTTTAACAGATTCAACAAGAAGATAACAACCAGTACTCTCAAACGCAGTATTCAAGTGACAGGTCAGATCGAGGATTTTGCATCCAGCTCAGCTCAAGCCCATGCTAGTTATTTTTCAACTTCGTGACCAAATCCAAAAGAAAGGGTGAAATTCATAAATCATATTTTTACTTTATTTTCCTAGATTGTAGTTTAAGTTAGTCTTACGAGGATGGTTTTTTGCACCTCCTCTATATTTTTGTAATAATCTATTTTAGAACATAGTTAGTTTAGTATTTAAACCCCTCTCATGCATTTAGAGAAGGGTCCAGAAATTTGTCAAAAACATTTGCAAATAATGCACTATTGTAAGTTTGTGAATGCTTTAATGAATTATTGCAACACATCTGTTATATTTTGACAATTATAGTTGTTTAACTGATGTTGAACTATTGTACTCTTTAAATTGCTTGAAATTGAAGAGGAGAAGATTAATTACTGTCAGTTTACATGAGTAGAACTTCGTACATATGTTACTTCTATTCACTTGTATTAAGCCTTACTTTATAGATTGACAATCATCTTTTTATTGCATTATATATTTGAAACGTTATTATAGATGAATGTAACATGCACTTCTGTTCTAATATTTGTCTATTATTTCTTATTAAATATATAATCACACATATGAATGCGATATATTTTTCACAGTTCTTCTAATCAAACTATTTTGTTAGAAGAATCATCTCACATAATGTTCATCTCTTTCAATGATTAAATGATCTATATTACTAATAGTTGAAGGATATCTCTTTAGATCGCATAAAGGAATAAACACCCCGAGTATATAGTAGAATAAATATTTTAGATAGATGCATATGATAGATTAAAATCATTCTCCATTTGCATGTTGTATAATAAAAACACCCTCAAAATCATCCTTATTAGGAAATTGGTCCCATTATCCCCAGTCGAAGCCACTACACCAAATGGAAATGGAGCTTCTTTAAGGTCCAGACTGGGCAGTTTTCCCCCATGTTTTGGTAGCAGAATTATAAGGCCTAAATATTCTGGCGCTAGAAGGAGGGCCTTGTGAATGGAAAAAATATATGATCAATCTAAAGGTCAATCTAAGAGTCTCTCTCCCTCTAGATCCCCATCAACTTCCAGAAAATTATCTACATCCTCATCTTTAAAATATGAAGTCGATCATCCTTCTCCTAAGTCTCCTAGTGATACTTAACCCTTACTATCTCCTGATTCCTATCAAGCTTCCCCAAAAGTTCAGTCTCTGATAGAAAAGTTATAGAGAGTATCTATTTCTGCTGAAAAGCCCGAATCTTCTCAAATATCGGATATCAGTATTTCATCTTCTTTACAACCTCAAATAATATTAACTCGATCAGAAAGTCAAAAGACAGGAATTATTCCTTTTGAATTTTCCATCGGTAGTACTCGAAAGAAATTAGAGAGGGCTCAATCAGAGTCAATCGCCAGCGAGATATTACCCCATTCACCACCATTACCTCCGCTCACTTCCACAACTTCCATTCCAACAATCAGTGTTACTTTGACTAGTTCCAGTACTCAAACTACTATCCCTTCAACTAGTCCTACCACTCAGCCTGCTCTTCTTCAACTCAAACTCCACCCATCCAACCTATTCAAAAACCAATGGAAGGCGAAGTACCTCCACCAAATTTACGTCCATGGAGCAATCCCGGGGCTGTAAATATGCCTGCTCCTCTTCATGCTCTACCAAAATGACTTGAAATATGGTTACCTAAATTTAATCTTAATGATACTCTTCTGGAAGAAGAACACATTCACAATTGTTAGCAATCAATCTAAATGGACTAGTTGAAGAGGATTGCGTTGTAAGATTTATTTTGTATACTCTAATAGGATCCATAGGATCCTAGTATTTTTCACTGCCAACCAGCTCTATTACTAGCTGGAATATGTTAGAAGAAAATTTTCTAGCTAAGTTTGGGGATGACAAGACCACTGCTATGCTCATCAATTATTTGTCAAATCTAAAAGCTAAATCAGGTGAGAACATACAAGATTTCAGTTCAATATTTAATAAATATCTCAATAAATTTCTTGCTATAGCAGCTCCTGGTGCAGAAGTTCAAATTGAGTGGTATATTTCATCTCTTCCATCCAATATAGCTATTTTTGTTGATAGAGAAAAAATGTCGACAGTTGCAGAAAACATGAAATAATCTATATCTGTAGAGAAACGCATAACCTCTCTTGAGAAAAATAATTCTAAAGAATATCAAAAATAAAAAAAGGTATCTTTCAAACATGATTCTAAAAAGAAAATGCCAAAAGAACCTTTTGATGTAGAAGGTCTTCAAAAAGTTTTTAAGACTATGACAAACAAGATGGAATATATCAAGAAACAAGTCACTGAAAATTCGAGTTAAAAAAAGACTTTCAGAAACTTCAAGAAAGGTTAGTCCTCTAATACTCAACCTCCAAATATCATATCTAATGTTGAATCTGATCAAGATATAGAGGAAGAGAAAACAGAGGAAGAAGAAGATGATGAAGAAGAAGAAGTTGAACTAAATGGAATGTGGGATTTCATCCTACCAAATGAATAACAACCTGAAGCTTTACCTATGAGTATAAGGAGCAAAAAGACTACTGAAGCAATGCATCCAAATCAACAGCAAAAGATTTCAACTCCTGCTAAAGATAAATCAGTAAGAAAAAAGTCTACTTCAAAGGCTACATAAACAAATCTCGTTACTTCAGATACTCCACCTACGTCTAATACAATGGTAGTGTTAGACACCATTGAGTATAATATAGTTGAATATATGAAGAAAACCAGGGCCAACATTTCAATTCATGAGCTTACTAAATTAAAGCAGCAACAAAAAATCTTACTTAGAGACTTAAATGTGGTTCCTGCTTCAACCTTACCTGCTCCAGTAATAGTACAAGCTGCTAGTGAAATGGATAAGCCACCTTCTCCTTCAACTAAAATATATGCTACAAACTTGATTATGATAGGTGATCGATCCATATCCCATACTCCTCCATTTATCTTAACCTGTGAGATCTATAATAAAAATGTTAATAATTGTTTAATAGACTCTCGGGCTACCTCTAATATAATTCAAAAATCGGTCTGTGTTAAGTTGAACATAGCTCCTCAGAGTTCCCCTGTTCATATAGTACAACTTGATAGAACCAGAGTAGAGGTGGTAGGAGAAATAAATTCATTTTCCATCATATTGTCATCAAATCCCAAGGTTACTCAAATAATTAATATACTAGTGGCTGATATTCCTGAGTTTTATGACTTAGTTTTAAGCCGAGATTGGTTTGAAAAATTTCATGGATATTTTGCTACAGACTGGTCACATAAGTAGCTACCATAAAATGGAAAACCAAATCAAATTTGGGTAAACCGTTAAAAGTTCATGAAGCATACAGTCATCGATCTTGAAGGAGTAAATGAGCCAGTAGCATTAAATAACAACATTATTGGAAACTACTCAGCATAATCATTTTTGGGAAATTTCAATGCTCAACCATCACCTTTCTTTGATAATGCAGTTGTTTCTCAGAATGAGAATTTTTCACAGCCAAATAGTTCCAAATGTTGTGTAACCAGCTTCAAAAATAGAAGAAAAGAGATATCAACGCCTTAGAAATAAGCCACTTCGAGGGGGCAACCTCCAATACATTACATAAATGAACAATTATTGGATGATTCAATTTACAAAACCTCCTTTCTATATATAGGAGTCCATGGGGTTATAATGTAATCCTAGTGGGCCACAATGTAATCCTAGCCAACCTAACAATAATAATTTAAGGGCACAATAATAACAAAATGGGGGTTACAAGGGTACAATAATAACAATAAGGGGGTTACACTAACAATAATAAGGGACTATACTAGTAATATAGGGACCTAACATGCCCCTCTCCTTCAAAAAAAATGTTGTCCTCAACGCTTGAGTAGCTCTGGGTGCTTTTGTATAAAATTCTCATCCTCCCATGTAGAATCTTCAGTGGGTAAGTTCTTCCACTTGATGAGATACTCTGAAATTGATCGATTCCGTAGTTGTCGAGTTCTTGTTTCCGTGACCGCTTCCGGTTCCAATATGATTTTTCCCTCCTCATCAAGTTCTGGCAATATTGTTTGAACTGGAAGATTTTCACCTATAACCTTCTTTAAGCATGAAACATGGAAAACTGGATGTACTCGCGAAGAAGCAGGAAGCTCCAATTTGTATGCCATAGTACCAATCTTTTGCAACACCTTGTAAGGACCATAGTACTTTGGCGATAATTTATTATCCTTCTTTGCTTGCTTGAGGGACATTTGTTTGTATGGTTGTAGCCGTAAAAATACCCAATCTCCTACATCAAAAATTCTCTCACTGCGATGTTGATCTGCCTGTTGTTTCATTCTATTTTGTGCCAAATTCAGGTTATCCTTTAAGAGTTGGAGAACTTCTTGCTGATGCTCGATGTGATCTTCCACTGCTTGAACCTTCGAATTTTCCCTTAAAGATGATGTGATGGATGGTGGATGATATCCATAAAGTGCCATAAATGGGGTCATTTTTGCTGCAGTATGGAAGGAAGTGTTATACCACCATTCGGCGAGAGGTAACCACTTGACCCATTGTGTTTGTTTATCAGATACAAAACAACGAAGATATCCTTCCAAAAATTTATTTACTATCTCGGTTTGACCATCAGATTGAGGATGATAAGATGAGCTATGAGCTAATTGAGTACCCAAACAAGAAAATAACTCCGTCCAAAAATTTCCGGTAAAAATGGGATCTCTGTCGCTCACAATAACCCTTGGGCTTCCATGTAGCTTTTGAATTCTGTCCATAAATGTAGTAGCAACTGTACTTGCTTTAAATGGATGAGATAATGCACAAAAGTGTGCATACTTGGTAAGTCTATCAACTACCACCATGATGACATTCTTTCCTTTGGACTTAGGTAAACTTGTGATAAAATCCATTGAAATCTCCTCCCAACGTTGACTTGGAATGGATAAAGGTTGTAGAAGTCCCGGGGTCTTAATTGTCTCAACTTTATTCTGCTGGAAAACCAAACATTCCATCACAAAATTTTGAATATCAAATAAAAGGCCATCCCAAAAAAATTCTTTCTTCACCCTACGGTAAGTTTTTAAAAATCCTGAGTGTCCTCCTAAAGGAGAAGTGTGCAATTCCAGAAGAATTTTTTTTTTAGTTGGGAATTCTTACAAAGATATAAGTGATCTTTGTACTATAAGGAATCATTTTTCCAAATAAATGTATCATATGTACTAGGATCTTACTGCAACTTTTGAATGAGTGTCCATACATATTTGTCCTTCTTCCATTCATCTCTTGCTTCAGTTATCCAATATGGTTGGATAATAGAAATGGCACAAAGCAATGCTTCCACCTCTTCATTCTTTCTTGAGAGTGCATCTGCAACAACATTAAGCTTTCCTTTTTTTTAATATTATTTCAAAGTCATAACCCAACATCTTTGTGACCCATTTTTGCTGCTCTTCTGAAGATAGTCTTTGTTCCAAAAAGTGTTTAAGACTATCATGATCAGTTTTTACCTTGAAGTGTCTTCCCATTAGGTAATTTCGCTATTTCTTTAGTGCATGCAGTACTGCAAACATTTCCTTCTCATAAATAGGTTTCTGTAAAACCTTTCCTTTGATTGGACGACTTTCAAAAGCAATGGGTCTTCCTTCCTGCATTAAAACAACACCAATTCCATTTCCTGAGGCATCACATTCCACAATAAAGGTTTTTGTGAAGTCTGGCATAGCTAAGATCGGTGCTAGGCACATTTCCTCTTTAAGATGTTAAAAGGCCTTAGTTGCTTTAGGAGTCCATTAAAATACATCTTTCTTCAATAATGTTGTTAGATGTGCTGCTATTCTCCCATAATTCTTAACAAACTTGCGATAATACCCTGTTAACCCAAGAAATCCTCGCAGCTGCTTTATGGTTGTGGGGAATTTCCATTCCTTGATGGCTTTAATTTTTTTAGGGTCTACTTTAACACCATCATGAGATACAATATGACCCAGATATTCCACCTCTTGTACCCAAAGAAACATTTGGATGTTTTTGCATATAATTGTTTCTACTGCAATAGTTTGAGCACCCTGTCAACATGTTCAACATGATCCTTCCAAGACCTGCAATAGATTAGTATATCATCAAAAAAGGTAGAAGGTGCATTGGTAAGGTGCATTGGTAAGGCCAAAAGGCATGACCAAAAATTCATAATGACCCCCATGAGTTCGAAATGTTGTTTTTGGAATATCTTCAGTCTTCATTCTAATTTGATGATATCCTGAACGAAGATCCAACTTGGTAAAATAAACTGCTCCATGTAATTCATCAATCACAGGAATGGGAAATTTATCTTTAATGGTGAGCTTATTGAGCTTCCTATAATTCGGACACATTCACCATGATCCATCCTTCTTGTGTACCAATACTACAAGAGCAGAGAAAGAACTTTGACTAGGTTGAATTATACCCGCCTCTAACATTTCTGCAATCATATGTTAAATTTCTCTCTTTTGGACGTAAGGATATCTATAAGGCCTGATGTTTGGAGGAACACTTCCTGGAATCAAATGAATAGCATGATCATGATCACGAATAGGTGGGAGTCCTTTGGGAGTTTCAAACACCTTGGAATGATTGTCCAAGACTTGTTGGAGATCTGCGGAAATAGATGATTTTGATGTCGGAACTTCTAGTGAGCATAATTGTGCAATTACGCCTTGTTGTTCTTTCTTTAGAAGCTTTGTCATGACATTAGAGCTTATTATCCTTCCTGGTTTCCCCGCAATACCCCGTAATTCGACTTCCTTTCCTTCTGAAAAAAATTTCAAGAAAAGTTCTTGAAAATTAAAAGCTACCGTCCCCAAAGATTGTAACCATTGCACTCCTAGTACAACATCAACACCTCCCATAGGAATGGAAAGCATTGGACTAGTCAATACATATTCCCCCATGGTTAGCTTGATATTATGGCATTTTCCAGAGCAATTTATAGCTCCTCCATTTGCAACCATCACTTGACATTCTGGTGCTGGGTATAGGAAACAATTTAATTCCTTGGCTACCTTATAATGAATAAAATTATGGGTGCTACCTGAATCAATCAACACTATTACCCTTTTCTTCTTTATATGTCCTTCTATCTTGAGAGTTTGAGGAGTGGTAATTCCTGCCGGTGCATTACACGATATGGTCGGATTCATTTCTTCCTCTTCTAGGGGTGGTTCCTGGTGTATATCCTCTTCTTGTTCATTTTCTTCTTCTTCTTCACAATCGATGTAAAATAATTTCTTCTCAGCACACTTATGACCTTTAGTGTATTTTCTATCACAACTATAGCAAAGCCATTTTTCTCTTTTTTCTTCCAATTGTTGTGGTGTCAACCTTGTAGGTTGTGGAAATCTAGGCGTAGCAACACTTCCTTCTTTATAGAATTGAGTGTTAGGCTTCCTTGTCGCCATAATTTTACATTCAACTTTTTTTGCCAACCTGAATGTCTTCTCCAATGAATCAGGTTCCAAAACGCGAACTTCATGTTGGATGTAATAGCGAAGAATCAGGTTCCCACTGTGGTCGCCAATTTTGGACTCGTTCAGTAGAGTGAACTTGTACGACTTTCCACGTGTCACTGTTTCATCCTTTGTCTCTGAAATTGATAGTGAAGAGACTACAGTCCGTGTAATTGTGACCACTTTTTACGATACTCCAATCTGATGCTCAGAGAGAGAGTTATGAAGATTTTCCCACGATCACCTCTTTGAGATGAAATTCAGGAGCCTGAAAAAGCACTACCTTCCACAGATCATATCTCTGAAAATATTGTGAACCAAGCTCTGAAATTTTTTGATGATGTTCCTTATGATTTTATATTTTCACCATAAACATTTCAGATTTTGAAACTTTGTCGAAAAAAATTTATAGTGAAAATGCCACGATGACCTGTTTAGGATCCTGAAAAAAGACCTAACTTCCACAAATAATATCTCCAAAAATATTGCGAACCAAGCTCTGAAATTTTTTGACGATGTTCCTCAGGATTTCGGCTTTACACCCTAAAAATTTCAGCTTCAGAGACTTCTTAGAAACAAAGTTATAGCGAAAATTCTACGATGAATTGTTTGGAGCAGCGAAACCCTAGAATCCAAAGCTCTGATATCAAATGTTGTGTAACCAACTTCAAAAATAGAAGAAAAGAGATATCAACGCCTTAGAAATAAGCCACTTCGAGGGGGAAACCTCCAATACATTACATAAATGAATAATTCTTGGATGATTCAATTTACAAAACCTCCTTTCTATATATAGGAGTCCATGGGGCCATAATGTAATCCTAGTGGGCCACAATGTAATCCTAGCCGACCTAACAATAATAATTTAAGGGCACAATAATAACAAAATGGGGGTTACAAGGGTACAATAATAACAATAAGGGGGTTACACTAACAACAATAAGGGACTATACTAGTGATATAGGGACCTAACACCAAATGTATAAATTTTGTAGATAAAACAGTAGTTAATTCTTTATTTTGGACTCTTTGTTTTGACGGTTCTAAATCTGAAGATGGTGCAGGTACTGGCTGTATTTTAATAAGCCCGGAAGGAGAAAAAACTATGTTATCCTGCAGACTAGAATTCAATTGTACAAACAATATAGTTGAATATGAAGCATTAGTCCAAGGTTTGTACAAATCCATTGATCTTAATATCAAATATGTGAAAGTCCTAGGATATTCAGAAATCATTCTTAGACAGGTAAGAAATACCATTCATTGTAATTATGGACATTTAAAGCATTACCAATCATTATTCCAAGAATTAACCATTCATTTGTTAGACTTTAACATTTCTTCTATACCTAGAATGCAAAATCCTCATGCAGATCTACTGGCTAATGTAGAATCAAAGTTAATTCCATCCCAAGAGTTTAGTCCCGATAGATTTTCCATTGAATTAATTTTTAGAACATGTGTTCCTGATAATATTACCAATTGGAGAGTATTCAATGATGATTCAGATATCATAGATTTCTTAACATCTGAAGGATCTTATGATAGTCAAATTTTGGATGAAAATGAACATGACATTCATATTAAGGAAAAATAAGATGAAAATCCTATTCGTAAGTCTGTTGTCAAGTTAGAAGCCTATATGATCTGAAAGATAGGTTTAAAAGAGTTACTAACTCAAAAACTGAAAGCTCTACCTTAAGATTTGAGTCAGTAAATCTAGGAACTGAGTAAAAACCTCAAAATGTCAATCTAGGTCTTGTTCTATCTTCCAAAGAAAGATTATAATTTATTAGGTTATTTAGAACGTAAAAAAGTTATTTTCTTGGGATTATACTGATCTTAAAACATATGATACTTCTGTGATTCAACACACAATTCTTATGATCTCAGAAGAAAAACCTATACAACAGAAATTGAGGAAGTTTCATCAAAATCTCGAAAATCAAATCAAAATAGAACTGAACAAACTCCTCAAGGAAAAAAATATCTTTCCAGTCAGGAATTATAAATGGATATGAAATTTGGTACACTAGTGCATTTGGTCAAAATTCCGACACTTTTGATGTATTGTCGGAAATTTCCCCAATTTTTCTCAATTTTTTAATTCCCGCCAACAACCATCGCTATACCGACATATAGAGACATTGTCAGTATTGCGACGTTTAGGAACATCTTCGGTACACCGACGGTTCCAATGTTGGAAATGCGACGTTTCTAAGACATGAGTCGGTATTAAGACGGTTTGGAGATAAACGACGCAATAGCGACGTTTAGAGACACTTGTCGGTAGTGCGATGGAATTTGGGACAAACGTCGATATTGCGATGGTTTGCAGACAACCGTCGGTATTGCGATGGTTTGGGGATAAACGTCGCAATAGCGACGTGCATAGACTATTGTCGGTAGTGCGGCGGAATTAGGGACAACTGTCAATATTGCGATGGTTGCAACATGTTGACCAAAACACATTTTATTTAAAATAATATAAATTTTCACTAAATCAAATTTTGTGTGTAAAATAATATAAATTTTGGAAAAAAAATTAATGGTTTAAAATCTTTTGAAATGAAAATAAAAAATAAATTTTAAATATATATAAATTAAAAGGAAAAGGTATTTGTCAAAACAAATATATTTTAATTTAACTATTTCCAAAGTTACAATTTAAATTACTAAAAACAAATTTAATAAATATTACTAAATTTGATTAAGAAGCTTATAATCAATATTAGAAAAACTTTAGGAAAATATTATATTATAAATATGAGTTGGATGTTGGAAAGATTCCTTAACAACCAAACATCTTGGACAACTTTCTATTTTTAAAGTTGTGGTGATTTTTTTTATAGAGATTTGTGAATAGGCTTTAGATAATTTAAGATCATTTTCAAATGTATATAAAAAAGAGAGGTATAAAAAATAAACATCTTGGACAACTTTCTATTTTCAAAGTTGTGGTGATTTTTTATATAGAAATTTGCGAATGGACTTTAAATCATTTAAGATAATTTTCACATGTATATAGGAAAAGAGAAGTATAAACTCCTAATATCACTTGCACAAAATAATTTTATATTAAAGTTTACATATTTGTATTAAAATGAAATATTAAATATAATATTTCAACCATTTTACTAATATTTACCTAAATTTAATTTCAAATGTGTTAATTAAACTTATCCATACTATATACAAGTACATAGCATGCAATATAAATCTAAAATAAAATTTAAATTTTTTCTCTATAATTTACAAATTTTTAAAAAAAATATTATAGTAAAAAAATTAGTATTATTACACCATTTTTAAATAGATGTCAATCAAGATTTAACTATTTAAATGATATTGTTGGTAAAATATGAAAATATAGATTTTTTTCCATTAAATATGTTGTGATCTAAACAATTAAAATTTTCACCAAAGTTCAATAATGGCATAAAGATTACACATGTGATAAACCAAAATCCACATGTACAAAGATGAAATAATATCGTGAAACCAATGCAAATAGATGAAACATTGTCATGGAAACTATAGCAATAGGTGAATTAATATCTGGAAAATTATCAAAGCACATCATTAAACTTTTAGCAATAGATGAATTAATATGTGGAAAATTATTAAAAAACACCATTAAACTTTTGACCAAAGTTCAATAATGACATATAGTAACCTTTTGACCAAAGTTCAATAATGGCATATAGATTGCACATCTGATAAACCAAAATCCACATGTACAAATATGAACTAATATGATGAAACCAATGCAAATAAATGAAACATTGTCATGGTAACTATAGCAATAGATGAACTCATATCTGGAAAATTATAGAAATTTTGGTCAACATTTCTTTTTTTGTAAATCATTGAAAGCAAAAATTAAATCAATAAATGGTAAACTTTCTTATTCCATTATGATTTCCCATTTTTTTTTTGTATTTTCTTACTCTCTCTTTCACATTTTCTAAGCTTTTCAAGTCTTTGAAAGGAAAAATGAAATTATAAAATGGTAAACTTTCTTATTCCAATGCTATTTTTCATTTTCTTTTCTATTTTTTTACTTTCTCTTTCCCATTTTCTAAACTTTTTTCCCTTTCCCATTTTCTAAGTTTTTTAATTATTTGGAAGCAAAAATGAAATTAGAAATTGGTAAAATTTCTTATTCCATTATGATTTTTCATTTTCTTTTATATTTTTTTACTTTTCCTTTCTCATTTTCTGAGCTTTCTTTAAAGCAAAACTGAAATTAAAAAATGGTAAATTTTCTTATTCCATTATAATTTTCCATTTTATTTTGTATTTTCTTACCTTTTATGTGTAATTATTTCCATTAATATCATCTATTATTGAATATTTCTAACCCTCTCAGCAATATTATGCATTCCAATACTTTCATGTGCTTTAATTACCATGACCATGCAAAGTTATTTCAGATCAACACCCCTTTTACCTATAAGAGCATATCATTCGGTGCAAGTTGCAATATGTGTCGTAAACTTTGTGTTTCAACTTCTCAGCGAAGGCCTCTTAACCTTAAGGACTTGGCCTTCTAGCCATTCTCTGCCTTCAATAGCTCTCCCTCTCTAGCCTTCTGCTCGAACTTTCTATTACCCTCTCCTATATTCATGCATGTCATCCCTTTAGCCTTTTTGCAAGCTTCAAAGAATAGAAGTGGAGATGATGTTCTTCGAAGAAAACATTTGAGGTGGAAAAAAAATTGAAGAGGGTGAAAGGGGTGATGACAAAGTTTATTTCCCTTGCAAAAAATGTTGTATGAGAAATAATGTTAGAGTTTTAATAGCAACAACAACAATGCATTGTAGGAAATATGGGCACATTGATGGTGGATCGAATGACTATCATCCCCTGGTAATTAATTATCTATCTTCATTTTGATTATATCGTAAATTTTATATTATTTTAATATTTTTTTATATACGCACTAATGTTTAATGATTGTTAGTAATTTTCATAAAGGCACCGTTGCCGCCCAAATTTTTGTTGAACCAGCTTCCACAGCTAAATAGTAGTAGATTAGATGATGTTGCACCAGTACAAGAGAATATTACAGCAAATATTAGTATTGGAAATGATGTTGTACAAGGTGAAGAACATGAAGCGAATGATGAAGATGATTTTAATGATCCCATGGAGGTAGATGATGAGAATAATGAGACAATTCACATTAATGATGGTACAAATCAAATGCTCCAAGACTTGTATGATGAGTCAGATGATGATGGTGGAGATCGTGACAGTATTTATGATGTACCTTTGATTGAAACGTCAAATGAACGAATTTTTGAACACTCAAGTGCAACTCTTCTCTCTACTACATTGTTGTTGGTGAACTTAAAGGTTATGAATAATTTGACGAACAGATGTATGACACAGATCCTAAGGTATGAAATATGTATATATGATCACATGTATGTAAATGTTGATTATTTTCCCTTTTTTTAGCTGTAATAAATGTGTAAATAATAATTCAATACTTATATATGACTAATAAGCTTTACATTAACTAGTTTTTGTTTATGTTGTAAATTGTTGGGTGAATTTTTGTTACCATCGCCAAATACTTTACCTTGAACATATCGAGATCTACGTGCTATTATGAAAGACTTTGGAATGGAATATAACACTAAATATGCATGTCCTAAAGATGATATTATATATTACGGAGAACATGCATCGAAAACAGAATGTTTGAAATGTGGTAACAGTAGATATCGAACAGATCAACTAACAAAAAAGGTGCCTCAAAAGGTTCTTCGTCATATTCCCATAATTCCACATTTGCAGCGAATGTTCAGGTGTAAGAGCATATCACGGTTTATGGATTACCATTCAAGGAATAGAAGTGGAGATGGTGTTTTTCGAATGCCTGCAGATGGTTCTGCATTTAGGGAAATCGAGGAAAAATATGTAGATTTTTAAAATGAACCTCGTAATGTCAGGCTTTCATTGGCAGCTGATGGTGTTAATCCACTCAGAGAGCTTAGATCTACTTACTCAATGTGGCATATTTTCGTTATCAACAATAACATTCCTCCTTGGATGTCAATAAAGAGGGAGCACATAATGGTGACTATGATTATTCCAGGTATTTGATACATTACTTTTTCGAACGTAGCATTTTCATTTCTCTCGTTGTTTGCATAATATCTTTTATTTCCTTACTTACTTATATATACATATATCATGGTAGTAATTATGTAACGTAATTTTGAACAATTAGGTAAGTACCAGGTCAAATATATGAATGTATATATTGAGCCTCTTATCGATGAGCTAATAAAGTTATGGCATGGCATCACTATGTACGACATCACTAAACCAATCAAGCAGAAGAGATTTCAATGTCGTGGAATGCTTGTATGGACAATTCATGATGCCCCAGGACTAACACATTTTTGTGGTATGTAATATTTCGTTGCACTTTAATATAATATATAATTATCTAAATTAGATATACCATATTGCATGTTTTAAAAATGATCTCATAGTATAATTGTTATTGATACATCAATTGCAGGTCTTCAAACAAAGGGTATATTTGCATGTCCAGTTTGTGGCCCTAAGATGAAGTATCATCATTCTCCAGACTTAGGAAAGATGGTGTTTGATGAGTTTAGGCACTTCCTCTCTAAGAACCATAAGTATCGTACTGCTGAAAAACATATTTTAAATGATAAAGAAGAAACTGGATTAAAACCACGAAGAATGACACCTCGGTTGTGGAATTTGGAATATAATAGAATTAATAATGTTCAAGCAGCTGGTACGTAATTTGTCTATATATGTATATATATATTAATTGTTTATGTAATGTTTAGAATTTTTGTTTTAATTAGGTAATTTATTGTATTGTATTTGATAATTATTGTTCTAATTTATTTTATTCTTTGATATCAAGGTCGTCGTCGTGAAGGTACTAATATTGTACTTCCACCTGGAATGAAATGTTATCCTTATCAATTCACGAGGTTTCCCTACTATGAGGACCTAAAAATAGATCATTTGTTTGATACAACGCATTTCAGGAAGAATGTGACAGAAACATTATGGTGAATCATAGATGGTGCACATGATAGAGATAAAATTGACAAAATTTGTGCTAACATTGAGAAATCGAATGATAAAAAGAAAAGTGTGATCGACAGATCAAATAACAATGGAGGTCGAAATTATAATAATAATACATGGTTATTAACAGAACAAAAAAGCAATGATCTAAAAGAGGTCGTTAGAAGAATTAAATTTCCAATAGGTTTTCTTCAAACATAAATAATATCTTAACGAAGAAAGGTGACTTCAGTGGGGTGAAAACACATGATTGGCATAACTTTGTTAAGGTAATTTTTTTGGTATACATTTTTGTATATTATTGCTTGAATACATCTTTTAAATTTTATTTTTTTCTATTTAATTTGGAAACCAATAACGATTCTTTTTTTATTGTTATAGTATGTTCTACCTATATCTCTCCCGAACGAATTCGACAACAATGTCAAACAAGTTATATATGGTCTTAGAAAATACATGAGGTAAGTAGTTTTGATTTATACGCAAAATCTCGCTACAATTTCTTTTTTTACTTAATGACATGATGTGTTAATTTACTTGTAATTTAATATATATTATATTTCATTGAAATAACCTTGCGTAATGATTTGCACATGGTTTTCATTGAAATAAATCCATTAAGATGAAATAAAGTATTGGAAGAGCGAAATTCCTCGGCTAATGTGTGAAATGCAAAAGTATCTACCTCCAAAATTTCTCAATGCACAAGAACACTACTTGATACACCAAGTTGAGGAGATTGAAATGTGTGTACCAGTTTACACAAGGTCAATGTGGATGGTGGAGAGGCACTTGAAATCCTTGAAGGCTTTGGTTAGACAAAGAGCACAACCTGAGGGTTCTATGGTGGAGGGATATGTGGTATATGAATCCATGGTGTATATTAGTCATTATCTTCCTATATTAGATGCGCCAACTATGGATGTTGTGGATTTAATTTGGGATGTGAAATCCATCAAAAAATTTGAAGTGGAGCACCTGTTGGGAAAAGGTAGAATGAAGAAATTGAGAGGTAAAAGATTTATTATATATAATACATATAATGCTTCATTTTTTTACATCATGTTTATGATCATATTCACTTAAGTCTTATTCTTTCATCATTAATTAATTAATATAATTTACCATGGTTATAAGTTATATTTAATATTGGTGAATTATTGTTTTTTATTCAGGTGCTCAAGATTACAAGGCACTACTTTTATACATTGCAAACAATCTTGAGTGGATGAGTGAATGGATTGAAAGATGTAAAGAACGTAACGACGATAGGTTATCATGGCAACTACTGTATGACTTGGTTAGAGAAGATTATCATAGTGGAGATGGAAATGTTACGGACATGGAAATTGATTTAGCATATAGTTTGAAAGATAGAAAGGTAAGAAATTAATTAATGTATTTTATTCATTACTTATTTTATATTATATTTATAATGTGTCAACAAGTTTTATTTTTCAGATAATTTTCAAGCTGTGTAAATTATATGATTAATTATTAATTGAGTATTAATGCATCTTTTTCATGTTTGGCATATTGCATTTGAAACACCACAAGGCTATGTGGTGCAATGGTCGTAAATTTTGAATTAAATAGTTGGATGATAACAGGAAAACTTTTGATAGTGGGATAACTGCAGTATTCCAGGTCACTAATGTTTCCTCTAGGAGTGACAGACATCCTCGAGAATCTAAAAATAGATATTATGGGTTTTTAGATGATATAGTTGAGTATGACTTTAATTCCTTCAAATTAGTTTTGTTAGACGTCAAATGGTATAGGCTACGAATGAATGTACGTGATGATGATAGAACTCTTATTCAACATGAAAATGGATTTCTAATGGTTAAAACATCGCAGTTTGAAGCAGGAAAAGATCACTATGTTTTTCCAAGCCAATGTGAACAAGTCTTTTACTTCGAGGTTCCAGGTGAGAACGGATGGTGATTTTCTATTAGATGTGATCCAAGAGGAAGGCCATTAGAGTATACTATAGAGGAAGAAGATGATATTGATCAAGAAGAATATGATGCACTGGCAGATGAGTAGGAAGATGCATTGACAGACGAAGAATATATAGAAGATGAACCAAGCGTAGGAGACGAGGTGACAATTATTGATGACGATGTCGATGAGGATATTATTGAAAATGACATAATTGATGATGAAGATGACATGGTCGATTATTTCAACACTGTTTCTGAATTAGATGTTGGTATAGATGTTGATGAGTTGGATGAAGATCAAGAAGATACAGAAGAAGAATATTAATACAGATGTTTTGTTCGAGTATGAGCTGGTATGTTATAACTTTATATTTTAATATGTAGGAATTGTTGTCTTTAAATAATTTACTAATTATGTGGGTTTATTGCATGTTGTTTAATATTTCAAACCAATAAATAATGGCCATACTAGTGTACAGGCTAAACTAAAATTATGTATTTATACAAACAGATGAAAATTTTGTTTACGGCCTTAATTAATTTTTGATTTTTTCGTATTCTATTTCATAGATTGGGTATTGAAAAAATGAGAGTGATGTGAGGGGGATATTATTGATGATGATGTCGATGAGGATATTATTGAAAATGACATAATTGATGATGATGATGACATGGCCGATCATTTCAAAATCGTTTCTAAATCAGATGTTGGTATATATGTCGATCAGTTGGACGAAGATCAAGAAGATACAGAAGAAGAATATTGATATAGATGTTCTATTCGAGTATGAGCTAGTATGTTATAACTTTATATTTTAATGATTATAGAAATATTTTTTATGCACAATGGCTCATTTTCTAGGGGCCTGGAAGGACCGGGCGATTGAATAACATTTAATAACAAATCAAGAGTATCATAAATAGAAGGAAGGGATCGAGTGACAATACCCACCGAGTCCGGTGCAGGTTCCACTGGAGCCTAGGTGTCCTGTGCTTGGTTCAATATCTCACCAACAAGAGGGATATAAAGTTCTTCAATCTATTCCCTTAGCCCTTCCATCGGGATAAGCCCCTCTTCCTGCTATTGCACCACCTCTTCCATCTGTTCCTGATCACCACCTTCTGACTGATCAGATACTTGAGCCCGATAATCATTCCTGTATACTACCCTTTGACGATGCCTCCTAATAATTCCTAGAGGGAAGTCTCTGACCAAATGATCACCATACTTGTGAAATCTATGGCACCAAAAATCTATCCACGTTGAGGGTTGGTGTGGCCTAGGATAGCTATGAATCTCAGATGCTTTTGATATCTTATATTCCCATGAGTCATTTTTTATTAGATAGCTACAAGCTAGTCTTGCAAAACCCAGATAAATTTGATAGCTTATCCCCTGGGTTGTAGTTTATTAGACAACAAGATAGTCTCGCAAGTCACTAATAGCTAGTAAACCAAATATATATATATATATATATATATATATATATATATATATAATGTTGCAAAACCCACAACTCTTGAATAGCTAACAAACCAAAAAAAAAATGAAAAATAATTTCGTAAGAGAAGCTTTTATTAGCAAGTCTTAGGATCAAATATTTGGATTGGTGGTAACAAAAAAAAAAATTAATGAAGAATTCAAGTTATATTATTTGTAAACATAAAAATATAAAGAAACAAATAACATCTTCTTCAGAAAATAACCATTTATTGTCAACCACATCAATTGTAGGAGTAGGTTGATCTGGTCATCTCACAAGACCTTCACTTTTAAACTCGTGACATAGCACATGCATTCATGGGATTTTAAATAATACCCTCAATTTCCATAGATATTGATAAAGATCTCCCAAAAGCATTTTCTTGAATCCTTCTCCTAATACATATTTCCTATTAAGGCTCCCTATTTTTATTAAATACCTAATTGTATCTTCCTAATACCTCTAAACCCTCCCCCCACCCCCCTCCGTCGATACACCCAATTATATCCCCCCAATACCCACAATATCTTGACTTTATTCGTCATAACTTAAAAACCTCCTTTATGAATGAATATTATAAGATATTGGTCAACTGGGTGAAGTCCTCATGTTTCATATATGGAAAGGACCCTACACTAAATAAGATAATTAGTGGAATAGACAAAGTTACACATGTTGGAACAAGGTTGCGGAAACTTGAACCTATCTAAAATAGTGAGAGCCAACATTGGTAAATGATTGTTAATATGGGTTGGGAAATGGGTTTAGTGCATGATTTGATCACACCTCTCACAAGCATGTCTCCTTTCTTTGTACCTTGGTCTAATATGATGGGGAATTTGGTGGGACCCAACTAATCTACACCACCATGGCAGGCCAATAGAGTCACATGTAAATCAACTCATGGTGCATGGCCTAACCCTTGAACCCTAATACTCTAACCCCTAATCCCATATTACCCTAACCCCCTAACATAAAAATAAAAATAAAAAATTAATTAATCAATTAACATATAGTCTAATTAGTAATTTTTAATTAAGTTTACTAATTCATAGTTAATCAATTGAAATCAATTATTACCGCATTTTTTCCAGCAATATTTCCCAAATGCAATTCTTATTGCTAAATCTTTCTAGCAATGCGAATGAAATTGTTACAAGTTAATGCAGCTTCCGCGCACCGGCTCTGTATTATTTTTTTAGTTCCATATTATCCAACATTTGGAATGAAATCATATCTCGTGGAGGCAGCAGAGTAATAGAGGCCGGAAGTGGGGGCATCAGTACTGTCGAAGGGAGCTGCATTTGGACATTTTCACATCCGTCGGTTTAGGGGGGAATTTTTCAACCCACAAAATGGTAATGACCTTTATTTTATTTTACGCAGACTGGTTATTTTTTGGACTATGTTTAGACTTATAATAGGACCTATTTCTTCTTTTGATCTAGCTTTCAAAATTATGTAGAAATGATTTTGTTTACATTTAAGAATATGGCCGATTACGCTTCCCTCTCGTCTTTAATTGCTTATTCTTACTCAAAATCAAGCTCTGGATTGATACCTCTAATAACAGATTCATGGTGTTGATGCCTTCAGTTTCTATCCAAGATCCCCTTAATGTTATCAACCTCTCTATGGTATCCTAAGTCAAATAGTTCAAATATGAGGTTGGGTTCAACACCAATTAGGTTCAGTTTGAATTCAAATTTTTTTGATAAGGTTTAGATGAATTTTGCAATGAGGCTCATCTATATACATTTTTCATTATCTATAGAGTCTGACTACAGTGGTGACTGGTCCTAGATACAAACCCCATGGGCCATGGCACATGCTACAGGCTATAGCTTGAGTTGTGGGTGTGGCACAAACTATAGGCCACAGCTTGAGTAGTGAGCCATATCAAATCCCCTGGAGGTTGGGCACAACAACGGTGGAAAATCGCAAGCAAAATAAGTCTTTGTGGGTAGTGAACCATCAACCTAGCAGGTATATGGTCCATCTAGCAATGGTAATGGAGGGTCCAATTCCACGGACAAGAGAATCAAGACTAGAATTGGCATATAGCAATCACATGGTCGAATAAGGTTAGCAGGATCAAGGGTCAACAGAAATGGAAAGAGGGTCAGTGACATGGGAAATGGAGACAAGTTGGTTGAGTGAAGAGTGAACAAAAAAGTGAAAAAAGGATTCTAAGTCAAGGGATCTAAGGTTAGAAAAAATTTATTTTATTATTTATAAAAAATGAGAAAACCGATAAAAAAAACCCATTTTTTCCTTCAAGTTCAAATTCAACTTGAATTCAACTTGAGGTTCGGTCATGAGGTTTGAAGAACCTAATCAAACCTAAGAATTTTCTTTAGGTTCGTTGAATTTTAAACCTCAAGTTTGAATTTAGGTGAACCATATGACATAGATGGTATCAATGTTTTTAGCTTGCCAAAGGGATTTCTAAGCTTCTCAATGCTCATAGTTAAGAGTCTTTAAAAGTTAGACCACAAATATCAATTGCATCATAGGCTAATAGAATATGTTTCCCTTAAGAGGCATTAAGGAAAATCAGACAAATACCACCATCTACCTACAATTCTCTCTGCCTTTTTTCTACTCTTTTGCCTTCCAACATGAATCTAAGGTGCTTTGTGCACCAATTGGTGGACGGGTAAAATCATAGACTAGTTTGTCTATTACTTGAGATGTTTGCATTAGAATGTTGCTTTGATAGAGGGATATCTGATAGGATTTGTAGAATTGGGTTCATCCTCCCCACTGAGGATAAATATCCTTGTATTATAGTTCATTTTACGTTTCAAATTATTGTATAATAACAGTGTCCAATATTTTTCCTTATGCTTCAAACTTGACAAACAAATAGGATGGTCCAATGGGATTTCTAACTTCGTCAGTGTTGATATAAGGTAGAAGTGTGAAGTTTTCCCCTGATAAAGGATATTAAAAGTAGAGGAAGGTTCTCAACTTGGAATTACAAAGTGATTGCATCCATCTAGAATTCAAAGAATTAAAATTTTTTCTTGTCACTACATTAAAAAGTGTTTACATCCATCTAGAATTTGAAAAATCATAAATCTTTCCTTGTCACTTCTTCCCCAGTTAGGTGGGACAATCTGGAAGTATTAGGTGTTGCTCTTTAGGGCTTCTGATTAGGGTGGAATTTGAAGAATGATATATCTTTGATTGTTGCTTGCTGCCCCAAATAGATGCAACAACTGAGAAGTATGAAGTGATCATCTTGAGGTAATGTGGTTAGGTTGATACAAGTACACATTGATTTTTGTGTCTGAATACTTCCCTTATGAGGAGAGAAAGGCATAATATGTCATTTTTGTAGAAAAGGTGGAAAGGGAGCATCCAAAGTCATGAATGTGTGAATCTATTTCTCTTTCATTAGGGTAGTAGAAAAAAATATATTTCCAAAGTCATGAATGTGTGAATCTATTTCTCTTTCATTAGGGTAGTAGAAAAAATTGGAAAGGGAGCTTGCCAAGTCATGAATAGGTGAATCTATATCTTGAGATTGGGCATTGAAAGATGGGATGCTCTGTTAATGGCATAAGTGGAAAATCTTGTTTTTCTATAGGATGTGGTGATTTGTGTCAATCCAGAGTCTTTGAGAGCCAACTTGAAACCAAGGTCATATATCTAGTCCTTGTGTATGGAGGTTGGATCATAATGTTATCTTTCAACTCCAGAAAGTGATTAGAGTGGAAGTTCTTTGCTAGGTCTATTTTCATTGACATACACTTGTGCCTTTCTTTGTCTGTGTATGGTTTCCTGCACTATTTCATAAATTTGGCTTCCATGTACATCCATCCTTGATCTTTTGATATGAGAAGGTTCAACAGAGGCCAAAGTCTGGTAGTAATGACTTTGAATATGATTCCGTAAATAGAGTTTCACAACTAGATTGGTCAACAAGATACAAAGTTACTGACATGATATTTTTAGAATGAGAATGAGGAGAGTAGCCTTTAAAGATCTTACCAAACTACCTTGATTTTTTTATCTCATAAAAAATATTTTTTATGTTGCCATATTTTTTGGAAGAGAACCACTGGAAAACCATCATGTTTTTGTGTGTTGTTCCTTTTATGGAGAATGCAACTTCATTTAGCTCTTCTCATGAGTCTAAATTTGCAAGGCCTCTCCCAATCTTTGTTGCATTCCTCTTTCCTTTTCTTTTCTTTTTTTACATCTCTATATCACGATTTCAGATGTCTTATTGGGACAAACAACTAGATTTTTGTTAGAAAGTGCAACCACGTAGTATACAAGCTGGTTTATACCCCCAGAGTAATTATCATTGTATCATTCACATCTTACCCAAGAACCCTCTAAATTTATCCCAAATTTCCAACGGTGTCTAAGATTTTTTATAATGTTTTTGAAGCAAATTTCAAGCCTTAACCAAACTGACCTAGAAATTCAAAGATGGTAATTTGAGGGAAAAAAGAAATGTGAAATCTTATGTATCAAAATGCAGTCCCAATTTTTTTCGAACATTCTGATTATAGTAACTTATATCTATTTTTGAGCTAAGTGGCCATGCTATGAGGGGCATCCCTATTCCATCAAAACCAATCAAGAGTTGCACCTGGCCTCATCTACACCCACTCAAGAGGTTTTGAATGTGGATCTCTATGTTAATACAAGCCTAATCACCTCACTGTTAGCTATATGCACCACAACCATGGGATGTAGCCTCTATTTTTCCTGTTATACCCATCAAAAACCATTGTAAATGCCTTCAAATGGTTCAATGTTGGTTCTAGATGGCTCTATGGCACTCCCAAGACACCCAAGCACTTGAAGAAAATATCCTAAGATAAATAACTTTAAGAAAATAAGAACTGATAGTTGACTTAATCTTTTTCCAGCTGAAAATCACCTTAAGGCCAAAATATTACAACTAGCATGTTAGATCACTTGAAATTCTCCTTAAAACCCCAAAAATTTGCTTTCAAATGGCCTTCAAAAAATTCTAACAAATGACTTTGTGTTCAAGTCAAGGGGTTTCAAAGGAAAAGACAAGGTGAAAAACTCCCTCTTATGCCCAAAACCGCGAGCAACATCAAATTGGGATTCTGAGGCTATATGCTAATTGGGAATATTAAATTCCCCTTGACCATGATGTTGTACAACACCATCAAGTGTGATCATCATATCCAAAAAAGGAGTGAAGGTGTGCGTAACTACAATCTAGCGAAAAATCCATATATAGCATACTGCAACTAATCCATTGTATCAAAAATCACCAGTGGAATCTCATGCCATATGTGGTGACTGGTGATAACAGATCCTACTAGTATCATAGTGTTTTATATGTGAAATCCACTTGTTTCAACAATATGAGAGGAACACTCTTAACAACTTTGTGCCATTTTTCTACTTTATCAATAATTTTTTTACTAAAAACATTTGATTAAAGTCATTTAGTTTCCCTAGCTAATGATATGCTTGCTTAATATTCTCCATATTTCCATGGCTTGTGTTAATCAAGAATTTTTGACATGAATAACAAATTATTAATTTAGTTTTCCTAAATTGATGCCGAAACAAAATTCACCCCAACTTGAAACTTTCTTTGCTAAAATTTAAACACAAAGTGTGTACTAATCACCATTACTACCAATTTAGCAGTCTTGACAAGGTTTTCTTGAGGTAGTAAGGCGCTACTTTATGGGATAAGTGCCAAATGTCACCTTGGCACAAATCCCACTCTTTAATCCAACTCTTACTAAATGCTATGGAATACTTCCCTAATCTACACACAAAAAAATTCACCCAAGCTATAAGTAGACTATTGCTAAGTATTGATGTCTAAGATGAAGATAGGAGTTAATTATTAATTTTACTGATCTAAAGTAATAAAATGAGCTGTAGAAAAACGTAGACTAGAAAGAAAAAAATAACTTGATACTCTAAAAATTTTGCTATTATAACACCAAAAGAGAGTGATAGATACCAAAAATTCCTTGAATTACCCTTTGATAAGTGGCTGAAAGTAGATAAGTATGTTGATGTCCTAATTTTTAGACCTGTAAAAGTGGTAAAAATGCATAAAACCACCAAGAAAAACTCCCTTTGTAGGCCACCCACAAGTGTGGAAACACACTAGATCAATAGATCCGTGGGTGGTGAATCTTGGGAAATATGTTGGTAACTACAAAAAGAACCCAACACTTATCTACAAGTAAAAATGAAGTTTCTAACAATCTGGAAACCACTTTCAATGGAAAACGATTGATTGTAGTTACAAATCCAAAATAAACCTAAGAGAGTATGAAATACTTGTAGCTTCCTAATTATGTAGCCATTGTGTGATATTTTTATGCATTACGTTGTTAGAATCATTCATACAAAATGATAATAAATGAAAATAGGCTATCCCAGTTGGTCATGATGTCAAGGTGCTGCCATGGTGTATTCATGCTTGTGCATTATGTCAAGTATTAGTCTAAATTTAACATTAAACACGGTGTATTTTTTAATGGACATAATATTATAAATAATAGACATGTATTATTTCCAGAGGTATCCCTTATGTATATACCTAATATTTTTATTTACCTTAGTAAAGGGTATAAGGTGATGTTACCAAATATTTTTAGTCATGTTTTATTGTTGGGAAGTTTGTCTTGCTACAACAGAAAGCAAATGGAGTCATGTTTTAATGACTAGGTAGTTTGCCTTGCTACAACAACAAAGAAATGGGGTTGTGTTTTAATTATTGGGTAGTGTGTCTTGCTACAGTAGCAAGGAAATGGAGCCATGTTTTAATTACTGGGAAGTATATCTTGCTAGATTAACAAGGAAATGGCCATCGCTAAACTTCACATCTAGTGGCTCAACACTATTACCATCACCAACTTATTGCACATTGACCACCAAACTAGTGGACTTATCCAACTTTGGTGTTTGTGTTAACCAACTGAAATTATTTATGCATTTTTCCTTTAAAATTTTGCAAAAGATAGTTGAGTAATGGAGTCTTTTACACTGTAATGGTAGCATAAGACTAATTGGTATAATTTGTGTGATTTTCATATATAATTGGTCTTTATATGAGATATTTCCATCACTTCAGTGTCTAACCATGCTAAGCACTAGTACAAAGACGTTCCATTCTTGATATGGTAAGATTCTTGGACATGTTAATTCCTTTGTGACTTGGCATTTCCATGGTGCTTTTGATGTTTATTTCACAAGGAAAGATTCATGTATGGTAGATCATAATAGGAATGTCAATTATGTGTACACTCGGATAGAGATTAAGATTGTCATGTTATTGGTTTTTTTCTATCATAGTACCTCTCTTGCATGTACTACAAGAGTAATCACCCTATTTAATGGTTTATAATTGGGTATACACTTGATGACCCTTACCACATGCACCATGTATTAAATGAATGCAGGTATAGCAACATATAGAGGCCTCCATTTGAGGCAAAAAATAGGACTTATTTAGAGGTAGCAGTATGAAATGATAGTTGTAGGTTTCATTTCCCTCTTTACAATCCTCTTGTGTTGACTCCCTTGGAGGAATTTCAAGCATAGCCTTCTAGTCTTGTAAATGCAACCGACGGGTTTCAAACCTATAGAACACATCTAATAGAACAATGATGTTAGGCCCAACCTTAGCAAAAGGGTTTTGGAAAAATAACATAATAATGGTCAAAACTAAGTCGTTCAAGGAATAGTGGATCACCCAAACATAAACAAGAACAAAAAATAATTCTGCATTGTAGAAATTTGGTGGAGGTTGGAGCATTGCCAGCAGCACTAATAATTTTGCATTTAAGGTATTGTTGTGCACTAACCAAAATAGAAGGGCTTTGTGGCCTTGCACAACTTGAAAGTATGGATATCACAGGGTCGACTAATATAAAAGAAGAGAAGCTCACAGGTCTTGGAACTTTGATATCTTTGCTTTAGTAAGATATGATACTACCTGTATATGGAGTGAATGTTAGGTCCCTATATTACTAGTATAGTCCCTTATTTTTGTTAGTGTAACCCCCTTATTGTTATTTTTGTACCCCTGTAACCCCCATATTGTTATTATTGTGCTCTTAAATTATTATTGTTAGGTCGGCTAGGATTACATTATGGCCCCACTAGGATTACATTGTGGCCCCATGGACTCCTATATATAGAAAGGAGGTTTTGTCATTTGTATAATCCAAGAATTTTTCATTTATGTAATGTATTGGAGATTTCCCCCTCGAAGTGGCTGATTTATAAGGTGTTGATCTCTCTTTTCTTCTATTTTGGAGCTTCTTTCACAACATTTGGTATCAGAGCTTTGGATTTTAGGGTTTCGCTGCTCCAAACAGGTCATCATGGAATTTTCACTACAAAATTTTTTCTACGAAGGTTCATAAGCTAAAAATTTTAGAGAGCAAAGCTGAAATCCTAAGGAACAGCTTCACAAACTTTCAAAGCTTGGTTCGCAATATTTTCGGAGATATGATCTGTGGAAGTTAGGGATTTTTCAGGCTCCCAAAATTCATCTCAAAGAGGTGATCGTGGGAAAATCTTCACAACTCTCTCTCTGAGCATCAGATTGGAATGTTGTAAAAAGTGGCCATAAGTACATGGACTTTAGTTTCGTTTCTATCAATTTCAAAGCTGAAGGAGGAAAAAAATGACACGTGGCAAGTTGTACAAGTTCGCTCTACCGAACTAGTCCATAATTAGGTCATTGTGGGAGATTGGACATAACTTTTCCTTGAAGAATCCAAATCAAGTCAGACCTATGGTAGTCGAAATAGGATTCAGAGGGATATCGTAGGGCCAAATTTCAGATATTGAATATCTGAAATCACAAAGATAATTCAGTTTCAATATCGAGCTCCTCAAAAGCAAGAAAAAGGTGTGTATTTTTTTCTGAATTGCATAAGTCTTGTGTAAAAAATCAGTTTGAAGTGATTCTAAGTGCCTATTGAGCATATATTTCAGTATTGGGTTCTGAACTTCCTCCTAAAAATAATTCAACACCCATTAAGCCCTCAGAATACTCTACTATGACTCATGAAGATGAAGAATTGCAACATGATCTATCAAAATTACAAAAGCAAGTGCACCAAATTTTGCTCTCGCAAAGAGCAGCAAAAAATGAAATGGAAGTTTTGAAGAAAGGCGTGGAAGCGAAGATGGATGGTTTGAAGAATAATATGGATGGTTTGAAGAAAGGCGTGGAAGCTAAGATTGATGGAGTGGAAACTAAGATGGATGGTGTGGAAGCTAATAAGGAGAACATGGAATAAAAAATGAAAGACAACATGGAAAACATGAAGAATGATCTAAAAGTAGACATCGAAGGTTTGACAAAGTTGATACAAGAAATGATTCCTAATGGTGAAAATATAGTAGAGGAAAATCATGATGAGAACAAAATAAATGTTAATCGTGATTTCATAAACTCTAATGTTGGATTGAAGAACCACCATATTCCAAAGATGGATATGAAGAATTTTTATGGCAAGGATCCCGTAACATGGATACTACATATGGAGAAATATTTTGATCTCAATAATGTGAAAAACACACAAAAGGTACGCATTGCAACTTTTAATTTAGAACAAAATACATTTGTATGGTACCGATGGATTTTCTCCCGAAAAATTTATCACTTGGTCAATTTTTACGGAGGAAATGATACCACATTATGAGGATACAAAGAGCAACACCTTCTTTAGCCAATTGATAAATCTCAAACAAAAGGGTTCAGTGGTGTATCACATTAAGGACTTCCAAAAATTGAATATAAGGGTAACTGATATTCCAGAGGAACACAAGATTGATGTCTTCATAGGGACTTTAAAGGATAACATCCAAAATGAAGTTCGCATTTGGGAACCTGATTCATTGGAGAAGGCATTCAGGTTGGCAAGAAAAATTGAATGTAAAATTATGGCAACAAGGAAGCCTACCACTCACATCTATAAACATGGAAGTGTTGCTACTCCTAGACTTCCACAACCTACAAGGTTGGCACCACAACAATTGGAAGAAAAAAGAGAAAAAGGGTTTTGCTACAGTTGTGATAGCAAATACACTAAAGGTCATAAGCACGTTGAGAAGAAATTCTTTTACATAGATTGTGAAGAGGAGGAAGAAAATGAAGAAGAAACTTCAAAAGTAGAGGATATACACCAGGAAGAAACCCTAGAATAAGAAGAAATGAATCTGACCATATCATGCAATGCATTGGCAGGAATTACCACTCCTCAAACTCTCAATATAGGACATATAAAGAAGAAAAAGGTAGTAGTGTTGAATGATTCTGGTAGTACCCATAATTTTATTCATTGTAAGGTAGCCAAGGAATTGAATTGTTTCCTATACCCAGCACCAGAATTTCAAGTGATGGTTGCAAATGGAGGAACTATAAATTGCTTTGGAAAACGCCATAATATCAAGCTAGCCATGGGGGAATATGTATTTAATAGTCCAATGCTTTCCATTCCAATGGGAGGTGCTGATGTTGTACTAGGAGTACAATGGTTACAATCTTTGGGGATGGTAACTTTTAATTTTTCAAGAACTTTTCTTGATTTTTTTTTCAGAAGGAAAGGAAATCGAATTACGGGGTATCGCAGGGAAGCCAGGAAGGATAATAAGCTCTAATGTCATGACAAATATTCTGAATAAATAACAATGAGGCATAATTGCACAATTATGCTCACTAGAAGTTCCAACATCAAAATCATCTATTTCTCCAGATATCCAAAAATTATTGGACAATCATTCCAAGGTGTTTGATACTCCCAAAGGACTCCCACCTATTCATGATCACGATCATGCTATTAATTTGATTCCAGGAAGTGTTCCTCCAAACATCAGGCCTTACAGATATCCTTATGTCCAAAAGAGATAAATTGAACGTATGAATGCAGAAATGTTAGAGGCTGGTATAATTAAACCTAGTCAAAGTTCTTTATCTGCTCCAGTAGTATTGGTGCATAAGAAATATTGATCATGGCACATGTGTCCAGATTATAGGGAGATCAATAAGCTCACTATTAAAGATAAATTTCCCATTCCTGTGATTGATGAACTGTTGGATGAATTACATGGAGAAATTTATTTTACCAAGTTGGATCTTTGTTCAGGATATCATCAAATTAGAATGAAGACTGAAGATATTCCAAAAAAAAAAATTCGAACTCATGAGGGTCATTATGAATTTTTGGTCATGCCTTTTGGCCTTACCAATGCACCTTCTACATTTCAAGGGTTGATGAATTCCATTTTCAAACCCTTCCTTAGAAAAGTTGTGCTAGTATTTTTTGATGATATACTAATCTATAGCAGGTCTTGGAAGGATCATGTTCAACATGTTGACAGGGTGCTCAAACTATTGGAGGAGAAACAATTATATGAAAAAAAATCCAAATGTTTCTTTGGAGTACAAGAGGTGGAATATCTGGTTCATATTGTATCTCACGAGGGTGTTCAGGTAGACCCTAAAAAAATTAAATCCATTAAGGAATGGAAATTCCCCACAACTATAAAGCAGTTGTGCAGATTTCTCGATTTAACAGGGTATTATCGTAGGTTTGTTAAGAATTATGGGAGAATAGCAGCACCTCTAACAACACTATTAAAGAAAGATGCATTTTCATGGACTCCTAAAGCAACTAAGGCCTTTGAACATCTTAAAGAGGCAATGTGCCTAGCACCAGTCTTAGCTACGCCAGACTTCACAAAAACCTTTATTGTGGAATGTGATGCCTCGGGAAATGGAATTCATGTTGTTTTAATGCAAGAAGGAAGACCCATTTCTTTTGAAAGTCATTCAATCAAAGGAAATTATTTACAAAAGGATATTTATGAGAAGGAAATGTTGGCAATACTACATGCACTAAAGAAATGGAGACCTTACCTAATGGGAAGACACCTCAAGGTAAAAACGGATCATGATAGTATTAAACACTTTTTGGAACAAAGACTATCTTCAGAAGAGCAGCAAAAATGGGTCACAAAGATGCTAGGTTATGACTTTGAAATCATCTAAAAAAAGGGAAGCTAAATGTTGTTGCAGATGCACTCTCAAGAGAGGATGAAGAGGTGGAATAATTTCTTTGTGCCATTTCAATTATCCAACCAGATTGGATAACCGAAGCAAGGGATGAATGGAATAAGGATGAAGAAGTGTGGACTCTCTCCAACTCTTAAAGGATAACCTAAATTTGGCACAAAATCGAATGAAACAACAGGCAGATCAACATCGCAGTGAGAGAAGTTTTTATGTGGGAGACTGGGTATTTTTACGGCTACAACCATTCAAACAAATGTCCCTCAAGCAAGCTAAGAAGGATAATAAATTATTGTCAAAGTACTATGGTCCTTACAAGGTTTTGCAAAATATTGGTACTATGGCATACAAATTGGGGCTTCCTACTTCTTCACGAGTGCATCCAGTTTTCCATGTTTCATGCTTAAAAAAGGTTATAGGGGAAAAACTTCCAGTTCAAAAAACATTGCCATAACTTGATGAGGAGGTAAAAACCATATTGGAACCTGAAGCAATCACGGAAACAAGAACTCGACAACTATGAAATCGATCAATTTTAGAGTATATAATCAAATGGAAGAACTTACCCACTGAAGATTCTACATGGGAGGATGAGAATTTTATATTACTAGTAAGGTCCCTATATTACTAATATAGTCCCTTATTTTTGTTAGTGTAACCCCCTTATTGTTAATTTTGTACCCTTGTAACCCCCATATTGTTATTATTGTGCCCTTAAATTATTATTGTTAGGTTGGCTAGGATTACATTGTAGCCCCACTAGGATTACATTGTGGCCCCATGGACTTCTATATATAGAAAGGAGGTTTTGTAATTTGTATCATCCAAGAATTGTTCATTTGTGTAATGTATTGGAGGTTGCCCCCTCGAAGTGGCTGATTTCTAACGCATTGATCTCTCTTTTCTTCTATTTTGGAGCTGGTTTCACAACAGTGAAGAATGGAGAGTGTTGTTTGTTAGCATAATGATGAATTCTGTGTGCAGTTTGGATGTCATGTGGCCTTGGTACTGAAGTCTGATTGTAGTGAGGTCATATGTTTTATGAGTTGTGTAGCCTATAGAGAGATTGTGTGATTATTCTGAATAGATTGCAATTATATATCTTGTAGATGAATTGTACACCTATAGTAGATAAATTTGGAGATTTTGGCGATCGATAACAATATTTGTGGATACCTGTAGAGTGTATTGAAAAAAAATTAGTGTGATGAATCGATTTGATTGCTACACATAGATCAGATGTTCAAGACTTGTGTACTTGTTGTGTTTGTATTTTTATATGCTTATAACAATGCTATTATTGTAGAGGTGAATGGCTAAGAGTGTCAACATATGTATGCCATTGTGTTTGCAAGGTTGCTAATGATAAATGACATAGTGTCATAATGAAATGTGTTTCTACCTATTGTTGTAATTTCATAAATGTATTTGAGATGTTGATGGTGTATTTAGAGCATCCTGAGAATGAGGTCAGAGTTTGATGTGTTTTCATGAGGGCAGAGTATCGAGTCATTGTTGAGATGCTAATAGTATGTATGGGTTATAGTGAACCAACTACTATCTTTGGGAATGCAAGCCCAAGCGAGTGGGCAGACCTTCCAGCTCAAGGAATACCAATGATATCCGTCATCCATTCAAGGACAACATCTCCCCTTTTGTTAATTCCAATCATTGATTCAAACAGGGCACATATTCATAAATTCCTTGATTGAGGCAGAGTATATGTGGATACAAAACCCAACATAAGTTCATTGGATGAATTTTCCTTCCTACTTATGTGATCCATATCGATCGTTGTGAAATCTTTGTAATTTCCCTTCCAACATAGTGGGTTCATTGAACGTACATTTGAATTGACTGTAATTTGTTTTTGCATTGACTGGTCCTCCTCTTATATGCCCCACTATGGATTCTCTTCTCCCTGCTGATTATTTTTTTTTCTTTTTGACATGATCCAATCTCATTCTAACTACCTCATTTTCTGTGCAATCTACTTTGGTGTTATATTGCCTTTGAATATGAACATCTTGCCAATTGCGGAAGGGATATAGTTGTTCTTTGCATATTTGAATTATTTCGGTGATTTGCATGGAAGATTATTTTGCTCATTCTAGCAGCTGCAAAAGACTGAACTGCGAGTCTCTAACTAGAATTTAGCGCCAATGTGGACATTCTTCATAGAATATTGCGAGTGCTTTCTGATTAAATTTTGAACTTAAATGAAAATTGTTTATATTTAATTTATGATGAATACTGTTTCGTGAATATCTCATTTATAATCAAAATATTAGAATTCACAAAATATTGCCTATGCTTCTAAATTATTTTTGACATTTAAAGAAAATTGTTTGTCTAATTTATTTATGGGAAGATTGTTAAATTTCTCATAATATTGCCTATGTTTTCTGATTATATTTTGAAATTTAAATAAATTTTCTACTTGCCTATTTTGTTTGTAGGTAGAATGTTGAACTTTTTCAAAATATTGCCCTTTCTTTCTGATTAAATTTCGAAATTTAAAGAAAATTGGCCATGTCTATTTTTTTTATAAGCATAATGTTAAAATTTTCAGAATATTGCCCCTGCTTTTTTATCAGATTGTCAAAGCTGAAGAAAATTTTCTATTTATTTATTTAGACACAGAATGTTGAACTTCTCAAGATATTACCTACTGTATTTATAAGTAGAATGTTCATCTTTTCAGCATTTTGCCCATGCTTTCTGATCAAAATTTTAAGTTTAAAGATGTTTATTTTATTTATAACACCCCAAAGCAAGCTTCTTTGTAAAATAAAATTAGATGGAAAGAACTATAGGACTAGGAAGTTTAAAATCCTAATATGCTGATGCATTAAATTCTAGTCTAGTTGGTTGAGGGTGACTAAAAGGCTAGTAGATGGAGTCCAAAAGGAATTGATCCAACCTTGTTTGATGGTTCAAGTACTATAACATAAAAGCTTATGTTATATTACCACCTGCTTCCAAATTCTCTACTGAATTTGACAAATCTAGAAAGCATCATCTGAATCTATGTGAAATTTTGGAAATATTTCCAAATTCTGTGGGGCATCTGACAAATCTAAAAAGCATCGATTTAACTCAGTATCAAAGTTTGAAAATGCTTCCAAATTCCTTCTGTAATCTATTGCAACTGAAATATCTGAATTTGAGGGGTTGTTGTAGTTTAACTATCTTCAGCGAAACACTTGAAAACATAATCATGCTTGAATGCTTAGATCTCTCACTTTGTTCCCAAGTTGGTAGTCAACAGTCCCTGAAAAAATTTAAAAAATAATTTTTTGGGTACGAACCTCAAAGAGTTGCCAAGTGATGTTATATGCCTCAAAAATTTGGAATTTCTGAGATTAGGAGGGTCTTCGCTGGAAGTAATTCCGCCTTCGCTCGGTTATCTAACGAGTTTGAAGGAATTGTGGCTTCGGAAATGCTAGAATCTGCAATATTTTCTGGATTCAATTAGACTGTTGACTCAATTTCCTATTTTAAACATATCGAGATGTGGAAAACAGTACCTACCACCAACTTTCATGGAGATGAAAAATCTGAAAATTTTAATAGTATGCAGGTGTCCTTTAGATGAACTACCAATTAAAAGGATTGAAGAAGACGAAGAAGAGTTATTAATGGAGTACAGAGGCATCGTTCAACTCAATGAGTTAAAAACTATACCACATAGATATATCGCAGGTAATCTTTCATACAGGCATTTTCCCCAACCTTAAACATCTCAAAATCTGAATGGTAATGCCTTGCTAAAATTGAATTATATTTCCAGTTAATTAGGATATTTATATGATTAAATGGAAATGAAAAAACTATGCACGTGTTAGATGCTAAAATTTAAAGAAATTTTTCAATGTCTTTGACGTTACATTCATAATTTAAAGTGATTAGCAAAACTTTTTTCGATTTACTTTGGGAAGGAATGAATAGAAAAACACATGATTACAAGCAGATCACGAAAAAGCAGAGGTCATTAAATCTGAAGCCCTGCAAACAATACACAACTATCTGCATATTTCATGAATGCCAGAAAATATTGTGATGTAACAAATTTAGACTCCACTCCCATAAACATAAGCAAATACAAAAGACAGAGCAACATTTCATTACCTAAAAACTGTTAACAACAATTTGGCTATATGTTAAAGAACTCCCAACAAAATGGAAAATGTTGGCAATTAATCGAGGGAGCTCATAAGATCATGATTCAAATTTGAGCGAGGTGAATTAGGTGAACAGGTTGGAATGAAAAAATAAAAAATACCACTATTGACATTATCTGGAATTTCATTCTCTTGAGTCTCAATAGCCTTGGATGGATCTTTCAGTTCTTGGAGAACTAGCATCCCAGTTGACAAGTTGATCCGTAACACTATTGTATGCATTAGAGGTTTAAATCCATTACATGTATGTGATGCATGCATTAGAGGTTTACATCCATTATCAACACAGTTTCTAATTTCCAGTTTAATTGCTTGGGTTGGTTGTAAAAGGGCTAAAGAGTACGTTGAACAAATTTTGTAATGATTTGGAAAACCACTTGAAGAACAAGTTGTTTGATATTCACTGTGAGTGTAAAGTGTTGATGGCTGAATTTATAGCCACATTATTTCTGGAGTCTCCTTTATGAAGATGGGTTCACCTTGGTGATTTTTAATAACTCCTGTAATGCCTTCCCTACCTGGGTTGCTCTTGGACAAACCTGTTGAAATGTAATTTGAAATTTGCAAAAGGGTGTGGTGTTTCCTGAATCCAGACATCAAGAAACGCAGCTAAAGTTGTTTAGAACACATTTCAAAGATGTTTTTGTGTCTATATGAGCAACCTGCTCAGCAACTATCTGTTTTTCATCATATGTAGAGCGCATGTGTCCAGCTTCGAATGTTTGGCTTCAATGGCCTCTTTCATGTTACTATATATGTATAATTGACAATGCACTAGAAAGTGTTTGAATCTGAGAAATTGATCCATATGCTGACTGGTTATTTTGATTCGAAATTGAAAACATTTTTAGAGGGCCAAACTGCAGTGAGATTATTAACAGAAACTTAAATTTTTCATGCAAATTTTAGAATGAAATTCGTAAATGGTCCTAAATTATCCCTCTCGAGCATGAGAGATCTGGATTTCCCTTAGAAATACCATGAAAGAATAAATTGAATCGACTATTGGAATTAAAAGAAGGGGAGATGCTTGGATATCACTGGTATTCCTTGAGCTAGAAGACTGCACTAGTTTTTTTTTCCATATGCGTTTCTTTTCTGTCAGTATTCTGACACTTACTATCCACTTACAACCATCTGAAGTGTGACAAAGAGTTGCCACATCGGCAGAGAAATGAAAACCGATGAAGTCTGCATACCATCGAACTTGTGACAAAGTCTGGAAGATGTCGAACTTCCGACGTATTCTGCAAACCGTCGGTAGAGCGACTAAAATTCAAAAACGTCGAACTTACGACGTACTTTTCAAAACGTCAGAAACTTCGAAATAGTGACAAAGATTTGCCACATCGGAAGAGCAATGACAACCGACGAAGTATAAATACCGTCAGACTTGTGACGAAGTCTGCACGAAGTCGGACTTCCGATGAATTCTGCAAACCATCGATAGAGTGACTAAAATTCAAAAACATCGGACTTACGATGTACTTTTCAAAACTTTAGAAACGTCGGAATAGCGACGGTGATCGAACGCTGGAATAGCGACGATAGGGTATCATCGGAATAGAGACGCTCTTGCTAATGTCGGCATAGCGATGCTCAGTAGGTAATGTCGGAAGAGCGACGACCGTCTAGAAACTTTGGAAAATGTGTCACTCTTCTGACACTTACCTGAAGTGTCGGAATTCCGACATTAAGAGAAACCACGTTTTTCCCCTCCTCAAAGTGTCGCTCTTGGGATGCCTATGTGTCGTAAGAGCGACATTTTGGTCATTGAAAATTTGGCCAAATGTGCTAGTGGTACCTGTTAGGAAGAAGAATGGCGATATTAGAATTTTTATTGATTTTAGGAATTTAAACAAAGCATGTCAGAAGGAAAATTTTCCATTACCAACCATGGAACAAGTACTGCAGACAGTAGCTGGTTCTGAACTTATGTCCTTTCTAGATGGATTCTCAGGATATAACCAAATTCTCATACATCCAGATGACAGACTAAAGACTACATTCAGGACTAAGTGGGGAACTTACATCTATCCAAAGATGCCATTTGGATTAATTAATGCAGGTGAAACTTTTTAGAGAGCTATGGACAACTTTTATGGGGCTCATAAATAAATCAATGGTTATTTATTTAGATAACATTACAGTTTTTTCTAAACAAGCAACCAATCATGCGAAGGACCTAAAACAAGTCTTTGAGCGATGTAAAAGGTATGGCATCTCATTAAATCCAAAGAAATCATTTTTGGCATTAGATGAAGGAAAAATTATAGGATTCATTGTGTCAAAAAGAGGTATCTATATTGATCCTGAAAGAAGTGAAGATATTAAAAGAATTCCTTTCCCTCATAACAAGAAATATATGCAGTCATTTATTGCGCAAATTAATTTTGTTAAGAGGTTTGTCCCTCGCTTTTCACAAATATTTTTACCATTACAAAACATGATTAAGAAAAAATAAGTCTTTAAATGGGGACATAATGAAAGAGAAGCATTTGATTTGATTAAACAATCCATTGTCAATGTGCCATTCCTGCTACCCCTAATTTTCTTAAACCTTTTACTTTATACACTTTTTCATCAGATACATCATACGTTGTTGTTTTAACACGGCTTAATGACTAACAAATTGAACCACCAATATCATTTTTTAGTTCCAATTTGCAAGGTGCAAAAATAAATTATTCATCTGTCGAAAAACGAGCATTTACTGTCTTTAAGGCTATAAAGAATTCCAGGCCATTTCTCCTAAAAACTCACACCAAAAGCATAGTTCCATTCTCTGCAGTGAGAAAACTTTTAATTCAAAGAGAATTAGGAGATAAAAGGGCTAACTGGGTTACCGCTTTACAAGAATATGATATAGAAATTAGACCCTCTAAAATTGTTAGAGGTCAAGGTTTTTGCAGAATGCTTACAGGAGCATCCCATCTATCATCAAAAGAAGATTCATGTAACAATGTGAAAATATTAAAGGTAAGCCTCAATGATGCACAATCTCAATATGTTGATCTCATATTTTATTTGAAGAATGGATATGGTTTGAATCAACTCAGTTACAAAACAAAACAGGCTTTAAAATTAAAGGCCAAGCAATATGAACTAATCAACCATTAATTTTTTAGGAGAATTTTTTATTTTGTACTACTAAGATGCTTAGAAAAATCTGAAGCAGAGAAAGTCTTGCATGAACTCCATGATGGACCAGCTGGAGGACATTTTGAAGGGAGTACAACAGCACACAAAATCTTGCATGTAGGTTACTATTGGCCTACACTTTTCAAGGATGCTCATGAATATGAAATAAAATTCAAAGTGTGTCAAAGTGCATATGGAAGACAAAGGAAGCCAACCTTCCCATTACAACCAGTCAATATCAAACAACCATTTGAACAATGGGGATTAGATATAATCGGTGAGATTGTTCCTAACTCTTCCAAACATCATAGATATATTCTCACAGCTACATATTACTTTACTAAATGGGTGGAAGCACTTCCATTAAAGGTATCCAACTCTGATAATATCATTGATTTCATCGACCAATATATCATAACTAGATTTGGCTTACCTACTGCTTTAATGTTTGATAATGCATCTTACTTCTCAGGAACTGCTATGATGAAATTTTCAATTAAAAGAGGTTTTAAACTTAAGTATTATGCAAATTATTACCCACAAGGAAATGGTTTAGTAGAATCTACAAACAAGAAATTGTTTAGAATAATCAAAATAATTGTTGATCAAAACCAATGAAATTTGCATAATTCATTAATCTTTTCTCTTTGGGAAAATCGATTAACTCAGAAAGATTCTATTGGCACTTCTCCATTCAATCTTGTCTATGGAAAAGAAGTTGTACTTCCTACAAATGTAGTTATTCCCGCTCTTTCATTAGTACAATTTATTGATGAAAATCCTTCTTCTTCTTTACGACTTATACAATGTCAAATTCTTAAGTTAGAAGAAGAAAGAGAAAAAGCTAAACATACTCATGCACATCATCAACAGATAGTAAAAGCCTCATTTGATTCAAATTTGTTACTCCAAAAAAAGTTCAAATTGGTGATATGGTATTGAAATGGGACAAAGCGCATAAGGAAAAAGGTAAACACACGAAGTTTCAAAAACTCTGGCTAGGTCCATTTCAAATCATTGAAGAAATAGGCCCATCGACATTCTTGTTACAAGATTTATCAGGCAGGAGAGATTCTTTACCTGTTAATGGGAAGATTTTGAAAAAATACTTTTCATACGAGGTAAACCCTTCTATTCCTTGTCTACTAGTGTCTTTTTCTTTTCCTTAGAAAAATAAAAGTTGCTTATTATAAATTTTTGGTTGTTCAAAATAAAATCTCAGATGATCCTTTTTTATTTATCGCTTATAGAAATAAGAATTTTTAAGGAAACAATCGAAAGATTTGAAAGACAAATAGATTTTATTTTCACTGAAAGATGCAATTTCATTGAAGTTATTTATTCTCTGATGAACTCTCATCCTTATATAGCATGATTATTATGTTATCAGTCAAGAAAAGAATCTTTAACATAGTAAAGACTCTTTTACAGAGAAACAATCTAAAACTCAACATTATCATCCAGAATCCTGAAAACGACCAATGATTCACCCCATTCGGGAAAACTTATTTTTTTGAAAAAAAATTCAAAAAAGTTTATAACTATAAAAACTTAAAATATAATAAGTCTCCTCACGAGATTGTTTACCATGTCCATAGGAAAATAGTTAAACTGACATTACCAATATTTCCTACCAAAATAAGGTAATGACTTAAGATTATATCAAGTGGACAAGGGGTCTCATCAAGAGCCAGCTTGATAAGTTTAATTACAACTAGTGAATGGCATTGTTATCATTTGGTTACCAAGCCAAGACAATGGATTTTAAGTAATAAAATATGATACAAAAAGAAGAGTTTCAAAAAGTTAGAATTTATTTTTGCAAATTGTAAGAAACACTGGATGGGACGATGAATCATTGATGGGTAAAAGGTAACCCTGCCAAAAGCTTAAATTGCTTATTGGAACAGAGGCTCTACTTGTGATAAAAGATTAAATATTTATAATGCTGATCTGTAAGAGCGACCTGCTTTATCTTTTTGAAATGAGTAAAGACTGATATAGATTCTCATACTTATATCCTTAAAAGAGGTATTCTTATGAATTGTAATTAAGAGAAGTTTCATTGCTTAGTAAGATATTATTAGTTTGAAATTCATTCCTGCAACTATTTTTATTTCAAAAAAGTTTTAGAAATTTCAAAAATTTAGTCAAAGATAGTTGGTTCTCCCAAGTGGATCGCCAATTGTTGTGCTATACAACACCCCCCATTTATTTTAACAAATGGGGACCCTTTAGAAATAATTAGGAAATTCATTTTCATTTATTTTTTAGCTTTAAAAAAAAAACTTTAGGAAATAAAGTTTTATTTGAGCTTTTCCGCTTTATTCCTTAGTGTGAAACGCGCTAAGCCTTTTCCAAAGTTATATTAAAAAATTACAAATGATTCAATCACCGTTATATTTTGTTTATTGCATCACACCTCATTTAAACGATCTAACTTATAAAGAAATTCGGTATAAGTTGCGATTACACGGACCCGACGAGCCAACAAAGTAATAAACATAAAGCTCTAAAGTACCATAAAGCGCAGCCGCTTGACTTCTTGAATGCGCACTTCACATTTCGCAAGACTTAACCCAAAGAAAATTCATTTACCGCATAAGAGTTGCAATGTGCGATTTGCATAGATCACATTTCGCAGAATTTATGAGTAACATCATAAACGGTAAAAGTTATAAGTTTTCATATGCGAATGAATGGCATTTAATTACTCAAGCATGTGAAATGACTTATGTCATATCAAACTAAAATCTGAGATCCATCGTCTTAAGTTGATTGATAGCTATTTCATGTAAATGTGTAAGAGACTTTATTTGAAATGATTATCGATGATTAATAGAATTTTTGATAGATTCATATCTATTTTTGCATTTTCAAATAAATTAACAATGGATTTGTCTCTTTGTTCCATGTATTTTTAATGATTTCTATGTTTGCTTGAAATCAAGAAACCAACTAACAGAACGAAGAAAATAGAGACGAAGAATAAAGATAAAGAGATTTCTCAAACGTCGTCTACTGAAAACTTAGACATGTCTCCCCTATTTTCAGACACCACATAAAACAAAGATGTTGAGCCCCAAATATGTCCTTCCCCTTCACCAAATTTCACTTCATTTCCTTTGTCCCTTATAAATTACAGGCTTAAATGGTCAATAGGATTGGTTAAAGACACTTTAGGAATGTATACAATGACTGACTTGCTATATTTTCATGGTTTTGTTGTTGTAGTAATTTTTGACTAGACTCAGCTACAGAATGTAGCCATTTTGTAGCTAGTCGCCTATTCCGCAGCTATCTTCATGTTATCATAGGCTACAGGTGTCACTTCAGAGAAAAACGCATATGGTTGAATTCCAAAACGCTCCCAAATTGTTTATTTCTCTCTACGAAGTCTGAGCAAGAATATACAGGTGGTTATGTACGTGGAAGAGATCAAAGCTAAGAGGCAGATTCCTACCAGGACAGGACTCTACAGATGTCTCCAGCAAAGTACAAGGCTTCCATAAGAGTCCTAATTTTATTTTGATTGAAAAAGACACTTGTTCCTATTTATTCTCAAGGGTAGTTATGTATTTCTTTTATAAGAATGACTCAGGAGATCGGGGGACAGTTAGCTAGATTGATGTTTTGTTGCTAGATCTCAAAAGACCGTAATACTCTGTTTTTGAAATACTTTTCCTTTAATGAAAGAAGCACCACTTTCTTGCAAGATCTGAGGCAATATTGAGGAGATTTGTATGCTAATCCGGTGGTAGAGGGCCCCTACTGCCCGAGAAGCTTTGTGCACATTGTTTAGATAAGTAACTTTAGCCTTGTTGCATTCCTAGTTTAAACAATTTTCTGAACTTTGTGTTTTATACTCACTTGCATTGGATGCTACAGTCTAGTCTTGTTCTTACGAATTATTCCAAAATATCACTAATATTGAATGAGATATAACTGTAGTATTTTAGGAATTAGTTGCCTTTTTCTGAACTTTACGTTTTTGTGCTCAATTACATCAATTTTTACAACTAGACTTGTTCTTCCGAATTGTTCCAAAATATCACTACTATTTTAGAGATTAGTTGCATTATAAGTGTAGTTGTAATACTCCGAAGATTAATTGTACTCTAGTTCAATTTCTGTTCAATGTATTTCAAGTTAGACTAATGGCACTCTAGTTCAGTTTCTGTTCACTGTATTTCAAGTTAGACTAATGGCACTCTAGTTCAGTTTCTGTTCACTGTATTTCAAGTTAGGATAATGGCATTCTAGTACAGTTGTGGTCACTGTATTTCAAGTTTGAATGATTGCATTTTAGTTCAACTTTATCTATTGTATTTTTAGTTTTATTAGTTAGTTGTATGCTAGTTTTTGTTCCATTAGACTTCAAGGCCTTCATTATTTACAAACTACTCTTGTTATTAATCTCTTCCAACACATCATCATATGGACAGGAATTAGTGATATCAGTTCAAGGCCTTGACTGTTCTACAATCTCTTATAATTTTACAAATAGCCTTTTCCAAAACTATTCCAAAAGATTTCTAACTTTCGAATGAGGCTTAGTAGTGACAATTTGAGTTGCAGAATGGATTAATTTCAGTGTCATACGTTAATTTAAAGTATAATTCCTTACTATGCTACAAATAATCTTTTCCAATTGTGTTCCAATAAATTTCTAACCATGGATGAGATTTTTGTGATATTGTAAGTCATTGTTTACTTATAAGAACCTCATTGCATTAAACTTATCCTTTTCTCAAGATATTCCAACATATTTCTAATGAATGAATGGGATTGAGTTCAATGTATGAGTTACTGAGTTCATGTTATGAGTTATTGAGTTCTTGTTATGAGTTATTTTTCTTGTTAAAGTATTGCATTTTCTGTTCTCAAGTGCCATACATAATTTAGAATAGGTTTTGCTCTGTTTTAGTGTGACCAACAACTTCTCTTTGCCAAAACTTAGTTCTTTTCCTCTTAGAATAAAAACACAAAACCAAAAACATTGGAAAAACATTAAACACAACGTAGTGAGAAACAAATACCTAGGCACATATAGTGCACTTCACTTCAACAGTTTACTAGCCCTGGTTGACAATTTATGACCTCAATTTAGGAACACTAAGTTGAGCAGACAAAAGAATGCAGTAGCTTATCATGGGAAGCAATGTATCAATTTTTCAAAAATGAAAATCAAATGGTAATAGATAAAGTTGCTTCAGCAGACTTATATGTTTCTTCAGACTCGACTGATTTTGACGTCGCATGTTCATTCATCCACAAGGTAGCTACAATGCCAAAATTCCTCCCTTACACAGACATGGTTAAGTGGGTAATTTACCACTTAAACATAGAAGATAGAAATTTTAAAGATTCAAAAGGCGAGAATATTGGTTCTTTCAAGGAAGATGATTTAAAATCAATGTACCACTTACCAGGCCCACAACAAAACTATGACAAAGCTTTTGTCCAAGGCTTTAGAGAAAACAATCCAGATCTAACAAAATTCATAAAGAAATGGAAAGAAGACCAGGAAAAGTTGAAATGATATAAACTCGGTATTTATCAAATTGCCCAACTTTCTTACCCTTACTACTATGCTGCTGGTATGTTGTGTAGATTTTTTTCAAAACCTGATACTACTAGGTTTTCAGAAGATTGGGTCCCATTGATTAATGCAATCGTCAATTATTTAATTCTGAATTGATCAAATATCCTATCTGACAATTTATCCAAAAACATAATAGAGTATAGGAATAAGACTGTTTCATCTAGAGAAATACATCCCTTTTATATGAGTGCATATGTCATGGACGCAATCTTCTTTTCTTCTAGTTTTCCTACCATGGGATAGAAATGGACTACCCAAGACCCTACCCCAATCCACATTTACCACAGAGCCCTTTGGGATTCATACTTCGATCTGCATTTTTACAAAATTTTCCATGGAGTCATGTTGCCTATGCACCAGATGATATTCAATGAGAAATCCCCTATGGTTTCCAAAAAAACTAGTACAGATATTCTTTCTGTGGCTAGATGGTTGGGAGAGGAGAATTTTACATATGTCAGAGTATTTGGGAGTTATGCTTCTCCCCACGTCATACCAAATTATGTTCCTGATAAGTTACTTGCAAGAGAGATAGCCTACCAGCTTGTTAATGGTATTTCTAAACAGTTGAAAGATGCTAAGAAGGTTGTTTTGCCTAATTTTCCTTTATAGTGTGGTAATTTTTCACTTTTTGATATTGGTCATGCCTACAAGGAAGTTTCCAAGATTAATCTATTGAATTTGGTAGTAATTCCAAATAGGTTGTATGATCCAAATGATGTAATTAAAAATTGCAATACTGAGCTCAAAATGAGGCCTTTTCTGAAAGAAATAAATGGATTTGATGACCTCTTTCAAGGCATGGAAAAATTTTCAAATATAATTAAGTTTGCATCCAGTCAACTCAACCAAGATGATTTGGAAGCTTTCCAAACATACAGAAATAAGAGACTGGAGAGAATTCCTCTAAACTTGTTAACTATTGAAGATGTCAACATACCTACTCCAAGTATTAGCTTGGATAACGAAGCAAAAGACATGTCTGAGGATGATTCGGAACAATCATAGCATCAATCTCACAATTTGGATCATTCTGAAAATGAATTCGAAAACAAAAAGGATAGCCTAGAAAAGATAATTGATCAAGTAATCCAAGAGATTGAGATGCAGGATAAAACAGAAAGTAATGGAACAGAGTTAACTTCTCAAGAAGTTCAGCACAGTCATGATACACTTGATCAGTCAAAAAAGTACCAACCAAAGAATTTGAGTAGTGAATGTGATCAATTTTTTGAAGCAATAAAAAATCCTAAAACTAATCCCAATATTGATCAAGTTACTAGTTTTCAGACACCTGAACATTCCTAGAAGATAGTGGAAATTGTTAATTCACTACAACAAGTTCCATAAACTCATGATCGAGAGATCATGCCGGCCTACCCTACAAAAAAAATAGTTTTACAAGTTGAGGAAATTCCTTCGCTCGATATCTTCTACAGTCCTAGTCATAAGGTTGTAGTCAAGAGAAATAAAAGGAGAAGAATTGATGAAACAGTCTCAAACCTCAAAAATGAATTTTTTGACATTTTGTGGAAGGATCCCTTAGTTGATCCTACTGAACATTTAACTAAATTATCACAGTTTGCAGGGGATAATCCTCCTATCACTATTGATAAACCTACTGAGGTTAAAATGTTGTTGAAGCAGGAGGAAGACAGAATACAAGAACTAGAGAAGTTGTTACACCAAGAAAAATCTAACTTCAGTGAGCAAATGAAATCAATTATGGCCCAATTTCAAAAATATTTCGAGAGTCTTAAATGGCAGCATCAAGCAGAAATTACTAAGAAGCAAGAAAAATTGGAAGCAATGATGACCAGGTTACAAAGCCAGCCACAATTAGATAAATTCATAAAAGAAGCATTGGATGTAAATGCTAAGTTAAAGCAACAACAAGAAGTATTTTTCCAAAAAGCTTCTATTATTGACTCTTATTGTGACTCAAATGAAATATTGATCCTGCAAGTAGCTATCCAGAAACTTGAATGTGAGAAGCTCGAGAAGAAAATAAACAACACATACAATGGCAAGCATTAGACTCAGGAAAGGAAGCTAATCTACCCCAGGTAGATAAGTTCCACAAGAATATCTTATTCAAATATTGGGAAGGACAAATAAAGAAGGCAGAGAAAAAAAAAGTGAAAACATCAAGGTTATCAAAGGAAATTACTGAATCTATATGTGAACAGCTGGTGAAAGTAGAACTTATCAAAGAGTTTACGTCTGAAGTGTTCTTAGAAGTCAAACAGCTAGAAACACAGTGGAAGCAAAAGGCAGAAACACAGGATGAAATAATTAAAAAGGTAAATAAGTTTGATCAAGAAAATTATTGGAATTTTCTGATCAAACCTTATCATCAATACCAGATCCTGCAGTCTTTAACAGATTCAACAAGAATATTGCAGCCCGTACTCTCAAACGTAGTATTCAAGGGATATGTCAGATCAAGGATTTTGTAGCTAGCTCAACTCAAGCCCATGCTAGTTATTTTTCAAATTTGTGAGAAAATCCAAAAGAAAGGGTGGAATTCATAAATCATATTGTTAATTTATTTTCCTAGATTGTAATTTAATTTAGTCTTATGAGGATGGTTTTTTTAAACCTCCTCTATATTTTTGTAATAATCTATTTTATAACATAGTTAGTTTAGTATTTAAATCCCTCTCCTGCATTTAGAGAAGGGTTCAAAAATTTGTCAAAAACATTTGCAAAGAATGCACTATTGTAATTTTGTGAATGCTTTGATGAATTAATGGAACACATCTGTTATCTTTTGACAATTAAAGTTGTTTAATTGATGTTGCACTATTGTACTCTTTAAATTGCTTGAAAGTGAAGAGGAGTAGATCAATTATTGTCAGTTTACATGAGTAGAAATTTGTACATATGGTACTTCTATTCACTTGCATTAAGTCTTAATTTGTAGATTGACAGTCATATTTTTATTGCATTATATATTTGAAACGTTATTATAGATGAATGTTACATGCACTTCTGTTCTAATATTTGTCTGTGATTTCTTATTAAATATATAATCACACATATCAATGTGATATATTTTTCACAATTCTTCTAATCAAAATATTTTGTTAGAAAAATCATCTTACATAATTTTCATCTCTTTCAACTGTTAAATGATATATATTACTAATAGTTGAAGGATATCTCTTTAGATAGAATAAAGGAAGAAACACCCCAGGTATACAGTAGAATAAATAGTTTAGATAGATGCATATGATAGATTAAAATAATTCTCCATTTGCATGTTGTATAATCAAAACAGCCTCAAAATCATCCTTATTGGGAAACTGGTCCCATTATCCCCAGTCGGAGTCACTACACCAAACGGAAAAGGAGCTACTTTAAGGTCTGAATCGGGTGGTTTTCCCCCATGTTTTGGCAGTGGAATTCTGAGGCCTCAATAGCTTAGCAATGCCCTTATTTTGAAAATCCTCAACATCCTAAATATTCCCCTCAATTTCCTCCATACCCAACTCCATGTTATCCCTACCATCCACCTCCACCACAACCACAACCTCAACCACATCCATCTCATATATATGCCCCCACTCAACTACCTGTACCACCATTTCCAAACCCATACAATGAAGTACCTCAGCTCACTTACAATGCTGAGGTATAACACTTCCAAACATTAATAAAATCTTTTCTTTGCAATGCCTTTCTTGATCTAGATAGTTCACGAAAGGAATTGCCAAGAAGAGACCTTCTTAATGTCATTGCAGGACAACCTCAAGAAGAAAGAGATTCAAGTGAGGAGATCAAAGAATCAAGTGTTGCACTTGATGAAGAGCAGATATCAGAATCAGATGTTGAGATATTTCCCTCATTTTTACCAGCATTTCCTCCATGTGTTCAAGAGAATACTTAGAAAAAAGAGGAATATTTGACTTCCATAATAGAAGAGGACATCCAAGGTGATCCAACTCAGAAAGTGAACTAGGGGCATCACAACTATATTGACATATGGTTCCAAACATTCATTAATTTGCAGCAACATACTCTTCTCCAACAGTACTTGATACAATCCCAGCCAAAGCAATTCATCTCTTATATTCAAGTACATGTTAGAACATGTATTCCAAGTATACACCTGATTTTATCTATCATCTTGATGTGCACATGGCTCCATTGGAAGTATTCATATACTTGAAAAAGGTTTTGTTTTTTTCAAGTAGAGTAGGAAACAAAAAAAAAAGACAAAAAAATGAGAAAAAAAAGGGAAAAGGAATAAAATCTCAGGTGAAAACCTCTTTTGAGGCATCTGAGATTGGCTCACTGATTGAAAACCTCCATGGTGCGGTCATTAGGTTAAAGAAAAAAGAGAAAAAATAAAATATCCTAGGTGAAAACCTCCTTTGAGGTGCCTAGGCATACCTACTAGTTGAAAACCTCATTGGGGTAGCTAGTAGGCCTTTAAAAAAAAAATTTGCATTTCTCCATGTATATCTCTCTAATGAATGGAGGTGCTCTACAACCTTTGCAAGCAGAAAAACAGCAAGTTGGCACAAAAAGAAAATCCGGTTAACACTTTAGTCAAAGGTAGTCAAACTTGGAATTCCTCTTCATGTGCTCAAAAGCTCCAAAGGACCTCAAGCATATTATCATATGCAGCTTCAGAATAGCTTCAACAGCCATATCATCAACTTCAATATCCCCTGCAAAAAAAATCATTGGTAAGGCTCAAGTATGCAATCATATAACCCTTTCTTTGAGTCTATTTTAGCTTAATAAAACATTAAAAAGTGTGAGCAGGAAAGTTTTTTATATAGACAAAATCAGTAGCAGAGTAACCTCAGCCTTGTCTAGCAACTAGCCTCACTTTTTCCACCAAGAAAAGGAACAAGAAAAAAGTAAAAAGGACTTGAGAAAGTGGGGAGCAAGAAGTTCATTGTAATAGAATACAAGAAGTGCCAAGGGATAACCAAGCGTGAACTCAATTCACAGAATACGAACTGTGATTTTATTCTACATGCAATAAAAAAAAGGAAAAAAAAGAAAGAAGAAAAGAAAAGAAAAGAAAACAATAAAAAAAAAGGTGGATCCACCACCTCTTGGAATGCAAAAAAGATTTACTTAAGGCATTTGAGGACCTCCATGAAGCACCTACAAGAAGAATTGCAGCAAGAAGAATAGCAAGAAGATTAGTAGAAGAGCATCACATGGCCCAAGCAACAGAAAATGAAATAAGACAACATGCAGAAAGATCCATAAGGCAGGGAGGATGAATAGGTTGCTCAAAGGATAAGCAACAGTTTCAGTAGGGGGGTGATGATGGGCCTCTAAATTAGACATAAAATAAGGCCCATCTAACCTTTCTTAGGCCCATCTACCTTCCTTATGCACATAAAAATATATATTAAATCTCTCCTTCTAAAATTAATGATGTTTTCTTATGCTTTAATATGCTCTTAAGAAGGATTAAATGTAGTTGCATATTTTTGCCTAATATTGGCTTTTTTTGTAGAATAATGTGAGAATATTTGGAATATTATACATATTTGGAGAAGGAGATGATTTAGGGACTTGCTCCCTGCCACTAGAAGATCAAGATTGGAGAATAAATGAGCACAACATCAGGAAATTAGGGAAAAATCTTGGAGAAATTCAAGGGGATTGTCCACCCTTTTTAACTCTCAAAAGCAGCCAAAGGATCCTCATGAGATCCCCCTCTAGCAATTAGAATTCCAGAGGCAGCCAAGCAACTCAAGACCAAGTGCATTCAATCCATACTTCACTTGCATCAAATTGAATTCCAAGAGGCAGCCAAGCAACTGAAGACGAAGGGCACTCAATCTATGTTTACTTGGAGTCAAAGTGGACTCAATCACCATTTTCAAAGGAGTTGTTATTAGATTCCCTGTAGAATAAATAGAGTAGAGCTAGAGCTAGGAAGGAGTTAATTAGTTAGCCAACGAGTTGATTCTAGTTGACTTCCATTCCATTCCATTGGATTCGAAATTTTGTTGTAAAGCCATTAGGCTATGTTACAACTTTTATGGATGTAATAGACTGTGATTTTTTATGAAATGAGTAGAGATATGCCATCTTATTTATCTAGCTCCAGAGATTTTGGCTCGGGGTTAGGGCCCAACCCTTGTGCCTCAGCTTCTCTATTGTTTCCATTCTTTATTTCATGTCATTTAGCTAGTTTTTCTTCTGAGCATTTAGCTAGCTTGCTGGTATTTTTATTGATGTTTTAGTTTCTTCCCATTGTCTTCTGTTGTAGATTTAATCTACTTACCGAGTGGTAGAATATTTGATAAAATCCATAAAGCTGTGAGGCCAACCTTCCACTCTCAACTCTGTCAATAGAGATCGAGGAGGCTAGACCTTTCCCCATAGACCAAAAATTATTTCTCGCTTATGATTTCTTGGAAATATATTAGATCAATGCTTGTATTTTCATGAACATATTGTTTATATTTCTTACATAAATAGGTAGATTAGTTATAGGTATGGGCAACATATCCTAGGAGAAGTTTTCTAGCACCTCCAACTTCATCTTCCATCTTCCTTTCATCTCTATGTTATGCTCCCGAACCTTGCCTTTACGCCTCCATTCCTCCTTTTTTCTCTCATTGCAGCTACCGCACCGTTTTCTGCACAAAATACTTAAAAACCTTTGAAGTTTGACCTCTACCCTTTTCTTCTCGATTCTCTAGCTACTGTACATCGCAATCGCACTTCGTAGTGTTTTCCTTCTTCCATTAACACTTACCGCTTCCCGACGTTGATTGCGATATTAGCCACATCACAAATCGCTCACCGTGCCTTTTCCCTTTTCTTTCAAGACTTACAGAAACTCTGTCGCATCGTAATCACACTTCACAGTGTTTTCCTTCTTCCATTAACACTTACCGCTTCCCAACGCTGATTGCGATATTAGCCACATCGCAAATTGCTCACCGCGCCTTTTCCCTTTTTCTTTCGAGACTTATCGCAACTCCGCCTGCATCGCAGTCGCGCCTATTACCTTTTTCTCTTAAAACCTACTGCTCATTGTTTCTAATTGAGATATTGTGATACCGCATGTCATAAATAGCATGTTTTCCCTTTTTATTTCGAGACTTACGGCAAATCGCACTTCACAGTACTTTTTAATCAACACTTCCGATATTCCTCTAGATTTTCGATATTGCGAATTATGATATCACACTTCACACTCCGTAGGGTTTACCTCATCGCATGTCACACTTCGCACTTTTTAGCTTATTCCTTTAACCTTTAATGCTCCAACTTTGCAATATTGTGATTGCGATATCGCATATCGCATATCGCAACTTTTTCCTCCATTGCGTCTCTTCCATCGCACTTTTCAATCCTTTCCACTCCAAAGCCATTTGCGCCATATTCCAAGGTTTTTCAAGGTTTTAGCCCCCGATTTCCAATTCTAAGCCTAATTTCATTTGTTAAGTCCTCCATTAGCCTCTTTAGCCCTTTTTCTTCTCCAAGCTGCAAAATCAACACTCTTTCAATTAGGATTAAGTCATGGATAGCTTAGTTCCATGGGTAGAAGCATGGTAGATAGACCATAGGATAAATAGAGTGCATTTAGCTGATTGGCCAAGTTAAGTGTGGTTTAAATCAGTTTCCTTTCTGAAACTTAGTTTAGTTTCTTTCCAGTCATTTTCTTTCAGCACTTTAGTTTAATTTCCTTTATTTCATTTCCTTCCAGTAATTTACTTCCCATTTCTTATCATAGTTTAAGAAATAGCACCCTTTTGTAAAGCAGAAGAGGATGACATGAATAGAGTGAATATTTTATGCATATAACACTATCACCTCTAAGTTTTTACGGACCCCAGGTTGATAAAATAAAATAGGGCAGCCCCTGGGAGTTGCAGCACTCTTGGTGCAATACCAAGGCTCACCACTTTTTGGTTCATAGATATATGCACTTCTTGGTGCATATATCTCTTTAATGAATGTAGGTTCTCTCCAACCTTTGCAAGCATAAAAACTACAAGTTGGCACAAAAATAAAACTTGGTCAACACTTTAGTCAAAGGTAGTCAAACTTGGACTTCCTCTTAATGTGCTCAGAAGCTCCAAAGGACCTCAACTAGATTATCATATGTAGGTTCAGAACAGCTTCAACAACCATATCAATAGCTTTAATATCACTTGCATAAAAAAAATCAATGGTAAGGCTCAGGTATGCAATCGTCTAACCTTTTCTTCGAATCTATTTTAGCTTAATAAAAGATTAAAAAGTGTGAGAAGCAAATTTTTTTATATAGTCAAAATCAGTAGTAGAGCAACCTCAGCCTTATCTAGCAACTAGCCTCACTTTTCCCACCAAGAAAAGGAATAAGACAAAAGTAAAAAGGGCTTGAGAAAGTGGGGAGTAAGCAGTTCATTGTAATAGAAGACAAGGAGTGCCAAGGGATAACCAAGGGTGAACTCAATTCACAGAAAATGAACTGTGAGTTTATTCTGCATGCAATAAAAAAAATTAAAATAAGGAAAAAAAAAATAAAATAAAAGGTGGAGCCACCACCTCTTGGCATGCAAAACAGATTTACTTAAGGCATCTAAGGACCTCCATGAAGTACCTACAAGAAGAATTGTAGAAAGAAGAATAGCAGAAGTATTAGCAGAAGAGCAGCGCATGGCCCAAGAAACAGAAAATGAAATAAGCCAGCATGCAGGAAGAACCATAATGCAAGGAGGATGAACAGGTTGCTCAGAGGATGAGAAACAGTTTCAGTAGGGGGGTGATGATGGACCACTAAATTAGACATAAAATAAGGCCCATCTAACCTTTCTTAGGCCCATCTACCTTCCTTATGCACATAAAAATATATATTAAATATCTCCTTCTACACTTAATAATGTTTTCTTATGCTTTAATATGTTCTTAGGAAGGATTAAAGGTAGTTTCATATTTTTTCCTAATATTGGTTATTTTTGTAGAATATTGTGAGAATATTTGGCAGATTATACATATTTGTAGAAGGAGATGATTTAGAGACTTTCTCCCTGCCACTGGAGGATCATAATTGGATTATTAATGAGCACAACATCAAGAAATTAGGGATAAATCTTGGAGAGATTCAAGGAGATTTTCCACCCTCCTTAACTCTCAAAGGCAACCAAAGGATCCTCTTGAGATCCCCCTCCCGAAATTAGAATTCCAGAGGCAGCCAAGCAACTCAATACCAAGTGCACTCAATCCCTACTTCACTTGGAGTCTCCAGCAAATCGAATTCCAAGAGGCAGCCAAGCAACTAAAGACGAAGGGCACTCAATCTATGTTTACTTGGAGTCAAAGTGGAATCAATCGTTGTTTTCAAGGGAGTTGTTGGTAGCTTACCTGTAGAATAAATAGAATAGAGCTAGAGCTAGGAAGGAATTAGTTAGTTAGCCAGCTAGTTTTTCCTCTGAGCATTTAGCTAGCTTGCTAGTATTTTTATTGATGTTTTAGTTTGCTTCCCGTTTTATTTTTCTATATATTTAATCTTCTTACTGAGTGGTAGAAGAGTTGATAAACTCGATAAATTTGTAAGGCCAGCCTTCCCCTCTCAACTGTCAATAGAGCTCGAGGGGGGTAGACCTTTCCCCACAGACCAAAAATTCTTTCTCGCTTATGATTTCTTGGAAATAGATTAGATCAATGCCTGTATTTTCATGAACATATTGTCTATCTTTCTTGCATAAATAGACAGATTGATTTCTGGTATGGGAAGCATAGCCCGGGAGAAGTTTTCCAGCACCTCCAACTTCATCTTCCATCTTCCTTTCATCTTTGTGTTACGCTCCTGAACCTTTCCTTTACGCCTCCATTCATCCTTTTTTCTCTCATCGCAACCACCACACATTTTTCTTCACAAAACGCTTGAAAACCTTTAAAGTTTGACCTCCACCCTTTTCTTCTCGGTTCTCCCACTATTGTACATCGCAATCACACTTCGCTGTGTTTTCCTTCTTCCATTAACACTTATCGCTTCCCGAAGTTGATTGCGATGTTAGCCACATCGCAAATTGCTCACTGTGCCTTTTCCGTTTTTCTTTCGAGACTTACCGCAACTCTACGGCATCGAAATTGCACTTTGTAGTGTTTTCCTTCTTCCGTTAACACTTACCTCTTCCCCACGCTGATTGCTATATTATCCACATCGCAAATCACTCACTGCACCTTTTCCCTTTTTCTTTCGACACTTAACACAACTCTGCCGCATCACAATCGCACATCGCACAGTTTACATTTTTCTCTTAAAACCTACCGCTCGTTGTTTCCAATTGTGATATTGCAATACCGTATGTCGCAGATTGCGCCTTTTCCCTTTTTCTTTTGAGACTTACCGCACATCTCACTTCGCAGTATTTTTTAATCAACACTTCCGCTATTCCTTCAGATTTGCAATATTGTGAATTGCGATATCACACTTCGCACTCCGTAGGTTTTACCTTATCGCATGTTTTACTTCGCACTTTTTAGCTTCTTCCTTAAACCTTTACCACTCCAACTTTGCGATATTGTGATTGCGATATCGCATATCACAACTTTTTCCTCCATTGCGTGTCTACCATCGCACTTTTCAATCCTTTCCGCTCCAAAGCCATTTGCGCCATATTCTAAGATTTTCTAAGGTTTTAACCCCCGCTTTCCACTTCTAAGCCTCATATCATGTGTTAAGTCCTCCATTAGCCTCTTTAGCCCTTTTTCTTCTCCAAGTTGCAAAATCAACACTCTTTCAATTAGGATTAAGTCATGGATAGCTTAGTTGCATTGGTAGAAGCATGGTAGATAGACCATAGGATAAATAGAGTGCATTTAGCCGATTGGCCAAGTTAAGTGTGGTTTAAATCAGTTTCCTTTCTGCAACTTAGTTTAGTTTATTTCCAGTCATTTCCTTTTAGCAAATTAATTTAGTTTATTTCTGTCTTTTCCTTTCAGCAACATAGTTTATTTTCTTTTCAGTCATTTCCTTTTCTTCAAATTCAATTAGTTTCATTGCTATCATTTCTTTTCAGCAATTTAATTTTGTTTCCTTGTATCATTTCCTTTCTGCAATTTAGTCTAGTTTCATTGAAGTGTGACATAATTCACTGAGAACCCTTAGAAATAACCCTTTCGTAGAGCGAAAGATGATGACATAAACAGAATGCATCTGTTGTGTATATAGCACTGTCACCTCCAATTTTGTACGATCCCCGGGTTGATAAAGTAAAGTAGGGCAGCCCCTGGGACTTGCAGCATTTTTGCTGCAATATCAGGGCTCACTAATACTTAGAATAGAATTCTCACGGAAGTATCTCATGTATCCTGAATGTTTTCCAACCATAGTGTGCTCTTTTTTCTTTGGCTCGTTGTAAGTTATTTGCAGATTTCTATAACGAATAATATAGTGATTTTTTCCCGATTTATTTTTTGTGTTCACTCCAAGTAGTTTTATATTTATTAATTTTTTATTTCTTTTTAAAATCTTACATAAATTTGCATTTATTTTAGTGTAAATTAATTATAATTTAAAAATAAAAATAAAAAATTAATAAATACAAACAAAAAATTCATTAATATTTACCATATTTTAATAATATTTAAAATCTATAATAAAATTAAAATAAATCCTTACATTTTATTGTGTATTTTTAAATTTAAATTTATAAAGAAGTAATGACAACTAAACCAATTTTCATAATCCAAAAAAATCACCATACTCAACAAAGAAAGGTTTGGTGGATGCACCTGTAAGATTATGAACAAACACTTGTTTTGCTTTCAGTCGGATGGAAAGGGCTATACCTCTGGTTTCTTGTTGTTTCATTGTATTGTCAATTTCCATAGTATTTTTTGCAAAAGATAAGTCTGGCCAATAAAATTGGGGTTTTTTGTTTTCATGATAGTCACGATTTTTATATCTTGATTTTAAATAAGTAGATATGATATTATTTTGGATACACTTAGTAGAAGCAACTAGAACTTAAAATATGAAATTTTATCAATATAATATGTTATTTCATTAATAAAATTTAGCTAAAAAAACTTACCAATTTTTTTATGAACTAACACTATCTCACGTGAACACTAAATCAATCAAAGAAAAAAGTATGTAGAGACACATTTTAAATAAAATTGTGATAAGCTTTCGAAATTATAGTTTTTTTCACCATTCTTTTAAAAGAACCTCATTGAAAATAGAATTTCCCTACCAATATAATTAAGGTTGACTTATTGAAATTAAGAACATATTTTCTATTAATCTAACATTGCTATATCAATGTTTTCAAACTCGTTACAAATTACCAAGCGTTGAGATATCAATGGAATTCCATGTGTTGGCTTGTGGTTTTTATGAAGAAATAAGGCAACATGGAGAGTTAAAAAAACGAAGAATGGGAATAACTAAAGTGGAAAGCTAAAGGATATCATCACAACTCTTTTGGCACACCCCCGTGCACATAGATCACCTCGGTCGTGCCTCCTCCAAGCAAGCGGTGTAGTCCACTGCAGCAGCGGCACCACCCATAGAGGAAGCAGGCCACAGTCGTTTTGATGACGCTTAGGAGCATGGAGGGTAGCTAGACTGACCCATCAGAGGGGACAGCGTTAGCCTCCTCCCGTCCAATCAAATGACCTTCGGGGGGGCAAGACGAGGCTCGACCCTCAACTTTTGACCCAAAAAAAGTTGGCAGGCCCCATGCATACACAGCTGGTGCATGTAATTCTATGGTAAGGTAAGTCCGTCCGAGGTACAAGGCTGGTAACTCTGTGTCAGGCACGTGGCCCCTCAACTACCCGACCGTCGTCGACTAACCGATGCATGTCACGTGTCCCTCCACTGACATCCCCCATGATGTTAGCCCTACAGATGTCGTCCTGCTCCACTCCCTATTCAAAACCTATCTCTGCCCCTATTTTACTCGCAGCCATTTGAATTGTTACCAAAAAAAATGTTTCTTACTCAGCAGGGCACCCTAGTAAAACTCACAATACTGGTTGTTTTTCCCTCGCATCGCTTTCATAGATGCCTCGGGTATTTGCTTGAGTCCTTTTCATTATTTCCCTTTACTGTTTGTTCAAATTTGTATGGAAAAAATGAAGCGCTCTGCCCCTAAAAACCCACAAGCCCACGATCCCAGGATTGCTCCTGGTCTTGAACCGCTCATGGATTCCCACTCCCAAATCTATGACCTGGTCTACCCTTTCAATGTGGCTCATATGAAGGTCGAATTCGTAGATTTTAAGCGACGGGGCGAGCATGTGTTCAAAGTTGTCGATTCATGGCTTTATTACCAAATTGCCCCAATAGTATATCCCTTCCTTGAGTTCACCTCCTGGCTCGCCAATGCCTACATTAAATTGAAGGATATCTTCCTCTCTGGTCATGGGGTCAAATTTCTCGAGATTACTCCTCAACTCATCAGAAAGGCCCTATGTTACTGCTCCTCCCAAGAATGTGTTGAATTCACTGAAGTCACCCTCTCCTGTCACTTATCAAACTTGCCCGTGGAGAAACAGATGGGTTTCCTCGAGCTCATCATTGATTCGTGCCTATCTACTATCCCGCCTATAGAGACTATTCCATTGTACCTATTTCATGACACCATACAACCTATCCTAGTGGCCATCTCAAGAATGTTGGGTTTAGACAGTGTTGATAGGGTAACAAAGGTTTTCCTTGGGTTTCTATGGTCCATGATGAAACCCATGGTTTTATTGGACATCCCTTCCTTCCTAGCCTTAGCTATCAAAGCAAAGTTCCAAGACACTTCATCTTCATGTTCCTTTAGATACTGCTCCTTGGTGTTTTACCTGTTCCTATTTAAGCATGCAGACAAGTTCGAGGGTTTAGGCCTGGACAAGTTCTCCATGAGAAACATCGCGCCCAAATCTGTTTTCGAATGGAATCAGTCAGTTCGCCAGCACCTAGAGGGAAAGAGGTACACGAAATTCATCACGGATTTCATTAGGTAAACATGACTCGGGGTAGATTCAATGTTGACTAGGGTAAATAGTAGTGGTTTTGGGACACATGGTTTTGTGCACCCATGGTTTTGGCCCATGGTATTGCATGTAATGGAGCCTATAAAAGGCTGGGAATACTGCATTTTAATGCAAGGCCTGGAGGTGAGCGGTGAAGGCTCACTTGGCTGGATTGGCCAGGGTTTTGGCCAATGGTTAATGAAATTTCATTGGTTGGGTTTTTCCCCGGATTTGGGGTTTTCCCGGTTAAACATTGTGTTTATGTTTATGATTTGTTGCTGGGTCTTTTATGTTTATTTCTCTCTCAGTAAATTCTTTATTCTTACTGCCGTAATTTCTAACAACTAGTATCAGAGCTATGAAGATCTGAAATCTAAAATGAGCTGCCAATTTTAGTGATTTTGCTATATCTATAGTTTGCTTCTATTACATAAAAAAAAATTCTAGACAGACATACTTAAAAGGACAGATCTACGTGTGAAGACGTTAGATCTGCATCTAGATCTGGTTAAATTTGCATGTGAATATGCTAGATATGGAGATCTAGATATGGACCGAAAAGGTTACAAGATCCCCAAGGGCAAGATAATGCTGGCTATTTGGATGGGCACCCAGGCGGACGAGACCTTCCCGGAGGCCTGGAATTTTGACGCGGTCATGGTTCATTCGGAGGGCCTGGCGAATATCCGCTCTAAGAGCTTTGGCCAATCGGCTCTCGACATTAAAGAAAATAGTATAGTAAGCCTCGCAGCTTACACGGACGATTCTTGGATCGGGAGGATTTTTTTATAGCTTCGACCGCCGGTACGCTAACCGAAGGTTCTAAGAATTTTGATTTTATTCAGAAAATTGTCTTGAGGAGAGAAAATTAGGGGCGCCAAGATTCAGACATGTTAGGGAAAGGGGGCAACAAGGACTGCGGCAACCATTCGAGGCCGTTCTTTGTCGGGCCGGCAAGGCCCTTCCGGAGATGTATGGGCTCTATGTGTGTGCTCGTCATCATCGTGCTCCTGGTGATCTTGATTGTATTCCTGGCTGCACAAGCCATGGTTCTATGTCCAGGATGCTACGGTGCGCGAGCTGAATCTCACCAACAAGTTTCTCACCACGATGGTCCAGTTCTCCATCGTCTCACACAACCCGAATGACAGGATTGGTGTCTACTACGACAGCCTCAGCGCCTACACCACTTACGTGGGGCAGCAGATCACGCCCCCTGCTCCTTAACCTCTTTCTACCAGGGCGACGACGATTATGACCTGTTGTCTCTCATTTTATCCGGGAACAACGTTGCCCTGGCGCCCTTCGTGGCCGATCATATGAACTACGAGAAGCAGAAAAATTTTCTGAGCTTGACTCATTGAAAAATGTATTGGAGGATGAGCGTAGTTTGAAATAGTTTGAAGAGTGGAAAGATATAGCAAGCCAACTATGGGCATTGGTTGGAAAAATTTTTTTAATGAATTATTCAATGAAATGATGGTTTCATTGGTGAGATGCAACCATGGAAATCCATTGTGCTAAGAAAGTGTTTGACAGAATGTGTCAATCAAATGCTTTGAAGAACGTCAAATGAGAGAGGACATTTGCAGGTGAATTAATTAAATTGATGAACCATGTATCTGAAGAGAATTCCTAGAGGACTAGCGGTTACAGAGGCTGGTGACCCATGTAATCTGGTAGATGGGTTATTTTTATATGGAAATTGATTTCATATGTATAAAGACAATAACAATGAAACAAAAAAAATTATAATGGAGTTAATTTTTTACATGTAAATGGGCATACTGTTGTAAGACCCGGTATGGCATGCATACCCATGGGTGATCACTGGTAAAGTCTGGGTTAGACCTAGGTGATAGGGGGGATGTCAAGTTAACTATTACCCTGGGTAAAAATTTGAGGGGGAAGAGCTAGAGTGAGTGGGGTTGTCTCACTTAGCAGGTTTGGTTGGATTTAGTCAATAATCCCCAAGTCAAGTTTAAGGGGGGAATTGTTAGGTAAACATGACTCGGGGTAGAGTAAATGTTGACTAGGGTAAATAGTAGTGGTTTTGGGACACATTGTTTTGTGCACCCATGGTTTTGGCCCATGGTATTGAATGTAATGGAGCCTATAAAAGGCTGGGAATACTTCATTGTAATGCAAGGCCTGGAGGTGAGCGGTGAAGGCTCACTTGGCCGGATTGGCCAGGGTTTTGGCCAATGGTTAATGAAATTTCATTGGTTGGGTTTTTCTCGGTCAAACATGTGTTTATGTTTATGATTTGTTGCTGGGTCTTTTATGTTTATTTCTCTCTCAGTAAATTCTTTATTCTTACTGCCGTAATTTCTAACAACTAGTATCAAAGCTATGAAGATCTGAAATCTAGAATGAGCTGCCAAGTTTAGTGATTTTTCTATATCTATAGTTTGCTTCTATTACACAAAATTTTCTTCTGGACAGACATACTTAAAAGGACAGATCTACGTGTGAAGACGTTAGATCTGCATCTAGATCTGGTAAAATATGCATGTGAATATGCTAGATATGGAGATCTAGATATGGACCGCAAAGGTTCCAAGATCCCTAAGAGCGAGATAATGCTGGCTGTTTGGATGGGCACCCAGGTGAACGAAGCCTTCCGGGAGGCCTGGCATTTTGACGCGGTCACGGTTCATTCGGAGGGCCTAGTGAATATCCGCTCTAAGAACTTTGGCCAATCGGCTCTCGACATTAAAGAAAACAGTATAGTAAGCCTCGCAGCTTACACGGACGATTCTTGGATCGGGAGGATTCTATTGCAGCTTCGACCGCCGGTACGCTAACCGAAGGTTCTAAGAATTTTGATTTGATTCAGAAACTTGTCTTGAGGAGAGAAAATAAGGGGCACCAAGATTCAGACATGTCAGGGAAAGGGGGCAGCAAGGATTGCAGCAACCATTCAAGGTCGTTATTTATCGGGCCAGCAAGGCCCTTTCGGAGATGTATGGGCTCTATGTGTGTGCTCGCCATCATCGTGCTCCTGGTGATCTTTATTGTATTCCTGGCCGCACAAGCCATGGTTCTATGTCCAGGACGCTACGGTGCACGAGCTGAATCTCACCAACAAGTTGCTCACCACGATGGTCCAGTTCTCCATCGTCTCGCAAAACCCGAATGACAGGATTGGTGTCTACTACGACAGCCTTAGCGCCTACGCCACTTACGTGGGGCAGCAGATCACGCCCCCCTGCTCCTTAACCCCTTTCTACCAGGGCGACGACGATTACGACGTGTTGTCTCCCATTTTATCCAGGAACAACATTGCCCTAGCACCCTTCATGGCCAATCATATGAACTACGAGAAGCAGAAAAATTTACTGAGCTTGACTCATTGAAAAATGTATTGGAGGATGAGCGTAGTGTGAAATAGTTTGAAGAGTGGAAACATATAGCAAGCCAACTATGGGCATTGGTTGGAAATTTTTTTTTTAATGAATTATTCAATGAAATGATGGTTTCATTGGTGAGATGCAACCATGGAAATCCATTGTGCTAAGAAAGTGTTTGACAGAATGTGTCAATCAAATGCTTTGAAGAACGTCAAATGAGAGAGGAAATTTGCAGGTGAATTAATTAAATTGATGAACCATGTATCTGAAGAGAATTCCTAGAGGACTGGCAGTTACAAAGGCTGGTGACCCATGTAATCCGGTATATGGGTTCTTTTTATATGGACATTGATTTCATATGTATAAAGACAGCAACAATGAAACAAAAAGAATTATAATGGAGTTAATTTTTTACATGTAAATGGGCATACTGCTGTAAGACCTGGTATGGCATGTGTACCCCTGGGTGATCACTGGTAAAGTCTGGGTTAGACCTAGGTGATAGGGGGGATGTCAAGTTAACAATTACCCTAGGTAAAAATTTGAGGGGGAAGAGCTAGAGTGAGTGGGGTTGTCTAACTTAGCAGGTTTGGCTAGATTTAGTCAATAATCCCCAAGTCAAGTTTAAGGGGGGAATTTTTAGGTAAACATGACTCGGGGTAGAGTCAATGTTGACTAGGATAAATAGTAGTGGTTTTGGGACACATGGTTTTGTGCACCCATGGTTTTGGCCCATGGTATTTCATGTAATGGAGCCTATAAAAGGCTGGGAATAGTTCATTGTAATGCAAGGCCTGGAGGTGAGCAGTGAAGGCTCACTTGGCCGGATTGGCCAGGGTTTTGGCCAATGGTTAATGAAATTTCATTGGCTGGGTTTTTCCCTGGATTTGGGGTTTTCCCAGTTAAACATTTTTTTTGTGTTTATGATTTTTTGTTGGGTCTTTTATGTTTATTTCTCTCTCAGTAAATTATTTATTCTTACTGCCATAATTTCTAACAATCCAGGGCTTATACGGTCATACACAACATCTCCCCGCCCACGATTTTTCTTGAGCAAAAGGAGTGGCTCCATTTCAGTGAAATAGATTGTGTCGGGGATTAGTAATTTTTTGAAGATCATACTGAGATCAAAATTCATGGTGCCTAAATACCTCCTTACCACCTGTCGGTGTTCGTGTCCATGAGGATTTTTTCCCTGGAATTTATCCGCCAAGTCCTAAGTGTCGACCAAACCCACTTTGTGCCCGTGAAGAAGGGATATATCCTTAGACTCCCAAATGATGTAGGCCCTTTCACTATCAATTCAAGGCACACACTCACCTCTGTAGAGGGGTTGCTGTGGAAAATGAATTTCCCACGAGGAGATTTATGACACTATGATCCTAAAGTGTTCATCACGCGCATAAAGAAGAAGATTAAGTCTTTAGCATATGAGCATGAACCTAGGCCTCTAATATAATGGAAATCTAAATGTGATTCATGGCCTTTGGATACAGAGATGGAGGTCGAATCCCTAGCTGCTGAAGGAAAAGGAGACTGTGCACATTGACGTGGAGATCCTAGAACAGGAAAACCCTTGGAAATACTAGGAACTCACAAACGAGGAAGAGGAGGATCACCTCAATAAGAAACAGAGAATAGAAGGGTAGGGAGAATGGGACACAAAGACTATCGATTTTGAAGCCTCATAGTTCATAGGACATGGCAACGACAGACCAAGTTTTCAGCTCTCCTATGATTCTGATTCCTCTTCAGTACCTTCAGAGCTTTCACAGGCTGTCACTTTAGGTAAGGAGGAAAGAAGAGAGCAGATAGAGGTGAAGAACCAATCTACCAGAGAGAAGCTGAGAACAGAATTGGCCCAGTTTGTGGACAAGCATCACGCAAGGCTCACCACAGCTTTAGATGTGGAGAAGGACCAACTTATAGTTGTTGTCCAACACGCGCCATCTCATCCTCGACCCCTAGGATAAAAATACAAAGCCTTGGAAATTTTTTGAATATGGCTTCCATCCCCTTTCCCGATAAGTTGAATTTACATAAATCCATCGGGGAAATGCTGCACACAGAGGTGCTAAAGCACACCATCACCCTAGATAAAGCATAGAGAAGGTTGGATCAGATGAATATCACTCTACAAAGGCAAAGAGCAAGTGCAAAGGCTCTTGCTACTCTGCTGGAGGACTATAAAAATTTGATAAGAGGCAAGGGAGTTGATCCTACCTCGGCAATGCACACTCTTTTGTGCAAAGCTGAGGTAGAAGTGCAGGAGCTACGGCGCAAGATGAACATCCCTCATTCAAAACATATCCAAATAGAGGAGTTATCCGAGGTTGAGAGGGAGAAGGCCTCCCTTACTGAGGCACTTGCTGAGAAGGAGGAAGCGCTCACTCAAAGGGATGAGGAAAATGTAGAATTAAAGGTGAACTTGTCTGAGCTACAACAGGCTCATGATAATCGTGTATGTCTAGTGCAGGTATCGGAGGACCCTCAAAGTGCTCCAGATCATTTGACTAAGGCTCTGGTGGACTTGAATATGTCTGAAGATGAAGCTCTTACTACTCAGCGACTCTGGGACGAAGCTAAGGCGACCTACTCAGAGAACCAAAAGACAGTATCATACCTCCAGAAAGAGGTAGAGACCCTTCGCAAAGAGGCTCAAGGGCATTAGAATTCCACCAACGATCTGAAGGCCCAAACTAAAGGTAATATGTCATTAGTGGAAGCCAGGAATATAGTCTAGACAAATATTATAGTAGAGGTGAAAGAGCATTGGAAGCTCGTCACATTGGGGAATGAAAAAAATAACGCCATCAGGGATTGCAAGGTACAGTTGGAGGCCAATCGCAGAGAGGGGGACGAAAATGTAGTGACAACGAAGAGATACATCAAGTACATTAATGAAATCCCATTGGAAGAAATGGACATGCAAGGTGTTGTCCACCGGATTAGAACCATTATGGAGGTCACCAAAATGATTAAGAGAGAGGAAGCACAAGTAAAAGCATCAGGATACTTGGCACTCATGCCAAGCGGGTTGGAGGGTTTTTATTAAGAATGGGGAAAGTTATTGGAAGCCTGACTCTCCCCACGCTGGGATCAGGTAGGGGCATTGCTCCCCTGGACCACTTATGATCAGAAGATGTATGAGATCAAGTGAAAAGTAGATCTGGCACTAGATAAAACCTCTCGCTTGAAGGCTGAGACCTTGGTGGAAACATTACGCAATGATTTCTTTCTACTTGCCATGGTTAGGAGGTTTTTCGTTGTTCACCTTGATTATTCTGAGCTGACTCAGGTCTGGGAATTGTTTGATATTTTTAGCTCTGCGCCTCTACCGACAAACGTTATATGGAAAATGTTCTATGAATATTCACATCCTCCAGCTCCTTCCACCTCGTAGCAACTTCCACCTCAGCCACCTCGCAACTCTGGCTCTTTTACTTATTTAGCGCATCCACGCAACTTGGGTGATTATGCCAGTCCTCGTCATACTCGTTAAAGATATCATGATCAGACCCTTTCTACTTATTGTTATGTTTCTTTTGTAATCACTGTCGAAGAGTAGTGCTCTTGATACGATACAGTTATGTCGTATCATTTTTTATTTTGATAGGAGACAGCAAGATCGAGTAAGAATATACGTCTGAGAAATATTAGGCTAACGGCCTTGAATGTAAAAAAATTTAAAGAGCGAACTCATAAAATATAGAAGGGTTTTGATTTATGTGGAAGTTCTGAGTTCACATTTTTGTATAGCACATCTTTTAATGACTGGGATAAGCTCTTAATGCATATCTTGAAGAGATGTTTTGAGAAGATAATATAATAACGACTTGTTGCAAATGGATTCCAATTGGAATTTTGAGTAGTATGTATGTGTCTTTCGTATGTATGTTTAGCTTTCTTATTATGTTTCGTTGAATAATTCTTCAATTATCATGTGTTCAGAATGATGGTCGATAGTGTTTAAAAAATGAATTTACCTATGTCCTATTGTTGGAAATGGTACTCATGAGTTGATCACTTGGTTTCCTTAATTGGGCTCAAGACAAGGTTAATGTTTCATCATTCTTATAACGAATGTTTTGTTCCTTAAGTCTGGGAAGGGCAGATTATTACCTCTCAATAAGCCTGCCTCACTCAAACTCTCCTCCTCTATTCATCCGAGCCTTCACCCACTTTACCCCTAAGGTATTCTCACTAGTTTCAAATTTGGCTCATTCACGGCAATAGAACTTCATACGACCTCGGGCCCATTCTGAGTTATATCCAACATACAATCAGAGTTAGCACCATTGCTCCCATTGTTATCTAGAAGCACAAAATAAATAAATATTACAGAGGTTATTTTTAAGGATATTTCCTCAAAGTGAAAGTTAATATAAGGAAGCCTTCTATTCTTTAATATGTTCTAGGCACTAGTCTCCTGAAACTCAAGACTGTCTCTAGGAGTGAAAACATATTTTCATAGTCGTTACCAGTGATCGAATTAGAAAATATTTTCCCTGGGATATGACATTATCTTCACCCTTCAATCAAGTAAGCACGAAGGGTTGAGAGTTGCATAACCCTCACCTTGGCGACTCCACTATTATCAAAGTTCAAATCAGTTGTAATCCTGGCTTACAGAAGGTCTCATACTCGATCAAATACTTCCCAACTCAAAAACCCTTCTATATATAATCCTAAAAAGATCATATTTAAGAGAATATGGAAGGAAGAGCAACCAAGCCAGGCTGACCTACCCCCATTTTCTCTAGAAGATTCACCTTCCTCATCTCAGAAAGTTGACATCTATGGCCCTGGCTCCACAGCCTGTGTACTTGAGTATCCTCCAGAAGCCTCTGCTTTAGCCAATTTAGTCACAAAAAAAGAAGTCGAATCCGCTGATACTTCTCTACCTCCCTTTCACCCTACTCCCAAGGCTGAAGAATTTAAAGAATTTGTATCACTCCAAAGCTTTTTTACAAACAAATATCCAAACCTCTACTCACCACACACCTATTATACCTCAGCCAACTCATCCTCAAAACCTACCACCATCGCCCCTCATGATTGTACCTAGTTTCCTCCTCAGCTAGTTTGCTCCATTGGCTCTACCTTATTTTTTGAATGACATGCCACAAGATTATCTAAAGCTTCTGCCTTGGTTCACCGGGGAAGATAATACTTCAGCGCAGAGACATATTGAAAAATTATGTTCCTTTGCTCATAATGTGAATATGGAGCACTTAAATGTGGTGTTGAGGCTTTTTGTCCAATCCTTGGATGGATAATCCCATAAGTGGTTCAAGTCTCTAGCCGACAACACAGTCCACACTTGGGAAGAAATGGAAAATTTCTTCACATTAAAATGGGGAGAAAAGAGGGACCATGGATACGTTTTCACCAAGTTCAATGCTCTAAAGAAGAGACACAATGAGTATGTAACAGAATTCATAAAGAGGTTAAATAAGCTCTATAATAATCTTCCCGCTGAAATAAAGCCCCCCAAGCAGCTGCCAAGGTGGTCTTCACATGAGCTTTCAAACCAGATTTTGGGTTCAACCTAAGAGAAAGAAAATCCACATCTTTGGATCAGATCCAAAAGGATGCATTGGAGGTAGAAGCAAACTTTTCTTATACTGGTAGGTTTAAGGGGAAGACAGAATATGAAGCCAGAATAAAGAACAAGGAGGAGGCTTCTAATTCAAATCAGGAAAGGGGATCACAAGGTTATAGAAATGAATAAATGAATAAGATAATCAAGAAACTTTAAAATAAGTTGATTAATCTTGAATTGGAAGCCAAAAATTCCCCTCCTTGTCTCAACCAAATGATTCCTAACCGAGGGTTTAATCCTAAGTATTGGAATACCCCTCTGTAGCTGTTGCAACGGGAGAGGAAGGAACAACAAGACCACATTCAACCCCCTATATACTTGGAGGGAGAAGTGGAGGGACAGGTCGAGGAAGTCACAGACAACCAAGAAAATCAATTCCTCGCTTACTTTGATGATGAGGAGGGTGAACTCATCCTGCAATGGGAGAAAGAGGAGAATGAAGTCCCTCCAGAGGATCAAGATATTAACAATTACTGTAGATATTTTGTGGATTTCATGCAAGCTCAACTCCACAATAATTATTACCTCAAGTCCTCCAGGAAGAGAACCCAAGTGCAAGAAAAAAATGAAGAGTCGATATCAAGAGAAGAAACCCCTCCTAGTCTTGCCAGTAAAGGGAAAAATCCATTAGAAGAGTCAACCCCTCACAAGGCCACTACATCCACTTCCACAAAGCAAGAAGATGATCCTCCCAAAAATGAGACGTCCTCATCTATACCCTTGAAACTACCCAACCCTCCTAAAGAACATTTCAAAGAAGCCATTACAGAAAAAGGGCCCACACCCTTTAATCTCCAGAAAGAAATAGAGAAGGTCGAGATCGTGGTTCCCCTGATTGAGCTCCTAAAACAACCTTCATACAAAGCTCAAGTGTCCCAATTCATGCAGCCCCATGGTGTAAGCCCTCTGCCTAACAGCCTCAATCTCCAAGAAGAACGACCCATGGTGGTTTTTGGACCTCATGTAGAAGAGCAGGACTCAGCCACTCCCCCATTCTATGTGACTCTGGTGATACATGACCTATTATTGCACAATTGCATGTTGGATTCTAGGGCTTCACATAACCTGTTGCCTTTGTCTTTCATGGAAAAATTGGGATTGTAGATTACAAGGCCTTATAAAGACCTGTATTTTTTTGACTCAAAAAGGGTGAAGTGCTTGGGTAAGATACAATACCTAGTAGTGAACTTTTCCCAGATTCCGGCCAAAAGTGTGGTAATGGATATTATTGTAGCTGATATCCTAGCTCGGTTTGGAATGTTGTTGTCCAGATCCCGGGGTTCCAAGATTGGAGGGTCAATAAAACTTGACCTCACCTATGCCACTACCCCAGTGTTTGATGGAGAAGAAAGAAGATTATACCATGAATCTAGATTTGTAAAGAGGGTCACCAAAGTTGATGGTTCGACCAATACTCCCATGTGTGGCAAGGAGGGTGAATTTTCTTGCCTTATGCTCTAGAAGGACGAAAATTTCCTGCAAGAAATGAAGGTTTGTCCTTTAACACAGGGGGATCCCATAAACAGATTGGAGAACAAGATTTGGACTTTGCAGTTCGATGGGGATTATTAATGAGAAGGAAACAGGGTCGGGGTACTCTTGATATCGCCCAAAGGATTCTTATTTACCCTCTCTTTCAAGATGAAATTTTAAGCCACAAACAACGTGGCCGAGTATGAAGCCTTGATGTTGGGATTATAGGCAGCACAAAACCTAAACATACAGAATCTCAAGGTGTTTGGAGATTCAGAGCTAGTAGTGAGGCAAGTCAGGAGCCAATGCCAAACTAGGCACCCGCGGCTCAGAGCTTACAGGAATGAGGTGTGGGACTTGGTTGAGAATTTCTTCTCGACTTTCAACATTTAGTTCATGCCGATGGATAAGAACATAATGGAAGAATCACTAGTCATGGTTGCTAGAAATTTCCGCCCTCCGTAGAATCTGTTGCTCAAATACAAGGTGGAAGTGCGATATCTCTCCTCCATTCTAGAAAATGTGAAGCATTGGAAAGTCTTCAAGGGCGAGGAGCAAGTCAAGCGTTTTATGGAGATGGTGGGTGAATTCTAGAATTTGGTGTTCGACTCAGTGACCGAGGATGACAATGAAAAGCCGAAAACAAGATGGGAGGAGGCACTGGTTGGGCACTGCGTCTTGCAATTAAAGGAAAATGTCATTCCCAGGGGTCTTGTGCCATTAGAGAGAATTTTTGATAAAAATGATATCCCAGTGAACCCCAGCAAACCAACCCCCAATGATCCAGTCAGGGATTTAAATATCAGGACAAAGGAAGATCTGAAGGTGGTGAATCTATCGAAAGGGGTCCCTGAAGAATATCTAGGACAGTACCTGAAGCTCTTTCGATCATACAAAGACATATTTCCTTGGTCATACTAGGACTTGAAGACTTTTGATATTGACGTCATACAACATAGGATACCCCTAAAAGAAGACGTTAATCCTCATAAACAGAAGCTGAGGCAGATCAATCTTCTTCTTCTCCTAGCTATTGAAAAAGAAATAAAGAAGTTGTTGCAGGCAAAGATCATTGTCCCTCTGAGGTACTCTGAATGGGTGGAAAACTTGGTGCCCGTAAGGAAGAAAAAAAATGAAATTGCGTGGATTTCCGCAATCTGAACAGAGCCTCACTCAAAGACAACTATCCCCTCCCGAATATGGACCAAATCTTGCAAAAGGTAGTGGGATCCTCCCTCATGTCCATGATGGATGGTTTCTTAGGATATAACCAGGTGGCAGTGCTCCTTGAAGACCAAAAGAAGATAGCGTTCACTACACCTTGGGGAACCTTCATGTACACCTAAATGCCTTTCGGCCTGATAAACGTCGATGCCACATTCCAGTGTGTGATGGACATCACTTTCATAGGAGACCAGGATAATTTTGTGGTGATTTAATTAGACGAAATCATCGTCTTCTCAAAGAGCGATGCCGAGCATATAAAGCATATTAGACGAACTTTTGACAAATTTTGAAGGTATGGTTGTCTCTTAACCCCCAAAAATCCTAATGGAAGTTATTAGGGCATATAGTAACCAAATAAGGGGTAAAGATTGACCTGAAGTAGGTGGAGGTGATAAACGGAATTTCCCTACCAAGAAACAAAAAGGAAGTACAGGTATTCTTGGGAAGAATAAATTTTCTTAGAAGGTTCATACAAAATTATGTCGAGATCATCTGAAACATCACCGAAATGTTGAAGTAGAATAGTGAAGTGAAATGGACTCCTCAATCCAGGGATTCTTTCAACAAGATCAAGCAGGCCTTTGTAGAAGCTCTAGTTCTGGTGGGTCCAGATAATGGAAAGCCATTCATGATTTTTCCTTTTGCCTCCCCTCACACGACAGCTATGGTGTTGCTACAAAAAAATGATGAAGGGCATGAACAACATATTTTGTTCTTCAGCTAAGTCCTCTGAGATGTCGAACTAAAATATAATACCCTGGAAAATAAATCACACGCTCGGGTCAAATCACTTAAATCATTTCAAGTGTACGTGTTACAGTCTGTCATAACAGCTTACGTACCCACTGCAATAGTGAAAGATATTCTGGTGCAGGGCGATAGTGAAGGAAAAAGGAGAAAATGGATAGCTAAGATTCAGGAGTACGACATGGAGATAAAGCCTACCAAACTCATCAAATTCCAAGGGCTGGCAAAAATTCTATTTGAATCCAACTGTCAAGTTCTACGGATAAATCTGTCTATGACAGGAGAAGAAGCGTCGGAGGATACAGGTGTACATTAGGGCATAAAATATTCCACAAAAAAGACACATGTAACGTACCTTCTATCCTTATGGTATAAGGATATAGTGGAGTACCTTTTAACCCTGAGGTGTCCCCCTAACTATGACAAGACCAAGTATCGCACTTTAAGGTTAAGGTCTCAAAAGTATACTGTGGAAAATGGGCAAGTGTATTGGAGGGACTCGGTTGGGATTTTACTGCTATGTTTAACAGAGAAAGAGGTTGATAAAGTGATGACAAAGTTCCATGAAGGAATATGTGGTGGGCATTACTGTTGCAATCCACTGCTCACAAGATCCTGAGAGCAGGCTTCTTTTGGCCCAAGCTGTTTGGTGACGTACATGCTCGCGTCTGGGCCTGCGAAAATTGTCAGACATTCGCTGAAAAGCAAAGGTTCTCACCTCTCCCATTGATCCCAGTTCATGTTGAAGAGTCATTCAAACAATGGGGAATCAACTTCATAGGTGAGATTCATCCGGCTTCTAGCAACCAACATCGATGGATCCTCACCACCACGGATTACTTCACTAAATGGGTTGAGGTCATGCCCGCAAGGAATGCCACATATTTGGTGGTGATCAAGTTCTTGGAGGAAAACATAATAGCCAAGTTTGGATGCCTTGCTAAAATCATAACAGATAACGCCCAGGATTTTGGGGCACTCCACTGCATATTACCCATAGGGGAACAGGCTAGCAGAGTCATCTAACAAGACACTGGTGAGGATCCTGAAAAATACCATCAACAAAAACCAAAAGAATTGGGATTCCCAGCTCAATTTTTCTCTCTGGGAAAATCGCATCACCACTAAAAGATCCACATGGAAGTCTCCTTATGAGATGGTGTTTGGTAGAGTAGCGGTCTTCCCTATTCAGCTCGCATTAATTGTGGCCCAATTCTTACAAGAGAGCGAGGAAGATCCAAATGACCTTATCAGAATAATGAACCAATTGGTCGAGCTAAATTAAACACGGGAACAGGTAAACCTCAGTTAGCAGAATACCAGGAAAATATGAAAGGCTTATTCGACCAATGAGCTAAAGACAAGGAGATCCAAGTAGGGGATTTGGTACTACGATGGGATGTTAGGCAGTCGGAAAAAGGAAAATATGGGAAGTTAGACTTGCTTTGGTTTGGTCCATTCAGGGTGGTGGAGGTCAAAGACAACAATACCTTTGCATTGGAGAACCTGGAAGGAGACATACTTGAGATGCATGTCAATGGGCAGTTTCTCAAGCCTTACTTCCAACACTGATAGCGGGCTACGACGACCCATTGTACATATCCTCAAATTGTATATATGACATTTGTTATTTTTGCATGAATTCTTATTTTGTTTTTTATTAAAATTGCTTGAAAATATTTTTAACAATGATCCTGGGCATACAAAGAAGAACACAATCAAGTGGCCTGTGATTTCTCGACACACTCGAACGAGTGCGTCGTCCCCAATGGATCTAATGTTGGCTTGTGGTTTTTAAGAAGAAATAAGGCAACATGGAGAGTTAAAAAAACGAATAATGGGAATAGCTAAAGTGAAAAGATAAAGGAGATCATCACAATTCTTTTGGTGTGCCCCCGTGCACATAGATCACCACCATCGCGCCTCCTCGAAGCAACCAGCACAATCTGTTGTAGCAGTGGCGCCACCCACAGAGGAAGTAGGCCACAGCTGTTCCGATGGCGCTTAGGAACACGAAGGGTGGCTAGACTAACCCGTCAGAGGGGATGACGTCAACCTCCTCTCGTACCAATCAGAGGAGCTCCAGAGGGGAAAACAGGGTTGGTCCCTCAACTTTTGACCCAACGAAAGTTGGTGAGCCCCACACGTACGCAGTTGGCACAGGTAATTCTATGGTAAGGTAAGTGTGCTCGAGGTACAAGGCAGGTACCTCCGTGTCAAGCACATGGCCCCTCACCCACCCAGTCGTCATAGGCCAACCGTCGCATGCCACGTGTCCCTCCATTGACGTCCTTAGCCCTGCAGTTGTCGCCCTGCTCCACTACCCAATAAAAACCTGTCTCTACCCTGATTTTTACTCCTGACCATTTGAATTGTTACCAATAATTGGCATTTCTTACTCAGTAGGGTGCCCTGGTAAAACTCACAGTACTAGCTACTTTTCCCCTCGCGTTGCTTTCACAGCTACCCCAGGTATTTGGTCGAGTCCTTTTCATTATTTCCCTTTACTGTTTGTTCAAATTTTTATGGAAAAAATGAAGTGCTCCACCCCTGAAACCCCGCAAGCCCGCAAAGCCAGGATTGATCCCAGTCCCGAACCGCTCATGTATTCCCACTCCCAGCTCTGCGACCCGGTCTACCATTTCAATGTGGCCCATATGAAGGCCGAAATCTTATATTTTATGCAATGGGGTGAGGATGTGTTCAGAGTTGTCTATTCAGGGCTTTATTACCAAATTTCCCAAATAGTCTATCCCTTCCCTGAGTTCGCCTCCTCACTCGCCAACGCCTACAATGAATGGAAGGATATCTTCCTCTCTGCTCATGGGGTCAAATTTCTCAACATTACTCCTCAACTCATCAGAAAGGCCCTATTTTACCCCTTCGCCCAAGAATGTGTTGAATTCACTGAAGTCACCCTCTCTTGTCACTTATCGAACTTGCCCGTGGAGAAATAGAGGGGTTTCCTCGAGCTCATCACTGACTCGTGCCTATCTACTCTCCCACCTAGAGAGACTATTCTATTGTCCCTGTTTCGTGACACCATACAGCCTATCCTAGCGGCCATATCGGGAATGTTGGGTTTAGACAATGCCGATAGGGTAACAAATGTTGGCTTAGGGCTTCTATGGTCCATGATGCAACCCAGGGTTTTATTAGGCATCCCTTCCTTCCTAGCCTCAGCTATCAAAGCCAAGTTCCAAGACATGTTGTCTTCCTATTCCTTCAGATACTGCTTCTTGGTGTTTTACCTATTCTTGTTTAAGCCTGCAAACAACTTAATGGGTTTAGGCCTGGACAAGTTCTCCATGAGAAACATTGAGCCCAAATTTGTTTTCGAACGGACTCAGTCAGTTCGCTAGCACCCACAGGGAAAGGGGTACACGAAATTCGTCACGGATTTCATGTCCAGGGCTTATGCAATCATACATGACAACCCCCCACACAGGATTTTTCCTAAGAAAAAGGAGTGGCTCTGGTTTAGTGAAACAGATTATGTCGGGGAATGGTACTTTTTTGAGGATCATACTAAGATTAGAATTTACGGTGTCAAAGTACCTCCTTACCACCTGCTAGTGTTCATGTCCATGATGATTTTTTCTCTTGAGTTTATCCACCAAGTCTTAAGTGCCGACCAAGGGATATATCTTCAGACTCCAAAATTTTGTAGTCCCTTTCAATATCAATTCAAGGCACGCACTCCCCTCTGTAGAGGGGCTTTTGTGGAAGATGAATTTCCCATGAGGAGATGTATGGCACTATGATCTTAAAGGGTTCATCACACGCAGAAATTAGAAGATTAAGTCTTCAGCATATGAGCAAGAACCTAGGCCTCTAATAGAATGGAAATCTAACTGTCATTCATGGCTTTCGGATACATAGATGGAGGCTGAATCCCTAGTTGTCGAAGGAAAAGGAGATAGTGCACATGTTGACGTGGAGATCTAAACCCCAAGAACGACCAGGAACTCACAAACGAGGAAGAGGGGGATCACCTCAGTAAGAAATAGAGAACAGAAGGGTTGGGAGAGTATGACACTGAGATTTTTGATGATGAAGCCTCGAAGCTTACAGGACATGGAAATGACAGACCATATTTTCAGCTCTCCTATGATTTTGCTTCCTCTTCGGCACCTTCAGAGCTTTCACAGGTTGTCACTTTGGGTAAGGAGGAAAGAAGAGAGCAGATTGAGGTGAAGAACCAATCTTCCAGAGATAAGCTAAGAGCATAATTGGCTCAGTTTGTGGAAAATCATCACACAAGGCTCACCACAGCTTTAGATGTGGAGAAGGACCAACTTATAGTTGTTTTCAAACACTCATCCTCTCATCCTTTGCCCCCGGGATCCAAATACAAAGCCTTGGAAATGATTTTGAATTTGGCTTCCATCCCCTTGCCCGATAAGTTGAATTTACATAAATCCATCAGGGAAATGCTATAGACAGAGGTGCTAAAGCACACCATCACCCTAGAGAAAGCAGAGAAGAGGTTGGCTCCTATGAAGATCACTTTGCAAAGGGAAAGAGCAAGTTCAAAGGCTCTTGTTACTCAGCTGGAGGACTGTAAAAAGTTGATAAGAGGCAAGGGAGTTGATCCTACCTCGGCAGTGCACACTCTTCTGTGCAAAGTCGAGGTAGAAGTGCGGAAGCTACGGTGGAAGATGAACATCCCTCATTTAGAACATATACAGACAAAGCAGCTAGCCCAGGTTGAGAGGGAGAAGGATGCCCTTACTGAGGCACTTACTCAGAAGGAGGAGACACTCTCTCAGAGGGATGAGGAAAATGCAGAATTAAAGGCGAATTTGTCTGAGCTGCAACAGGCTCATGATAATCACGTACATCTAGTGCAGGTACTAGAGGACCCCCAAAGTGCTCCATAGCATTTGACTAAGGCTCTAGCGGACTTGAAGATGTCCGAAGATGAAGCTCGTACCACTCGACGACTCTTGTACGAAGCTAAGGTGGCCTACTCAGAGAACCAAAAGATAGTCTCATCCCTCCAAAAAGAGGTAAACACCCTTCACAAAGATGTTCAAGGGCATGATAATTCCATCAAATATTTGAAGGCTCAAATAAAAGGTAATATGTCATTAATGGAAGCTAGGAAAATAGTCTGGACAGAGATTATAACAGAGGTGAAATAGCATTGGGAGCTCGTCACACTATTGAATGACAAAAAGAACGCCATTAGGGATTATAGTGTACAGTTGGATGCCAGTCATAGAGAGGAGGACGAAAATGTGGTGACAGTGAAGAGATATGTCAAGTACATTAACGAACTCCCCTCGGAAGAACTGGGCATGCGTAGAATGGTCGACCAATTCAGAACCATTATGGAGGTCACCAAAATTATTCAAAGAGAGGAAGCACTAGTAAAAGCATCAGAATACTTGGCACGCTTAGCAAGTGCGGTGGAGGTTTTTTATCCAAAATGGGGAAAGTTAGTGGAAGTCGGTCTCTCTCCATGCTAGGATCAGGTAGGGGCATTGCTCCCTTGGACCACTTATGATCAGAAGTTGTCTGAGACGAAATGTAAAGAAGATCTGGCACTAGATAAAACCTCTCACCTGAAGGCTAAGACCTTGGTGGCAGCGTTACGCAAGGAGTAATTTCTTCTTGACATGGTCAAGAGGTTTTTCATAGTCGAGCTGACTCAGCTCTGGGAATTTTTTGAGCTTTTTAGCTCCGCGCCTCTGCCCACGGACGTTATATGGCAAAGGTGCTATGAATATTCACATCCTCCATCTCCTTCCACCTCGCAGCAGTTGCCACCTCAGTCGCCTCACAATTTTGGCTCTTTTGCTTCTTCAACGCGTCCATGCAACTCGGGGGTACTGCTAATCCTCGTCGTACTCGTTACAGATATCATGATCAGGCCCATGCGGCCTTTTATTTTACTTTTATTTCTTATTTTCAATTTTGTTGTAAAATCGGGTGAAATCTCGATTTCACCCTAAGTACTGTTTTATTGTTATGTTTCTGTTGTAATCAATGTCAAAGATTATTTCTCTTGATACGATATAGTTATGTCATATCATTTTTTATTTTTATATGAAATGGCAGGATCGAGAAAGAATATCACCTAATAAATATCGTGCTAATGGCCTTGAATGTAAAAAACTATAAAGAGAGAACTCAACAAAGATAGAAGGGTTCTGATTTCTATGGAAATTCTAAGTTCACAATTTTGTATAGCACATTTTGTAATGACTGGGATAAGCTCTTAATACATATCTTGAAGAGTTGTTTTGAGAAGATAATATAGTAATGACTTGTTGCAAATTGATTCCAATTGGACTTTTGAGTAGCATGTATGCTTCTTTCGTATGTTTATTTCACTTTCTTATTTTGTTTCGCTAAATACTTCTTCAATTATCATGTGTTCAGAATGCTAGTCACTAGTGTTTAATAAATGAATTTACATATGTCCTATTGTTGGAAATGGTACTCATAAGTTGATCACTTGGTTACCTTAATTGGGCTCGTGTAACCACCCTCTTAGCCGCTGACAAATGGTTAAGCTATTATTAATTACGAATTAATTATGACTGATGTTTATCTTAATTGGAATGTCTGAATAAAAATTAATTTTGATATTGAATAAAAGATTTACTGTGAAATTAGTTTTCATGAGTAAAATTGATGGTAAAAAGTAAATCAAGATCTGGAGTTAGTTGAACAGAAAAAAACAGTTTCCACAGTTACCCAAAGGAACTTTGGAATAAATAAAGAATTCCAAGGAGAGTTTGGGGTTCTGTCTGTGTGAAGAGGAAAGGAACTCTGTTATTCTGGAAAAAGAAAATTTCAGAACAGATTGTTCTCTGGGTTGGAGATTTGGACCGGATTGTCCCGTGATCTCCCCAGGATTGTTGTTTTTCACTGGAGTTCGAGAATTGGACCGGATTGTCCCGAAATTCTCCTCCAGAACTTCTGCACTAACAACAAACCAGACTTGAGCTCGGGGGAGAGCTGCAGGACGTGATTGCCCAGCTCGTGGAAGGGAGGCATTAACCATCATCACTCGATTTGAGTTCAAATGAGTACAGTTTAGTAAATGTTATTTTTCAAAAAGAAGGGATTATTTTGTTACTATTAAGGTTGTTTATAATAAGCAAATTGTTTCTTTCCTTTATTTTTGTAAACGAACAGGTGCAAATGCGGTGACATATAACCTAGACTATAAGTGGTAATCTGTAGAGAGGCCGGTTAGATAACCTTATGCCTGTAATAGTTAACCGTAAACATTGGGAGACTTAGATTCTTGCAGGGTGTTGTATTCTTTTAGAAAACAAAGAAACTGAAAGATTAAATTTGTATTTAAACCTGATAATAGCAAGGCGAAGAGGACTGTTAACCCATAATGCCCGTGAACAGGGCTTCTAGGTTGGTCGTCCTCCTGTCTATGATAAACACAGACGAGTAGGTGGTCCGGGCACCCTCCAATATTCTTAAAACAATTATATGCAGGAACGGTTAATTCCACTAGATTATTATAGGAAAGGACAAGCTGAGTAGAATTAACATTGCAACTACGAACAAGTAGAAATACCAAGGATTCTTGTTCGGCGAAACCCTCACATATATATATAAAACTTCATATGCAAATATTACAGCAAACCTCGAAGGGCTACCATCAAGAAACCTACAGAACGAAACCATACTTAGCTGTAACTAACTGCAACAGGAAATTTTCACAACTACCAACTTATTCAGCGCGAATTATAAGAACAGAAACTGGATAGTGCATATCCATACAAGAATGTAATTATTATTAAAAAGCCAACCTGTGCAGTAAAAGTGCAATAACTTATGTAACTGAAAACAGAGGTTCCAGCAGAGGAACATTTTTTAAGAAAAGAAAATTGTCCATAATTACTTTAGCGTTTCTCTTAAACCAAAGAAGCTCGGGAAGGTTAAAAACCCCGGCTAGATATTCACTGTAACAATTGTATAGCAAGATTGAAATGAAACCCTCGACATTCACTGTAACAATTATATAGCAAGATTGAAATGAAACCCTTGACATTCACTGTAACAATTGTATAGAAAAACTGAGAATAAAACCCTCGCACGAGTATCCCCTTAGGAGGATTCGAGGTGTGGAAAACTAAACGTCAGCATAAAGCCAGAACCACTGAGAACATTTTTTTGACATAAAATATTACACAGAAAAAAAAACTGTAAATGGTCGTGAAGCATAGCCGAGTTAAAACCTTGAACCGCTTCGGTAATTATCATCATTCTAGTTGGGAGAACTTAGGGGTTCAACCCGCCAATAGAAGGTACCTGGTAATTAAGCGGAATAATTAGACCCTGCGCGCCGCCGAATCCTGGAACCATCATGAAATCGAAATGGGTAGCGAGAACCTAGGACAATACCTGACCCAAAGGGCTGAAGTCAGTTAACTCAAAGCGAACAAAATTAAGCACAGAACAAATAGTTGTAACTGGACTAGTAAATAGGACAGAACCAAAAATGGACAGCTGCTCTGGAGGGAAAGTACCTGTAAATTCTTCAGAGATGGTGGAAGCCGAATTCACCAACAACTCTGCTAATAAACGCCGTAGATGTTCAACAAGAGAAAAACGAAATATAATGAGAACAGCTTAGCCCAAAATAGCCATGGCGTATCAAACAGGTAGGAAAAATGAAAAGAAAAATTCAGAGATAATTAACAGTTTTCTCATTTCACGATAGGCACAGAGTAAAGCTCTGCCAAGAAATTGCAGGAAAAGCTCTATAAAGGGAAAATGGCTACCTGTAGCTGAGGCAACCATTCGGATAACCGGGAAGCTGGCGGAACCTGCAACAACCCTGGAACGATCGGCACCGCCTCCGGAACCCATCGAAAGAGCACAACATTGAGCAGTGAAAAACAGTTAGAGCCGAGTTCATTAGTTAGCCTAGGCATATTTACCATCGGATGGAGTTTACAATTGACGACGGAAAGGTATGCCACGTGTAGATCGGCAGAGCTAAGTTAATTAGCCAGGAGTTCGATGCACCATGAGATTAGCCCAGTATTAAATATCTCACCAACTGAAATGACACATATATTTATAAACATATGGAATATCAACTCAATCTATTACCGTGACCTTTTCCCATACGTTTCAAGTACATAGTATCCAGAGGAACAAATGAGTATGATATTATATCTGGCCGGAATCGTAGGGATATTTAAAAGATTATGTTTTCACGGTAGTGCAATAATGCCACGACGTCAATGTTGATGTACAGTAGACCGGAACAATACTCCTGATGAAAATACCATAGATACATTAAAAGAAATCTATAATGAACATTATTGTGATTAGAATGGTGATTGTAGTGATAGTAAATAAAAAAAAATTTATGTGGTAAATTTTTGAGTGTATGACTGTTACAGCTCGACACAATGTTATTGTTTCATCAATCTTATAACGATTGTTTTCTTCTTTAAGTCTGGGAAGGGAAAATTCTTACCTCTCAATAAGCCTGCCTCACTCAAACTCTCCTCCTATGTTCATATGAGCGTTCACCCACTTTACCCCTAACGTCTGCTCACTGGTTTCAGATCTGGCCCATTCACAACGATAGAACTTCATATGGCCTCAAGCCCATCCTGAGTTATATCCAACATAAAATCAGAGTTAGCACCATTGCTCCCATTATTGTTATCTAGAACCACCAAATAAATAACTCTTACAGAGGTTATTTTCAGGGATATTTCCTCAAAGTGAAAGTTAATATAAGGAAACTTCCTATTCTCTAAGATGTCCTAGGCACTAGTCTCCTGCAACTCAAGACTATCTAGGAGTGACAACACCAGGTAAGGTATGGGTATTTCTTGTCTATTTAACAAATCCTAATAACGTTTATTTAACAAAGTTTTATTGGATTTTATATTTAAAATATTGTTTTTGAAATATATTGAAATGAATATAATTTTAGCAAAATAAATATTAAAATAATATAAAATATTAATAATTAAAAGTTATTTTTTAAATCATTGTATATTTTAAATATACAAATTTAAATTTTATAAATCAATTTAATATTTAATTAGTTTTTAATTATAAAATATAAGTATTGCTATTATAATTTATTAATATATCATTGTTTTAATTTTTTATGGGATTTTGTATTATTAATTTAAATATCAATTTGATTTTATCTTTTTTTTTTCTTATTGTATATCTTCACTAATGTAGTGGTTTCAATCCCAATAAACATCAAAGCACTTACTTCATGATATATTTCACATTAACAAAAATAAATAAATAAATAAAACATTAAAATTAACCATATTATAATTTTTTTTTAATTACTATTAATTATAAAAATAAAGAATGTCCATGTGAACAACTTAATTGTTGATCACCATATTATGAAGTACGATGTAAACCATGAGATTAATCTTTATCATTAACCATCAAATTACTAAATTTCCTATTTCATTCTAGATTGATGCATCCATCTACTTATTATTATATTATAGTGTAGTATGTGATTATAACTCATAGTAGGGATATATTTTCTTGTTTCCTTGACAAGTTTTAAGAGATTAATTAAAAACATATATCTTAGAGATGAATATTTAAACATGTGTTGAATGATAATAAGAGAGTGTGTTAACACATTGAGAGAGAAAACCTGATTTTATTTTGGTAAGGAGGATACCTTATCACAAGCCATAGATTTTACCCAATTATTTGTCATCTTTTTCAAATAGACAAAGATAGACATGCTCCCTCCCAGTACCCCTTTAAATGTAGTATAGTTTAAAATTTCTATGTTTTTGATATTTTTTAAGTATATCTTTTCAATTTTATCTAAACTTTTGTTGGAAAATTTGATATTTTAGAAATATAATAAATCCATTTTAATAAAAATGTAGTTTAAATAAGGTAAAATATCTTCCATTTTATAGTCACGTTCTATATAATTTTCAAAATATTTGTCTCTGAACCTTTTTAAGTCAACAAAACTATGGTGATTAAGAAACACTTCTTTTACTTTTTATTTTTTGAACATATAAATAAAATGTTAAAAAAATCTTATTAATAGCTTACCTTTCTAAAGTCTGATAGACCATATAAATTTTAATGGACGTTAATCATCATCCTCATTTACAATACTTTTTGGATATTTATACCTAAATTTTAATTTGAAATTTTTGAATTATATATTTTAGATAACAAGATTGCACAATTCAAATTTCCAATTCACCAACAGCTATGTTAACTTATTCTATGATATTTAAAAAAAAAAAAATCAAAAACATCAAAGATTTAATTTCATTTTTAAAATTATGATTTCTCCCAATATTATGTTAACTATTTCCTTGCATGAATTTTATATATATATATAAACAACTACAAAACTTTAAATCTCATACCTTCCATAAATAACATACTTATTTTGTACTTTCAATAAATAAATAATCTAAATGTATTTTGTGGTTTTCATGGAGGTTAGGTATTTATTATAACCTACTTATCATAAACCTATATCCACCTTTACTCTTACATCTACCAACGGCCTAGAGAGACCATGTAAATCACAAAATTTGAGGAAAGATTTGAAATTATAGTGATTTTTTATACTTGTAAGAGTTTGGTAAACCTTGAGTTAAGATGAATCTATGTTGGTTCTTAATAATAAAATCCATCTTAACTCTAGATCTACCAAGCTAGATCCATATCAAATCTAAATCCACTTCTTTTTCATTTCAAAACTTGAAAAAAGATCTCCACCTTGAAAGGTTTGATTCCTCTTAACACATGGTAAATTGGAGTTACGGATTTATAGTAGTTCTTAACAATATTATTTATATTTATATAAATTTCATATCTCTCTCTCTAGAGTCTACACACATTGTTGTTAATAAGAGATATAATCAAGTATATATATATATATATATATATATATATATATATATATATATATATATATATATATATATATATATATATATATATATTCTTTTATTATACAAAGCTATAAATTCTGTATCAAGAATATATGTATATTTATGCTGTAAGGCATTTTTATTTGAAAACAACTCTCCTAGCTGCCACTATGTTCATGTCTGAGCCATTGGATCAAATGTTAGATGATTGAAATGTTTTAAGCCATTAGATTCACAAGAAAATAGTTTTATATATATTTTTTATAATGTTAGTTTTTTTTTTCTTTTTAATAAGTTAGATTGAATTTTGGTTTTGGTGACTTTTAAGTTAAAATGTTGTTATTAAAAATTTGTTATAATTTTATATGTAAATGTAAATAGTTTTATATGTGTTTTTTATAGTCTTTTTTTTTTGCCTTTTAATAAGTTAAATTGAATTTAAGTAATAAAATAAAATAATAATAAACTATAAAAACAGCCCATGGTATTGACCCATGGTATTCATGTGGAATATAGTTTATTTAAAGGGGGAAATTAAGATGGCCTAGATCAATCTTAACTCTGGATCTACCAAGATAAATAATATATATCTAAACTAACTATTTAATAAAATTATTTTTAATTGTTTATAACCATTATTATTTTAAAATTTTACTTAATAAAATGTATCTAAATTTTCATATATTCAAATATACATAGTTTTTCTTGTTCTATATTATTTTTGTTACAACTATTTTATTATTTCAAAAATACAAGGTTTTTTGTTACATATTATTTATGTTACAATTGGTTTATTATTCATGAGTAGTATTTCTTAATATATAAAAAATTAAATTAATAATGAAAATTTTTAAAATATGTGATTTTTTTAAATTTCCAAATTATTTCATAGGACATGATTTATCTTGAACAATAATGATGAATGATCATAATTCTCATTTCTTAATTAACACTAAATTTACTTTTAATTTCTTAATTATAATATTTTGTAACTACATAATAGTTTGTAACTACATACATACTCTTTCGATTTTTTTTTGTTAATGAATATCAAATTTCTTCTGTTAATATATATATATATAATTGTGGCTAAAAAACTTACATGTTTTTTACTTTATAACCATAAACTAATTTCAAATTATATGATGTCAAACTTACTCAAGTTTTAATTTTGAAATTTTAAACAAATTTTTTCACTACATAATTTTAGCTTTTATAATTTTTTTATTTTTCAATTTCAAACAAAAATTACAAAAGAAAAAACCCACTCAATTCTTACTGTAGATTATAGTTTTACAAAATTGACACTATGTGATTAAAAATAGAGTAAGTTGAGACAACCCTAAATGGTTTTTTTGTAAATGTTTTATCATAACATTTCCCTCCATCCAATATATATTGTATAGTCTTCTAAAGAGAGAGTGTATTCTAGTTTATAACCTGATCCACAATCAAATAAAATGGCTAGGGATTTCACAAGCTATTAGTTTGTAACCTGATCCACAATCAAAGAAAATGGCTATGGATGTCACAAGTTATCATTGACACAACGATTTATTGAAGTTCTTAGCTAAAATGGATCCTATTAGATGCATGGTGGTGAGAAACACTAAAAATTTAAAAATAGATTGAAGTTCTCAGTTGAAACTGATCATATTAGATGCATGGTGGCCAGAGACACTAAAAAATTTAAAATAGATATCTGTTATGACATCCATATTGTCTACAAACCATCCAAATTTCCTATCTTATACAACAATTTCTAACAATAACTGCTCAATTTACTCTCTAATTTTTGAAACCCCCACCCATGTTTGGGAGATCACAGTGTGAAGTCAAATGTCCTATGGCCTTTTTAAAGGGTTCATAAACAAAACAGACAATGAGAAAGTCAATATCGTGGTATAATAACTGATTTTTAAATCACTGTGACAAAAAAATTCACATCAGCTCACAAAATATATCTAATGCTATAAGGATCTAAGGTGATAACAAAGTTTTGAATCATGATAACTAGGTGACAACCAAAACTAAGTTTTTAATTATAATATTTTGTAACTACATAACAGTTTGTAACTACATACATACTCTTTCGATTTTTTTTTGTTAATGAATATCAAATTTCTTCTGTTAATATATATATATATATATATATATATATATATATATATATATATATATATATATATATATATATATATATATATATATATATATAATTGTGGCTAAAAAACTTACATGTTTTTACTTTATAACCATAAACTAATTTCAAATTATATGATGTCAAACTTACTCAAGTTTTAATTTTGAAATTTTAAACAAATTTTTTCACTACATAATTTTAGCTTTTATAATTTTTTTATTTTTCAATTCCAAACAAAAATTACAAAAGAAAAAACCCACTCAATCCTTACTCTAGATTATAGTTTTACAAAATTGACACTATGTGATTAAAAATAGAGTAAGTTGAGACAACCCTAAAGGGTTTTTTTGTAAATGTTTTATCATAACATTTCCCTCCATCCAATATATATTGTAGAGTCTTCTAAAGAGAGAGTGTATTCTAGTTTATAACCTGATCCACAATCAAAGAAAATGGCTAGGGATTTCACAAGCTATTAGTTTGTAACACGATCCACAATCAAAGAAAATGGCTATGGATGTCACAAGTTATCATTGACACAACGATTTATTGAAGTTCTTAGCTAAAATGGATCCTATTAGATGCATGGTGGTGAGAAACACTAAAAATTTCAAAATAGATATTGAAGTTCTCAGTTGAAATTGATCATATTAGATGCATGGTGGCCAAAGACACTAAAAAATTTAAAATAGATATCTGTTATGACATCCATATTGTCTACAAACCATCCAAATTTCCTATCTTATACAACAATTTCTAACAATAACTGCTCAATTTACTCTCTAATTTTTGAAACCCCCACCCATGTTTGGGAGATCACAGTGTGAAGTCAAATGTCCTATGGCCTTTTTAAAGGGTTCATAAACAAAACATACAATGAGAAAGTCAATATCGTGGTATAATAACTAATTTTTAAATCATTGTGACAAAAAAAATCACATCAACTCACAAAATATATCTAATGCTATAAGGATCTAAGGTGATAACAAAGTTTTGAATCATGATAACTAGGTGACAACCAAAACTAAGTTTTAGCCACAAGAGAAAAATCACAACAACTCATAGAGTAAATTGATATTGCAAATGAACTGATGTTTGTGACACATCCGTAGGTGTTTCCATTCATAAATTTATTACTCATTTTGTCTCGAGATTGCTAGATAATGGTGAAACAAATACAATGCTAATCGAAGTGATCGAAAGAGGTATTCATGGCCAACTTGGAAAACTAGGAATGAAGATGCTTCTAATTTTCAATGAAGTAGTCTTCAAAAGTTCCTAGCTCTATTTTAATTACATAAATGTATTGAAAAACAACTGATAGTATTTACTTCAGTTGTTTTATTTAGATGTGTTGCAAGCTAATATTTATTGATATACAAGTTTTGCATCAAATTATTATGTAACGATTGTGACAATAAGTTTTTAAATTATTGCTCTTTAGCTATATCTTATCAGTTTAGTATGTTTTCAATCAAAAAGAGGCTTCAGATTAATGTCCATGTTTTTCTACGTGTGGTAAGATCTTGTTGTAGGTAAGATGTTTTCCCTACATGAAAAATATATAAATTTTTAATTTGAACTTGACATACAGATTGAAAAAAATTAAAATATTAAAAGGGTGACTTCATTTGTGTGGTCAATATTCTCATGGACAAGTTCCTCTACATCTCTCATTTCCTCATCATTTCCATGTACATCCACATCTATTTCAAGCTCTTTGTTTTGTACCTATACATCTCCTTCACACTCTCTATTTTTTACCTCCACATTCCTTTAGGCTCCCTATTTTCCTTTGATGCTCTTCTGTTTTATAGTAGATCATCATTTTTTTCATTTAAAATAAATACATTTTATAATATATTGTTTCACTAATATATATATATATATATATATATATATATATATATAAACAACTAAAAATTTGAACTAAAAATTTTAAGTAGGTGCAGGGTTTTTTATATTGATGCATCACACTATATTACATTTGGAGGTAAAGAACACTAGCACCCCTTCACTTAATGTGCCATAATGTGTTAAATCTCTATCCAATTCACCAAATCCATTTGGTTCCAACTTAGTCTTATTTTCCCAAAAAAAATATTATTATCATCAAATATATATCTTAAAAATACAATTGGCGCTTAGATATGTAGCTGAACTTGGAGTAAAGTCTATTTCTGTTAATAAAAATTCTCCTTATTTACATCTATGCTAGATAGATTGTACTTGAATGTATTTAAAATATCTTATTTGATCTACATGCTGATTTCATGTTTTTTTCGAAGGATTATTAATCACCAAAATATTTTCACCCAATTTCCTATTTCAATATCTATAACAAATTTTTTATATATGTGAACAATTTATGTTGGTTTACATATATGTTTTCACCCACAACTTCCTATTTCAATATCTATAACAAAATTTAACTCTTATAATCAATATCTTTGAAACCTCCACGACCTACTTCCATGGAAGCAAAATTTGCCTTCCATTCCTTCAGGATGGCTCCTTCTACTCAACAACTTATTTCATTATGTTGGTTTACATATATGTTTTCACCCACAATTTCCTATTTCAATATCTATAGCAAAATTTTGTCGCTGATAACTCTTATAATCAATATATTTGAAACCTCCATGACGTGCTTCCATGTAAGCAAAATTTGCCTTTCATTCCTTCACGATGGCTCCTTCTCTGCAACAACTTATTTCTTCTAGGTTACTATTTCCTATGCTATTGCCTTATGGCATTTCTTTTGCAACATATGGTGCAATTTATAGTTTTAATACTGTCAAAACATATATGTATATATATAATTTAGGAAAAAACTTTTAATGTAAATGTTGAATTTGTATATGTTTATTAATTAAATTTAAATATGAATTTTTATGGTTGTAAATATGAACCATTATTTTAATTTATATGGTTATATATATATAGTCTAACTATAGAGAATATGACGCTTTTTCAACTAATGCCAAGTAAGGTTGTGATTTTTTGTTCTTTAAAAAAAAAATTTGGATACATAAATGAATTAGTGAATCCACAGATTAAACAACTTAAACTCACGTTTTTTAAAACTTCTATCATATTTTTGGTTAAAATTAACTAGAAAAAATGACCCAAAAAAACTATTTTATCTATTAGTCATATATGAAATAATTTTATTTTTAATTATATGTTTATTAACTAAATTCATTAAATTGTTATATATATATATATATATATATATATATATATATATATATATATATATATCATTATTACAAATTTTGAACCTTTTTGAAGCTTACACTACAGATAATCCTCAAGTCCGCAATCTCATTCAGGGATGGGAGAGAGAATGCGGTCATAAAGAGGAAGAGATAGAAATACAAGAAGATGACATGGACTTTATTATTGATCCAGGGAATACTAGAGACGAATGCCCCTTTTCTACCAGTCTATTCAGACTTACTGGACCCTTAAATGTTTTCTGGAAAAGGCTATCACGAGCCTTCAAGAAGTGGGAGGAGACCCACATGTGGTTTCACATGTGGTATCAGTTCTGCAGGCTATTAAAAAGGAACTTCAAGACATTCGGGTTTCTCAGCATCATGCAACAGCAAAACTTGGAATAATTGAGAGGCAACTTCAAATGATGCACCAAGTGGACATGTCCGGTTCCAGTGTCAAAGACCTTTCACCGGTTGAGTCCTCGAATGACTAAATTACTGTTTCTCACTTTTGATGTTTCATGTTTTGAGTTGATTGCATTTATATTTACAGTTTTCTATCAAACTCTAGTAGATATAATACAATGGAGTTAATAGTTTATAAGATGAAAAAACACTTTCAATATTGGATGGCTTTTAACTCGTTAAGATGGCCAACAGTCCTGGTTTCCTTAGGGCAGGTAGAGACAATCATGTTTTGATATGTAAACCTGTTTATTTTTTAATAAATAGAAAAATGAAAAAGCAATGCTAAACTTTAAAAAAAAAAAAAAAATTATTATTATTATTATTATTTGTTTTAATGTGAGATCTATATCAAATTTTTTTTAAATAATTTTTAATTTTAAGATAACTAATTTAATTTAACTTAACTTATTATTTTTATTTTTATTTTTTAATTAAACAAATATTATACTTTATCATTTTTATTTTTATTATTAAATGTTTACTTACTCAATATTTAATATTTAAATATTTACACTTATTATCTAACACTCTAATAAGTCCCCAAATACACTGTATTACTCAATATTTAATATGATATGTAAACTTATTGCCTAATTCACTATAACAACTCCCCAAATATACTATAAAACCTCTGCCAGACAAACATGGTAACAACTCCCAAATTTACTATAAAACCTCCGGGCACGATACTCATAATTATAAATTTTTATGCATATCATAAGTGTTTTGATATTTCATTTTTACCAAACACAATGACAACATTTCAATACACGAGGATGCCTTCTGGTGTCAATTATTCCTTTGATATTTGCCATTTCATAAGATCTTACACACATGTTTGAACTCTTGTCAGCTAAAGTTGATGTTCTAATGTAATCCTTGAAAATAAATTCTTTGCTAACTACATAAACAGGTCAGTGACACCATAGGTAAGATCATTCTTCCAAGGAATAAATCTGACAACCCTTTCTCGCTTCATCACTTCTATTATTTTGGTAAAAAGCATCTAACAGATCAATGTCCCACACATTTCATTATTATTACAAACCCAGAAACGATATCACTAACCTAAAACACAATCCAATAACCTATATGCTTTTACAGATCAATTAAATTGCGTGGATCGCAATCTTCATGCCCGCAGCGCAATGGCCAGGAAAACCGCAGACGAAATAGTTCATACCCTTCTTCAATGCAACCTGGTCGTTTCCAGAGGTAAATCGTTTACTATTTCCTGTCACCTTGCAGCTTTTGAAGTCATTCGATCCCACCGCCACTACATCGTGTGCTCCGGGGGCATAGTTAAATTCTGTGCCATGCCAATCCAATCTCAATATAATTAGCAAACCGGAGAAAGCAGTTTATTCTAAAAATATTAAAAAAAATTACTTGATTCCGGATTTTAAGAATATTCCAGAATCAGATTAACAAAAAAATAATATTTCTTGATCTGATCAACAAAAACAAACATATTTTAGAATAACAATTCATTTGAATAAGCCAGTCAAATTCCAAAATATTTCTGAGATCAAATTGATCAAAGATATTTCAGAATCTGATCAACAAAAACAAATTCAAACAATTCACTTTGCTAGACCAGTCAAATTCCAACATATTTCTGAAATCAAGTTAATTGTTGATCAAAGATATTTCAGAATCTGATCAACAAAAACAAATTCAAACAATTCACTTTGCTGGACCAGTCAAATTCCAAAATATGTCTGAGATCAAGTTAATTCCAACAAGCAACCACCAAAAATGCTCAATCTAAAATATGAATAACCATCCTATTAATCAACCCAAAAACCTAAATAACAGTTACCTCTATTTTTATCTAAATTATCTTTTTTTCAAAAATATTTTAAATTTTGATCAGCTAAAACTAAGTCAAACAACTAACTTTGCTATTATCCATTAAATTCTAAAACATTTTCAAAATATACAATCCAGTAAATATTTTTAAAATATGCAATAGAATTAAATGCAACAAACATATACACCCCAAACCCTAAAATAAACCAATATAATAACCTACACAACACACTCAATGTGTCTCCGGCATTGAACTTGCCTTCAACATAGAACAGTTACCCTACTTTTATCTAGATTATCCTTATTTCAAGAAATATTTTAAAATCTGATAAGTAAAACAAGTTCAAACAACTGGGTTTGCTTTCATTCATCAAATTCCAAAATATTTTTGAAATAAATGCAACAAACATGTAAACCCTAAACCCTAAAATAAACCAATATAATAACCTATACAACACTCACTCAACACATCTCCAGCCCTGAACCGGGGAGCCTTGACCAGATAATTAGTTTTTGGCAAAGTCCATCCCCTAGAGCCACCAACTGTGTATATGACCCCTTCAACATGAGAACACTGGCTGACAAAAACAATCACAAGTGCAACAGCCAAAAGTAAGCCTGCACTACCTCCTCCCTTGGCCATTTTACCCACCTGGCAAATCACAAACACAACTCTCAGCTCTAACTCAAATGAAAAAGCAAAGGACACTACAATAATCTAGGTCTCATTAATCTCTCTATATATAGAAATGTAGATAACCAGAGACTGAGTGCCCAAATGCTCTGAGTCAATGCCTACCCTTAAAGTCAGCCGAGAAAAACTCAGACTGCACAGCCAAGTAAAACAGAAAGCACGAGGGAACGTGCTACCTAACTCAGATTTTGGGTTAAAGTAATTATAATGTATACATCAAACGCCAATAAATGTATAGCAGACAGAGTGCAGAATCCTCTACCTTATGAAATATAATAGTTTGGGAATTATTTTATCACTTTCATGGAGACGAACCTTCATGGAAATGGAGGGTTTTTATGGGTTGTTTAACCTGAACTCTGAATATGCAGCGCTCATCAAGGCCTTGGAAAGTGTGTGATTGAAGATTTCACGCCATTTGGCTTCATATCAGGAATTCTGCATCTGGATTCGGGTCTTTTCTGTTTTTCCTGTTTCGCATCTCTATGTAAGCCTGCATTTCACGGACGGAATCAATCAGAAAAGACATGCTTGCCTTTCACTCTCATCAGGGATTCGAGCTGACAGGATTTTTGGATATTCACGTTCGAAAATTGGGTTCATGAAATGTTGTTTTCCCGTGAATTGCATTATTGAGTTTAGCAACAAATGTGGCATTGACGGAGGCAATTATTGGTATTGGCAACAAATGTAGCATTATGTGGAGACAGAGTGTGAAGAGTATAAAATGCAAAAAGATTGCATTAATATATACTGTTAAGTCGACTAAAACACAGAGGAAGGCAACCATTACCTTCTGGTTTGTAATTTGAATCACATAAAATTACGTATTTCGTGTGTAATGTTTATTGGTTCAAAATTTCATGGGCTGTTGTGAGAATTTAGTTTAGGTCCCAATTCTTTTGATCAACCAGAAAAAATAATTTAATCATCGCACAAAAAATCAATATAATTGTTTTTGGAATTATGTGTAAGTTATTATATTTACTAGAGTAAAGAAATTGTTAAAAATATTTAAATTTTAAAATTTTTAACATATTTTTAAAAATTAATTGATTTTTTGAAATAAAAATTCAAAATAAATTATTTATAAAATGAAAAATATTGAATTGGTTAATTTTATTATATATATATAAGTTATTATTGTTGATAACAATAGGTCAAATTCTTAAGGAGAATATTGTTATAATGACTTTGAACTTTCTTGTTAATAGACTTTGTATCCTAATGTCCTTGTCTCTCAATTTCTTAAAAGTTCAAAGATAAATGAATACTATGTTGGGCTCTTTCTACCTCAACATAAGTCAATTGAAGAATCTCTTTAGTGTGAAGTCTCTAGCGTACACCTTCCTTTCACATGTACCAAAGTAATTTGTCAACCAAGGTAAACATGAGATGAGGGGCAATTATGACCAAATTCAACCTCCTAGGTGACCTTAAAGAAATTGAGTTGAAAAACAACCCTTGCTGACTTCCCCCATGTTCCACGGGACCCACCAAGAGTAGCCCAACCCCTCCAGGTGTCCATCCCTTGAGCCAACATGATTTTTCCCTAAGTTTTACCCCTAGTCGCTCCCTTGCCAAGGCCTCAGTGCGACTGGACACTACAAGGAAAAGACCCTTTAGCGGATGTTTTTGAGGAACCACAAAGAAAAATACCCCATACATCCATTTCTAGCGGAGGTTACTAGAGGAGGTTAGCGGGTAGAGGGTTTTTCGAATGTTTTCCTATCAGTGCTCTTATCGTTAAAACTCGCCCCAGTGCTCCCAAAAAAAGAAAGCACTAGTGCGAACAAAATCATTGGCACACCGGACACCATGCACTCCGTACACACCCGCCCAGTGAGTCATAATATAATAGAGCACCGGTGCCTTACAACTCGCCGCGCCGGTGCATTATAAAACACAACGCCAACACCGAAACCACCCGGTGCAGTAGATAGAAACCGCACCGATGCATCATAAAAAATGCTCCAAAACACAAACCGACCGGTGCGTTTGTAGAAAACAGTACCGGTGCGCCTATAAATAATGCGCACCGGTAAAGGGTTAAATTAAAAAATTATTTACGACAAAAAACCCAGATTTTTCAGTTTTCAAGTGCTCCTGAGCTATCAATTACCGGTGAGCACGATACCATAGAACGCACCGGTGTGCACCAAACATTGGTACACCGAACAGTGTGCACGAAGTACACACACCGTCGGGGCGTCTAATTACTGTAACGCACCGGGGCGTCAATACTCTTCCGTGCCAATGCATCATAAAACACCGCGCCAAAACACAAACGAGCCGGTGTGTTCTTCTCTAAGAGCACCGATGCGCCAGAAACCGCACACACTGGAATAGCGTTATATAAAAGAAAAATTAAGGCCAAAACATTGGTGCTTTGCAACTATTACGCACTAGTGCTTTACCATTATGTCGCCCCGATGCATCATCAAATTTTCGCGCCGAAACTGAAACATCCCGGTGCGCGGTTAGGGAAACGCCCCAGCGCATTATAAACAACGCGCCAAAATTGATACAGCCCGGTGCAGTTTTATTTAACTGCACCGGTGCGCTTATAAAACCCGGCGCACCGAAACAGGGTTAATTAAAAAAAAATTACGGCCAAAAAGCTTCATTATTCACTTTCCTTAGTGCTCCAGAGCTCTCAATCCCCGGTGTTATTTCCTTATTTCTGAGTCACCCTGACATCGGTGCTCTCATTGCACCCATTGCACGCACTGCTGCTCTGCATTGGCCACCAATCTCCAGCTTGCATTTTGAAAAACAGTGGAAAATTTTTATTTTCCAAATTTTACAGCCAATATGCCTCCTCAACGGCGAAATGTACAGGTATTTTTCTAGTTTTTCTATAATTAAGCCTTTTAGTGGATTAGAAATTGAAATAAACTTTAAAATAACCATTAAAAAATAAAAGAAAAAAATTGTCACACGGTACGCTCGAGCTATTCGGCTCGCACCGAATAGCAGTGCTACCTGTAAAATTTATAGGCAGCACTGCTACTAGTGCTAACGGTAACCTCACAGTTTCTGAGGCAGTGCCGGAAGGGGCCCCGAATAATTTTAAACTAAAAATAAAAAATAAAAAAGGCGGTGCGCTCATTTATCCAGGCACACCGTTGACCCCAGCAATCACAATGCGATGCGTTGACTTCATTTGCTGCCCCAGTTTATGTCATTGCACCACATTTTGCATTCCGAGAGGGTCAATGGTGTGGCTAGGTAAAAGACCGCACCGTCAACTATATCATTGTCATGAAGTCAGTGCGCTGACACGACTATATGCGTCGGGGTGTATATTTCAGTCAACGCATCGCTATTCTGAATTATATACAGTCCATGGTGCTTGAAAAATAGACATCTGCACCGAATCTGGTGCGGTTTGTTTCATAACGGGCCCCAAGGATGGTGCGCTAAAATATTAGGACGCACCGGCACCGGTGCGTGACTCTTTTTATGGAGCACCGACTTGTATGTTTGTTTTTTTTCAAAAAAAATTATATATGTATATTTATAAATACATTTATGTTTTAATAAAAAAAAAATATTTAATATGGCAATGATTCAAAGAGAACAGGAGCAACAGCAAGCAGAACAATATGACATGATTCGCCAATGGGAGGTGAGAGAGAGGGAGAGAGATAGATGCCCTCACCCTATTACTGCAGATACCCAGGAGATCCTTATGCAGGTAGGCCTCCTCAAGTTCTATGAGGAGGCTATTTCCGACCTGAAGGCCCATAGTGTGCTTTTGAGACATCTTATCGGCAGGTGGAATTCCCACCGACAGGCTTTTCAGGTTGGTCCTGACCAGTGGTACACACCCACTGAGGAGGACATTTATTTTATTATAGGACTATCGAGGAGAGGAGTGGATTTTCCCTCATTCCCAGACGTTCCAGCTGGTTGTGTAGTAGGGAGTCAATTAGTTTACTCCCAGAGATACATTAGAGCACATGTATTGTCTCCTTCAAAGTTTCAGGTACCTAGAAGTCAGTTACGTATAGGTGCTTTTGGTAGACAGGACATGCAGTGCCTCTCTATTATCGCTTCGATCATTTCGCACAACACCAGTGACGGGCAACGCATTAGTTGCTCGCTTTTATATTACGTTGATTCTTTAGTACAACAACCACGACTTGTCAGGTGGTCTGCCATTTTTTTGCGACAGTTTTGTATGGCCTTAGATAGATGTCGTGCTCATGCACAAGGGAGGGTCAACTTCCCTTTTGCTTCATAGTTGTTTTGTTTATTTTTTGAGAGGTTTCCAGAGATGAGACCTAGTTTTGTTCGACAGCGTCCTAGGCCGATGTTCGAGGCTCGGATGCGCATGTGGGGACAGATGATGCCCAAGAGGGGATACACTATGTTTCCAACGAGGATATCACATGATTCGCTGGACTTACTAGCCAGTGTTGGCGAGCTGCATCCCTTGGCCCATGTCCTTATGTTGGACTAGATTGGCAAGGGTGTCCCAACATCCTCTTCACTCCTAATGAGCCGCCAGATGATAGAGGTAATATTATTGTTTTATTTATATTTATTTTGACATGTTCTTTAACTTGTTTTTATTAAATTGTGTAATGAAATTGTCTAATTAGTGTTGTGTACTTGTATATATTTTGCAGACATTAGCTCTTTTGATGGCGATGAGATGCCGGATCCACCACATGATCCAGGTGTCGATCCTGATGATTACGATCAGGAGATGGCTGATGTGACGGAGGATGAGGCCGGTGGCACAGTAGAGAGACGTGTTGATCCTGCGCCTCATGGTGCACCGATACTGCCTTTTGCTAGGCGTGGTCGACCTGAGACCAGATACTGGATGGAGTTGGGCAGCCAAATCTGTGGATTTATTTCAGATGCGGTCATAAGCCCCGCTCATTACAGAGAGATACAGAGTGATGATAAACTATTACGGATGTGGAGAGGCATGTCGCGTGACATGTACGGCCTGATGTGGCATGTCGCAGGAGCTACAATAGTTGTTATGCGACTGAGGAGGATTTTTCGTAGCTATAGGCGTAGTCAAGCTGTGGCACGTGATGGACAGTCCGCCAACAGTGACTCAAATGCATCTCGTGATCGTTCACCTCGCGACGCGCCTGATGACCAGCATGAGGCTCCACTGGTAGCATCTGACACTAATCATCATGGAGATGAGGCTGGACCATTGGCCACGTCCAGTCAGCAGCCTGTAGCAGCCATCATGAGTACTAGTCACGATCATCATGAGCAAGCTGGACCATCGACTATCGAGGTTGCAGTACTATTGACTGTGCAGGCCTCCACTACTATTGCGCCTCAGATTGATCATGTTGTACTACCACCAGTGGATGCATCCATCAGTACTAGTGATCATCATGATCATGAACAGGCTAGTCGACCATTGACTGTCGAGGCTGCACCCAGCTTTACTGAGCATGTTGCATCCACTTGTACTAGTGTTATTGATGTTGTTATACTACCACCAACGTCTTATCCATGACATTTATATTACAGTTGTATATTTTTAACATTATTCAGTTATATATATATATATATATATATATATATATAGTCCATGTATTTTATGTTCATGTTGCAGTTGTACTTAATTTTCATGTTGATGATCATCATGATGTGGCGCATATTGTTAGTCATGTTAGATATGTTCATTTAATGTTTAGCTTGCAGATAGATGTGTATATGTGATAGGCACATGAGTTATTTGACATTATTTTGAGATGTATATTTGATGTTTGTGTTGTGATGATGTTAATATATAATGTTAATTTGATGTTAATTGAATGTGTTTATTAGTCGAATATGATGTTTGTACGATGGTTATCATGATCGTGATGATGTTTATTAGTTAATTTAATATTATTAAATGACCATGATATTTATTAAATATTATGTAGTGAATGTAATTGTAATTTAAATTTTAATTCTATGTAAAATTGTAAAATTGTATTTGTATTTGTACTAATTGTAATTTTAAGTGTAATTGTATGTAAAATATTTATTAATGTAAAATTTTAATTGTAATTGTAATTCTAATTGTATGTAAATTTCACAAATTGTAATTGTAATTTTAATTGAATTGTATGTAAAATATTTGTAAAATTGTAATTGTAATTGTAAATTTAATTCTATGTAAAATTGTAAATGTAATTGTATTTGTAACTGTAATTTTAATTGAATTGTCTGCAAAATATTGTAAAATTGTAATTGTAATTGTAAATGTAATTATATGTAAAATTGTAAATGTAATTGTATGTAAAATTAAAATTCTAATTCTAATTCTAATCGTAATTCATGTATGTGAGATTAATGTAAAATTGTAATTGTAATTAATGTAATTGTATGTAAAATTTTAATTTGTAAAATTTTAATTCTATTGATGTGAAAATTTTAATTGTATTAATGTGAAATGATTTTATTGAAATATTTAAATTTGTAAATTTGAAATTAATTGTAAAATAACAAATCTAGAATAATACGAATTTTTGTAACATAAAGTTTAGAAAATAATGAAAATAAATTCATGTACTTTATAATTAGCATTATTTTATTATGATCTTACATACAACAACAAAAAAAACTTTAAAAAGTTTTGTGCGCTTATCATCCTAACAGGCCCCGGTGCATCGTATTAATACAACGCACTAGTACGTGACATTTCTGCACATCGGAAATGAATAAACGCAAATAAAAAAAACGCAACTCTATTTTGTTTAAGTTAAAAAAAAGCAGCGATTTGAAAAATGGGTGGAAAAATATTTTCGAAAATCTAATTTGATAAAATAATTCTTTAAATACTAAACACTTTTCATTATTTCACTATTTTTGCTAAAAAAAATTAGCCAGATTTTTGCAGGAGACAGACCTGGAATAAGAGAGCACGAGGGCACTATGGATGGTGAAATGCATTCGAACAGAAGTATTCAGACAATCAGAAACCAAAACTCTGGTGATTCAAGCCCGTTATCATAGAATTTCAAACCATTTCGTGATTAAATTTAATATTTTTTTTTACTTTTTTTCTGCAGTTTTTTTATTTTTTCCTGCAGTTTTATCCATTTTTACCCTGACCTCTTCATTTTTATTTTTTTTCCCATTTCTTCTCCCTGTTTATGTGATTTCAAAATTAGGGTTTTTCATTTTAGATTGACGTCCAACTCACGGGATGAATTGCATAGTCGGATCCCAATCCATTCGACCATTGCGTGAATTTTTGAAAAAATGGATTTTTATTTATCGGTGCGCCCTGCGTACGCCACCGCATCGGTGCTCTGTATTATTACAGCGCACCGCGCAAGTTCTGTGTCGTAAAAATTTGAAAACATTTTTTTAAATCCGTGCGCCAAATCTGAAATAGGGCACTGGTGCTCTCTTTAACTAGAAAGCACCATACAGTGTATTACACCATTTTTGCGGTGCGTTTATAATACCCCATGCACCGTTAGATCTATTACATTTTTTTTTTTATGCATTTATAATACCGAACGCACCGTACGGTGTATTATATTGTTTTTCGGTGCGTTGTTAATATATCCACGCACTGGCGGCGATGCGAATTTCATGGAAGGCGCACCGGTGTCTCGAGATTTATTTTCTACCTGAAAAGTTGAGAATTTATTTATAAATATATTAATGAATGATATGCTACAGGTTTCAGATTGATAAAGAAATGATTGACAAGTTATCAAGTAACAAAAATACTATTAACGCATCAAGAAAAGCAAAAAAGGTAAGTTCTTTGTAAATTCTTTATAAAAAATATTATTTTTGAAATATATGTAACTTTAACTAATATGTATTGTTTATTGTGTATCATGCAGAGCCACAAAATGACGAAGCTCGATATGATTATTTATGATCTACGACCAGAAGAGCGTAAAAATTTAATGGAAAAATTGCAAAAAGATGAATCAGGTGAATGAAACAATACTATCGATCCAATATGAGTTTCTTTTTTTAATTATCATTAATAATATACTTAAAATTATTAGATAACATGTGTCAAATAGTCTACTAATTCACATCTGTTTAATGTTATACAGGGACCAACAACTCATAAAATGAATGTTGTTCTAAGAAAAGAAAAAAAAAATAGAACATGCAAATGAAAATGAATTGCTCCTTGGCTCATTTGGAGTGGTGTTGGAAGTTAACAAAAGGGGGAAAAAATTTTACAAAATTTTGAGGGATCTAGTGGAACGAATACAACAACGTGCTTCAAATGTAATATGTAATCATTGAATTTTTCAATCATTAGGTACAATAAATAAACAATTTAGCATTAAATATTAATTCTCAAGAATTTTCTTGCAGAAAAGAAAAGAAAATGGAACCCATTCAGCACATAAAACAGGACGATAAGGAAGAAAATGATTGATCTCTAAGTTTGTGAGTAATTGTTACTTCCTTATAACAACTTAACTAGATTTAATTTTTGTATTTTTTAAGTTGTTTTACAAAAATCATCATTGAATGTCTTCAAACAGGTGCTAACATACAAAGAAGAACCATCAGACGAATTGATTGAAATTGGGTAAAATATGGGTTGTGAGTATATGTTGGCATATCAGAATTTAATTGTGGAATTTGTAAGCATCTATCAATCTTGTTTTAATTAGCTCCATCTATAATTAATAGAACAAAAACATCCTTTATATTAAATATATGATTTGTTATGGGGTATAAAACTTGTAGGAAACAAAGTATGGAAGTCCGCCAACAGATGAAATTTTGAAAGATGGCATGGTACATGGTTTTGAAAGAATGTGTATAGTTTATGAGTCAATTGTTGCTATGGTACGTCATTTTTCTTTTCGATTTACATTGATGTATATTATTTAATATTGGAATTTTCATTATTCTCACCAATATATATACACTCATTTCAGTTTATTTTTATGTTTGTAGATGGAAAGTGAAGAAGAAGAAAACAATCAACGTCGTGAACACAAAATTCCTAAAAATAACCCAAGTCATGGAAGTAGCTCTAGCAGTGATAGCAGTTCAAGCGAATAATGATGATCAATATGTAATTTGGATATCAAAGCAAGGCATTTTATTTTTTGAAATATGTCTGTGAAATCAGACATTTTGTTTAATGTAATGGACATAGTGTCCTAATTGAAAGACAAAGGGATACGAATAATTGTCCCATTTTGTATGATAAAGACTGTCTTATTCATATATATATATATGTGTGTGTGTGTGTGTGTGTGTGTGTGTGTGTGTGTGTGTGTGTGTTTTAATTTATTCTATTGCATTCTCCATTGTCGCTATTGCGTTCTCCATTGTCGTTCTCAAATGCACTAATAAAAATTTAATTCATATGAATATTGTTATAAGATATATATGTGTCGACTTTTGATGAATAATGAATTTTAAAAAACCACAATAATTCTGATATGACATAACAAATTAATCCAAACAACACATTCAAATGCATTAATAAAAATGTAATTAATATGAATATTTTTATAAGATGTGTCGACTTTTGATGAATAATGAATTTAAAACAATCACAATAATTGGACTGTCAGAGGTGGATGTTTCTAAAAAAAAAAAATGAAAACCGGTGCATTTATGTGTCTATACGCACGGTGCGTTTATGATTCTATGGGCACCGCACTAATACCGATTCCAGTTATAAATATCGATGCGTTTGTGTGATACTGCACACCGAGGCGTTTATGTATCTATAAGCACCGGTGCATTTGTAGATGCCATGTGCATCGCACAAATACCGATACCAATTATAAATCTCGGTTCCTTTCTGTGATACGAAGCACCAGTGCCTCATAAACATACACGCACCGGTGCGCTTATATGACCTATGGGCACCGCTCAAATCCCAAGACCAATTAGAACGACCTCGTGCGTTTTATCACCAACACCAGGCCCGGTGTTGTTGTTTTCCTTAATAGCCCGGTGCATTCTCCTTCGACCACCCCAATGCGCTGTCTACCGATACGCACCGGTGTGTTAAAACCTCATAAGAGTGCCGATGAAAAAACATCCATAATAACCTCCGGCTACCCATTTTTTTTAGTTGTGTTGAATTTCTATTAAAAGTTCCGCGAAAACCTCCGTTACCAAAAAAGGATGTGGTAGCATATGTTTTTCTGACAATTTTGGCCAATTTTATAACATTAAAAACCTCCTTTATAACCTCTGCTAGAGGGCCTTTTCCTTGTAGTGTATGAAGCTCAAATCCATTCATGAGAGGAATCCCTCCCCCTATTCATGGAACTGAAACTACCTCCATTTCCCTATAAATTGAGCTCATGTTTTAGTCTCAAGGGTAGACATACATATTAGTTATTGAAGAATTTCCTAAGAGAGCACACTCTCTATATTAGCCATTTTTTATATGAGAATGATTACACAATCATGTCCATAACTTCATGCTAGTTCAGAGAGAAGAATACTTGTCAATCTGAGGAGGAACGATTGTTCAGGGCCCCGGAAGAACCTGTATAACATCAAGGCAAAAGGTTGTAAGGTTACTTCTTATTATACAAGTTAATACAAATGGATTCCATTTTCTCATTGAATTGTTCATGTATCTATTTGAGTAATTCGATTCTTAGATTCCTTGATCACTAAGATAGATTAGTGTTTTCTCGATTATTATATCTTGGAGGTGATTTTAATCCTTTTATCTGTCTTTGATTGTAGGTTTCACATGCTGAAGTGACCTCTTTTGGAGCAACTGGATAGAAGATTTCGCTAAGCATTGGACTTCAGGTAGGGGCATGTCCTTGTACTTTGTTATTAATAATTCTGAATCACAAATGATCTACAGAAAATGGTTTATATTTGGTTGTTTATTTCTATATATCCTTAGGATACTAGGGAGATCATTCTTTTCCGCAAGAAGGATTTATCCGTGTAACAAAATGGTGACTCTGTAATATCCTAAAATAGGGAAAATCTAAAAAAATAAGAATATCTGAATATATTCTAAAGTTGGAGCTTCAGAAAACCAAGCACATAGTGGTGTAAATTAGCTCATAAGATGTAAAGGAAAATCTACCCAGAAAATGAATGATCAGCAGCAAGAATATGACCTATACACTCCTTCCAAAGTGGGGAAATGCAGCAATATGGGTCATAAAATGAATATCTTCATAAAATAATGCTATATACATGAGAAATGTGACTTGGATCCCTTATTTTATGCAATACACAACTCCCATCCAAAATTGGAGCAGAAAAAAAAAATCCCTCTAGCCAACATAAACAGATCTCCCAAAGCCAATATGACTCAAATAAGCCCAAAGCCCATAGCTTAACTCATACAGAAAGGACTGAAGCATGTACATCATTATTTTATTAAGGTTTTATGCAGAAAATAATGAGAAATAATAGATCTGGAGTCTACAAGCATCCAATGGCTAAGAAAATGGAGATTCCTTCCTCTTTATACATAATAAGCATAACTCGGCAAGGGTTTCAAGAAAGTACAATGTATAAATGAGCAGAACTGTAGATCTAGATCTGGAAAACATAGTTATACTGCAAATTTGTATAAATATAGCTGAAATATACAAATAACAGAAGAAGAATGCTATACAAAGCCTTCCGGGAGAAGGGTTGGCCCTTCCTCCAAGAAACTAGCTCAGGATCAAGGGTCTTGACCCTGCTACTGCAACACTAGGAAAAATAACGTAGTTTTTACAAATGATTGTGCAGTATATGATGTAGAAAGATTTGGCCACATGCCAAGATGTAAAATATGCTCAGAAATCTCTTGTACAGATATTGCAAAGAAAGGGGAGCTCCCTCCTCTGAAAGATAAGCTCGGAAGTTGGTGTTATGAGTCTTCCACTGCAACATCCTGCAAAACAACGTTCCCTGCTATAGGAATAACACTGTAGCTGAAGGAGGATGCTTGGCCTCAAGCCTGGATGTGGAAAAATGAAGAAAAATGCTCCTACAAGAGATCTCTCAAGGAAGGAAAAGGAATCCTTAAGCAGGAATGCCTTGTGCTAAACAGCATTGCATACTCAACTCAACAGCTGAAGAATACTCAATAGTCTAAGTAGACCAAAATCAATAATCCATAAGTTAACCTTAAATGTCTGCCATCTTCCTCCTTATAAGGTTTGTGAGCCTCCTCACCTTGGGTCCCACCCATTAGGGTTTCCAACACCACATGATCACTTTCCCTCCAAAACTGTGTTTTAGCACCATCAAGGCTATTCCTCCATACTGCACTATTGACCTAGTCAACTTGACTAAATAAACATGATTCCCTTCATGTTCATACATGGAAGGTGCAAAATACAGCTACTAGGATGTCCCCTTTTCATACCAAGAGGGCTTTTATGCTAATACAAGATAAGTATGGGTCTCTTTCCCCCATTTATTCACCTACTAAGTGCAAGAATCAAAATTTAATATTCCTTTTAGTTGCATGCTAATTTTAGGAATATTACAGTCCTCCCCTCCCAAATGTTGCTTGTCCTCAAGCAACTGCAGGGATAGAACTGGAAAGTATCCTTCCCTCTTCTTGTAGCATCCTCATATGATGAGCTCTCCCAAGGAATAATATGTTGTCACAACAATGAAACTCCATAGTGCCTCTCCCAAGCATACAAATTAGCATTTGGTGTACGTTCCAAATGGCTATCATCATGCAAAAGTAAAATACTCAAGGAGACAACTATGTACTGTCTAGAGGTCCTCTCAAGGCATGGAGTTTGAAATGCATGGGAAAATTTCATTCCCAAGTGAAACCTCCACCCCCAAGCTATCATCCATACAAAATGAGTCACCCTCCAACATGGAAACTCATGAAAAATCCCCTCCACCTTTGGCTCATGAATTGTAGGTGGGCTGAATAGATGAACATCATAGGCAAGAGGGCCTATCCCACGTTGTCCACCTCTCCACTTATGATAATTGTAGTGGGCATGCTGATCTTGGGCTGCAACATGGTTGCCCTCAAGTGGCAATAAGAAGATTGAATCTCCAAGGATCCTCTCTCCAATGTCATGAGCCATGCTAAACCAAACCATCCCATACAAGATGAATGGCACATCATCACCATATGGCATCCAAATCAGAGAAATTTTGAAGGTTGTGTGCAAGTTTGGATGGTACAAATGGTTTCCCAAGTGGATACTGCGCAGTCTCCCCAACTGTTGTTTGAGAATATCATGTGGCAAGTGATCCTTCAATAAGTTACAAGTTGTGCATGTTTGCTCCTCCACCATGGGGTAGTAAGCAGCAATGGGTATCAGTTGTACATAATCAAAATAACAATAAAATTGCCCAAATTCATGTATAGATGGGATAATAACATTTCAAATATTGGCCCTAAAGTGACCATGAGACCCAAAAATACTCTTGCTCTCTTGTGGAGCAATGCACTGTTCATATATGGTGAGAAGATACAAATACTCAATGGAGTAATCAACAAGTACAAAAATGCATTTATTACCATACATAGTGAGTAGGCTGAAAGTGAGGTCCCTGAATGAGTCCTCCCATGAGGATCTCCTCATAAAAATCTACAAAAAGAAGGGATACATACTCTTCTTGGAACACTCCATCGATAAGAACATACTCCCAAGTGACAGCGTTGTAGGGCTTAGTGATAAGGCTTTTGTCACTCCATGACTCCTCCCTTTGACATTCCATATGCCAAAGCCATCCACTATCATGCTGCTAGGGGAGAGGATCTTCTTCCTATAGGGAAGCCCCTCATGATCCTCCAATGCTAAAGGGTAGCCTCCTTGCACATTGAATGTGCCTTCCTCCTCTCTGGAAATATCATGATAAGTATGGGATAAATTCTACCCATACTCTCCCAAGTGTAACCACAGCAACAAAAACTCTTGTTGCTCCCTCATCTCTCCCTCATACAAGCCATATAGTAAGATCATGAAGGTTGTCTTGTATGATGCCCCATACAAACAAGTCTTACGTTGTTCTATCATATGGGTGTCATGCCATGCCTCCATCCACCACATACCTCCTGAAAAAGGGTATGACCCAAGATGGCCAAGCTCTCTCAAGAGTAGCCAGCACATCTTTGCTTCTTGCTGCCCTGTGTCATAGATATGCAAGTGGCTCACCAACCTCTTGCTCTCCATCCACCTCCATTCATCCAAATATGGATGCCTCCAATCATTCTCCCCCTTGGTATCTTCCCAATGAAGACTACCAATCTCCCAAAGCAGATATTTCTCCTTACACCTCATGGGAAGTTGAGATGTAACCCCTTGGAGATCTTTTAGAGAATACCTCTCATCAATGATCCTCTTCAATCCAGAAGGATCCAAGTGTGTTGAAAGTAAAACATCATCCGAAAGTGGCACAACACTCATCATGCCCTCCAAAATCTTACACCCTAACCCCTAATGTTGCATGCAACTCAAAAAGGGTGCAATGGAATGAATTTTTATTCCTCCTTTGATCAAACCAAGGTTGCACAGCGCAATGCAAGCTTGTTACACATCAACAATGTGTTTTGATCCTTGACCATGTGAAGACAAATTTCCAAGGTTTCCCATAAGATTTTCTGAAACGATAGGAAATGGAAATATATGCATACCTTGGTGAGTCTTGGGAACATCTTGTATGGTTGCAAGAATTCCTCCCTTCAATGTGTTGACTAATCCAATTGCTGATATGGATGGCTGCCCCTTCATGAATGTGACAGCGCTGATAAAAGTTTCCTTAAGTGGTGATGAGGACTCCTTCTTCTCCGATCTCTCACTGTCAAATCTTTTTATCACCCTTTGAGTGAAATCTGCAAAAGTAGATACTCTTGCATGACTCACATGGCTGAACCACCACGTTCTTTCCTTACCCTCCAAGTGCAACGCTGAGATCTCCATAGCCTCTTTTTCCACTACTGGATGTAGTAGGAAAAATGCTTCTAACTTCATCACCCAAACTCTTGTTGTACGTATGGGTGACCCATCGAAAGTGGACAATAAAAACCTATTGCCCTTCATCATCCTATTGCTGCATGGCCTCCTTTCTTCTTTCAGTTGGATAAACTGAGGAAGATCTAGAGTCTCTTTGAAAGCTCTAGGTTGGCACTTGTACTCTGCTAAATATCCACTCAAGATCTCATGTTCTAAGTGGTCTTCTTGATCTTCACTCCCTCTATGAGATTATGAAGTGCATGGGTCTTCTTCTTTCTCTTGAAACCTTCTAGAGGTCTCACTGCAGCTTTCTCCTCCTTGAAACCCTCTTGGAGTTCCATTGCATCTTCCTTCTTTCCTCTGTTTGACCTCCTTGGAGAGGCTCTTCTTAGATCTGAAAATGGATAAGAGTAATCTCATCCTCTCCATCATTATGATCCCCTCTTCTTATTATATTTTGGATTGGATCTAAAATCCACAAGCTGATCCAAGATAGCAGCTCCGATACCATTGTAATATCCCAAAATAGGGAAAATCTACAACAATAAGAATATTTGAAGATATTCTAAAGTTGGAGCTTCAAAAAACCAAGCACATAGTGGTGTAAATCAGCTCGTAAGATGTAAAGGAACATCTACCCAGCAAATGAATGATCAGCAGCAAGAATATGACCTATACACTCCTTCTAAAGTGGGGAAATGTAGCAATATAAGGCATAAAACGGTTGTCTTTAGAAAATAATGCTATATCTATGAGAAATGGGACTTGGATCCCTTATTTTATGCAATACACATCTCCCATCTAGAATTGGAGCAGAAACAAACCCCTCTAGCTAACATAAACAGATCTCCCAAAGCCAATATGACTCAAATAAGCCCAAAGCCCATAGCTTAACTCATACAGAAAGGACTGAAGCATGTACAACATTGTTTTATTAAGGGTTGATGCAACAAAGAATGAGAAATAATAGATCTGGAGTCTACAAGCATCCAATGGCTAAGAAAATGGAGATTCCTTCCTCTTTATACACAATAAGCATAACCCGGCAAGGGTTTCAAGAAAGTACAATGATAAAAGAGAAAATATGCAGATATAGATCTAGAAAATGTAGTTATACTGCAACTCTATATAAATATAGCTGAAATATACAAAGAACAAAAAAATAATGCTATACAAAGCCTTCCGGGAGAAGGGTTGGCCCTTCCTCCAAGAAACTAGCTCAGGATCAAGGGTCTTGACCCTGTTACTGCAACACTGGGACAAATAATGCAGTTTCTACAAATGACTGTGAAGTAGATGATGTAGAAAGCTTTGGCCACATCCCAATATGTACAATATGCTCAGAAATATCTTGTACAGATCTTGCAAATAAAGGGGAGCTCCCTCCTCTGAAAGATAAGCTCGGAAGTTGGTGTTGTGAGTCTTCCACTGCAACACCCTGCAACATAACGTTCCCTGCTACAGGAATAACGTTGTAGTTGAAGGAGGATGCTTGGCCTCAAGCCTGGATGTGGAAAAATGAAGAACAATGCTCCTCCAAGAGATCTCTCAAGGAAGGAGAAGGCATTCCATTAGGGTTTCCAACACCACATGATCACTTTCCCTCCAAAACTGTATTGTAGCTCCATCAAGGCTACTCCTCCATACTGCATTGTTGACCTTGTCAACTTGACTGAATCAACATGATTCCCTTCCTGTTCATACATGGAAGGTGAAAAATCCAGCTACTAGGATGTCCCCTTTTCATGCCAAGAGGGATTTTATGCTAATACAAGATAAGTATGGGTCTCTTTCCCCCATTTATTCACCTACTAAGTGCAAGAATCAAAATTTAATATTCCTATTAGCTGCATGCTAATTTTAGGAATATTACGAACTCCGTCGGGGAATAGAACTTAGTTTTCCTCTTTATTTTTTAGTTTGATTTTTTTATTTTGATTAGTCTTAAACTGGGTTGGGTAGATAACTTATTAGAATCCCTGAAAAGTAAATCTGAATTTTTATTTTTCTGTGTTTTTCCTGGCCTCTGTAGTTTTTTTTTAAAGATAGTGTGGTAGCCTCCGCAGCTTTTAGTTCATAATAGTGCGGTACCGCACTGTTGTCCATTAAAACTTGCAAACTTGTGGAAATTTTTTGAAAAATTAAGAATTCTCCTTTCAGGAGCCATATTACCAGATTCTCTGTGTTTGTCCTAGCTTGTATTGACTGTCAAATTCTTATGTTTGAATTTCTTTCAGCAATTTTTGTGTCTGAGTGGTTTTTCATCTGATTCTTATAAGTGAGTGTTTTCCCTACATTCTTGCTACTCTATACTAGAAACCATCATATACTTTAGCTGACTGGCATGCTATTGTTTTCTTGTTGAGCCATTGAACTTGTTGCAACCTTTCCTTTTATGAAAATTGAGTTTCATTTTCATTTGAAAATTTAGAAGGGTCTTAAGCTTGATAAGACCTGAATGTCACATTCAACCATTGTTGGATGTTTTGATTTTTGCTAAGATAAGCAGAAATTCTTCTTGGTTTGATCACAAACTAAGAAAAACGTCCTCCAACTTTCTAGATAGAAGTCAACATTAGGGTCTTTTCTTTTGGTTTTGAATTTTATGTTTTTAGGAGTTTTCGATAAGGTCTTCTTTTTGGAAAGAGTTTGTTAAATGATAGTAGTTTTTTTATCTGATTGATAAAGGATTTCATTTCGAACGAGCAATTGATCGTCATATGAAATTGAGTTCTCAAATAAATCGTCTTCTTTTCAAGGATCTTTGTTTATAAGAGAAAGAATTGGTGCTTTGAAAGTTATCTAAATCTCTCAAATCTTTCCTTTAGATAGATTTCATTAAAAAGAAAAGAGTTGCACTTTCAATATAGATGCATTTAGCGTATTTTTGAGTCGGGTCATTAAAACATCATTGAAGTTTCACTTCCATACCTTCTGTCTTAAGAAACAACCAAAATAAAAACAACGCTTTGATTAAAATCAATCTAGATATTTTTACATTTCTAGGGCTCTTTTCCACCAACATAGCTCAGGCTAATGTCTTGGAACAGGTTGTAATTAACATTCCAAGGCAGCTAAAACAAACAAGTAGCAATATTGTTGTAGGAAAAATCCAATTGTAGCATGTATGCTCTGGGAAGCTCTTCTTAAAAGAGTCAAGCACGAGATCATGTTCGAACCAGTGAGGTAATCATACCTATCTCATTGGGAAAGATAGTAGATGTGCACATATTAAAAATGATAAACCGCAAATAGACCATTATCGAGGAGCCTGGGGTCACTTGTCGGTAAACCTTGGATTATATCAAGGAGCCTTCAAGGGGATTGAGCTAGTTACTCTGCCCTTGCGTGTATATCGGATCATAGACTGTTCCCCCAGGTATATTTGTTGCCGTTGGTGACCTTTTTTTTTCTTTTCAGAAACGATTATTGAATTATATTAGAGGCCTGGCCTAAATGCCAAAATTCAAATTACAAAATGTGGAAGCAAAGCCCAGAGTGCCTCACCAACTAGAAGAATCATGGCGCTTATGCTTAAATTCCAACTATTTTTACATGCAACTAACCTGTTCAGAACAAGATCAAATGCATTAAAAATACCTGTTTCATGATAAATAAATAAAATGAATAAAAACATAGTCACAACAATAAATATGATTTGTAAATTATCAAATTACTAATAAAAGGAGTTTTACTATTCATTTTTTACCATTCAAAAGTTACCATTTGCATTTTGGAACTCTGAACCTGTTTTTGCCCCCGAACTTCAGCTATTGATTGGGTGCAATTGGTAAGAATGTTTTGAATGCCCTCTGCAAGAGCACATGTCGAATGCCCCCTGCAAGAGAAGATGCCCCCCAAGCTTCATTTCATTCACCTAAGTAGTTTACTGGTTACTAATAGCTAGATGGAATGAAGGTTCATTTACGAGATCAATTGGAAGACTCGTCGTAATTAGGAGAGGATTTGTTTCATTTTTTAACGAGCTTGACACATGAAAAGAACTATGCGCATGACATGTTTCATTTTTTAACGAGGTTGACACAATAAAAGAACCATCCTCATGACCTGTTTCATTTTTTAACAAGGTTGACACAGTAAAAGAACTATCCTCATGACCTGTTTCATTTTTTAACGAGGTTGACACAGTAAAAGAACTATCCTCATAGGCACTTGTTTCATTTTTTATCGAGGTTGACACAAGAAAAAATAACTATCCTCAAAGGCACTTGTTTCATTTTTTAACGAGTTTGACACAAGAAAAAAGAACTATCCTCAAAACCTGATTCATTTTTTAACGAGGTTGACACAATAAAATAACCATCCTCGTAACCTTATTCATTTTTTAATGAGGTTGACATAGGAAAATAACCATCCTCATTGTGCAGTTGGACTAGTAAGTGTGCCCTGGAAAAGATGTATTCTAACGAAGTCATAATTTAAGGAGCTTGATGAGCACCACAAATGATAAGTTATAACATGCGTTGACGGGTCTTCTCTAGGGTTTTCATTGAATTTTGGAATTTCACAAGGTAATTTATGTGAAATCACTGGCCACCAAGGGGAATAACTGATGGGACCAGCTTGATATTGCACTGAAGATATTAATAAAGGATCAAGTCGTTCAGTACTCATAAGGGAGGAACCAAATAGGATTCCAAATGATGGCACGGGTGAAGTCAATGGACAAAACATCGAAGTTGAAGCAACAGTAGATGTTGTCGCAACTGAAATAGATGGTTCAGTCTGGGATGTTATCTCAACCATGGTCAAATGACCCAATGTATACCCTATAGAATCTATGGGAAATCAAAGTGAAATAGGATCAACAAAAGCAGAGGAAGGTGATTGAGGAAAAGAGTTGTACAGGTAAAGCTCCTACCGAAAATGAGTTGGAGTTAAAGGTGTCTCGTCTTGTGGTATTTCTTCAATCGAAATCAAACCAGGTGGAAGAACTTTGCCATCATGCCCGAATTATATTTCAGGTGGTTGACTGCATGATATGGGAGACTCAATGGCTACAATAGATTGTGGAGTGACCAATACAGAAACAACTTCCGGTTGTTCGACTTCGGGATCAAGATTTTCTCCACTTAGGGCATATAGAAACTGAAATATAAGGGGATGATTGTTGGAGAGGTAAATCCCCTCTGCGGACAGAGGCGATCCCTACTAGCCCAAATTGGGTCTAGCAACAACCGAGTCACGCTAAGACGCAGGTTCCTAGTTATAAAAGACCAAGATGCGACAAGAGGCCTACCTTAAGTCCTACGCTACTGTTGCTTGCATAGAAGATGGCGCTTTCGTCCTTCACTTTGGCAGATCACAATTCACCCGCTTAGCACGTTCGAACACCTGCACGTACACAAAGAAAAAACAACACACAAGTGTAAAACCTAATACATGCAACTATGTATCAGTCAGAGAAGATACAATTCATAACATAGGACATGAACATATGAATGGAACCATAATCTAAGTCATTTATTATTAATCACAACAAAGAAAGATACAACCTAAGCTCTGACGTTGGATCTTCCTTTGGCGGGTCGACAACGGAGTACGTCTCGATAAAGCTCATCGGGAATGGGACAAGTCTCTCTCTCTTCGGTTGTCTGACGATAATCTCCTTATTATTGATTCAGCTCTATTCAGGCTAGCTTGCAAAGGGAAAATGACAAGCTTATATAGATGGTGGAAGGGGAGTTGGGATCCCTACAATGGTGGGATTGGCCCTATCCTCAAGGAATCTTCCATGATAGGTGGAAAACCACTTCCCCTACATGGAGATCCGGAGCCAAACCTCTCAACTCTTTTTAGAGACTCGTTCAGGAGTTGGTTGGAATCAAACTTTTGCCATTTATTTTTAAAAAACAATCCTTATTAAGCTTGGCGCGAGCAATACATTGGGACAGAGCACCAGTTGGCGTGCCCTCTTTGGTGGATTTCCCCCATTGGCACGAGGGCTGAACTGGCTGGTCGCGCCAAGGCCAAAATGTCTATTTTTAGAGCTTTTCACAGGAAACTGTCTTCAGGGGAATGATTGTCTTTGTCAAGGGGGATGCCATGAAAGTGGTTTCAGGTCATGTCACTACTCACAGGTCATGGAATAGGCCCTCCAATGTGTGGGACAGGGTATTGTAGGGATGGTGACAAATTACTGTGTAACAATGATAGACCCTATTTCATTGGTCCTGGGGATGATATCCAGTTTGACCAACAACCCCTGCCCCCTAAAGCACGATGGGATCTGGATCAACTTCCGATTGAACAACGTCGAGTTCGGGAGGTATGGTCTCACTTATTGGATGGATCGTGACCAAGGGTAGCTGTGAGGACTTCGTCTCAACAACAGTAAACGAACCAGGATGTGTAGAAACAACTTGTGCCAACTCTAGTATATGGGAAGATGATGCCTCACCAGAGGTACTAATAGTAATGGTTTCGGTAGAGTGATGTTGCCTTCACTGACCAGGAGTAACTTCTGGTGGTAAAGGTGGTTTCAATGATAATCTACGCAAATGAGGTACTAATAGTAATGGTTTTGGTAGAGTGATGTTGCCTTCACTGACCAGGAGTAACTTCTGGTGGTAAAGGTGGTTTCAATGATAATCTACGCGAATGACGGGGAAACGGATTTTGTTATTCCACGATTACTGATTTATTTTAACCAAAAACAAATAAACAAAATAAAAGGTAATGCTCGGAAAAAAGGTTTACCAAGAAACTGTGAACTGTGGAATACCTCCTGGCGAACCAAGAAGTACGGGTAGGCAATCTCCCCGAATGTTGTGTTCGGTGTATCATAGTTTACAAAGCGACTGACTCGGTTCACTATGGATGGATAGAAACCTAAAGTTGTCCTCCCAAACATACTCGAAGGTATGTGGAGGCCCAAGTCCATATTAGCATTGTCTAATGTGAAACCACACAGTGAGAGCACTCCTTTATACTTTTTGTACTGTAACACCGCCCGATATACCTGAAAGTACATGGACGAGCTACGATATACTTACGCACGTGGAGTGAGGTATCACACTCAGAATTTATCGCATACACTTAACGACATCTGCTATGTTTTACAACGTCGGAACACGTCTCTAGCCTAGACCTTCTAAATGTTATCGTTATGGTTCCAATGCTTTGTTAGGTAAATTGATGTGAATTTTAAGTTGATCTTGTTTATCAGTTTGTCTTTCAAGGTTCACCGTGATGATGTATTGGAAATTCCTAAAATGCAAACTAAAATGATAAGCAATATTTTTACTTTTAGTTTTTTAATGAAAATCCTAGCTACTAGAGGGAAAGAGCAAACAATCAAAGAGCACAAACTAAAATGCAGCTTTCCTAATTATTCCTATGAAAAACACACAATCTACTACATGCAAATGCAGGTTTTTCTTTTCAGTCCCTTTAATGTAAATGCAGAAAAGGAAACTAAGTGCATTAAATCAATAAAAACAAATCCCTTTTACTTTGAGAAATGAGGAATTTGAACAACAATCTCTCTTTTATAGGAAAAATGAAGAATATAACTACAATTTCTCCTACAGGAAACGAAGATTTTAACGACAAATTCCTTTTCAAAAGCAAATGGATGTAATGCATAAATGAAAATACTTTGAAATTAATTTGTCAATGATAAAGAAAAACACTTTAAATAAACATTGAACAAACTTTTCTTTCAAAGGAGGAAGAGGTAGATAAAGTTACTGGTCAATATGAGGTATCGGGCTCTTTAAAACACAAAAAACAACAAACTGAAAGCAGATGCAATGAAAAACTGAATGGAATTTGGTTGACTCTAGTGGGAAACGTACTCTCTAAGGGGAGACAGTGCGTTGCAACGCACCCCTAAGAGGGAGACAATGTTATGTAAAGCACTGTGTCCTGTCCAACAGTTTGTTGGGCGCAGCAAAGAACAAAAACTCAACTGTTTAACATACTTCTAATGCAAATTTTGATTTCAAAAAGCCTAATCTTTCAGATTAAATGCTACTCGGTGAATAAACAGAGACAAACAAAGGCAAATACACCAAGGATGAAGGGTATCATCCCCAGTGGAGTCACCATTTTGTTATTCAGAATTATGGATTATAGATAAAACCTTCTTCCCTAGATGTGGTGCTCATCTAGAACAATAGGTTAAAGACTTTGCAACTCCTTTTCCTAACAGTAAATAGACACACAAAACAAATCAAGCAACCTACTTGGAGTCAAATCACTTCCAATTTTCCTTCTGTCGCTCTTGTTGTAGCTTCAAATCCAAGCTAGATCGCCAAAATATTTCCTACAAGAATGAACACTAAACAACAAAGAGATAGCAATATACAGATTCCTATTCAAGTTATTCAGTTAAATCAATGATACATGAACCATATACATCATATAAGAATTCATAATATGAAATACATAAGCTTGTACAAATACATATGTGGGAAAGTAAGCAACAGTCTTTATTAATGGATAGAAGGGGAGGTTATAACCCAGTCATTTATTTGATGTCACCATCTCCATCAGCATCCCAGCCTCATCACAATGCACATCTCTCCAACAGCATGTCACTCAAATCAACTCCACAATTGGAATTCCACCAGCATTTCTCTACTCAAATTCTTCCCTACTAAGCACTATGATCTGTGCTCAATTTATAGAGGAGCTGAAGGTAGTTTTACAATCAATGAATTTCTAATAATAGGCAAGACATGTTCCCAATCTCAGAGGTATCAAATGGACACATGGATTTGAAGTTTGACACATATGCACTCTTCTAGAAGGCACTGGCCAAGTGGAGATTCTGGAATAATGAGAATTTCGCTCCCAATTGACCAACGCACCCTTGAGTGTCGGGAAGTGCTTTGCAAAGCACCTTTGAATGGAGGTACCTGCATATGCAATGCACTTAGCCCCCTAAGAGACTGCATTGGTGTTCTCATAGGTGATTTATCATGTACTTCAAATCTTTGAAATCTTACAAATGGAAGTCATAGATGATTTGTCTTGTTATTTGTCTTAGGGCATGTGGCAACTTAAATGATAAGGAATGATAGACTGCATTCATCGGTTATGGGGATGATGTCCAGTTAACCAGGTCATTGGGAATGGTGCTCAAATTGACCTATGACAAGAATAAACCAGGAGGGATCAACACTTAAAAAAATTGAAGATAAGCTCACGAGAAATAGACTTGAAGTATCCGAACAAGAAAAAGTGGAGTAGCACGGAGGAGACTGTAGTGCATAGCATTGACAGTATAAAGAACAGAAGCTAACTAAAGACAGAATCACGGGGAAGAATTCAAAAGTTATTGTGAAACCAGCTCCAAAAATAGAAGAAAAGAGATATCAACACCTTAGAAATAAGCCACTTCGAGGGGACAACCTCCAATACATTACATGAATGAACAATTCTTGGATGATACAAATGACAAAACCTCATTTCTATATATAGGAGTCCATGGGGCCACAATGTAATCCTAGTGGGGCCACAATGTAATCCTAGCCGACCTAACAATAATAATGTAAGGGCACAATAATAACAATATGGGGGTTACAGGGGTACAACAATAACAATAAGGGGGGCTACACTAACATAATAAGGGACTACACTATTATATAGGGACTTAGCATGCCCCTCTCCTTCAAACAAGTGTTGTCCTCAATGCTTGATTATTTCTTGATGCTTCTGTATAAAATTCTCACCCTCCCATGTGGAATCTTCTACAGGAAAGTTCTTCCACTTGCTGAGATACTCTGAAATTGATTGTACTTTTCGAGTTCTTGTTTCTGTGACTACTTCAAAACTTATTTTGATGCGATGTTGATCTTCGTGTTGTTTCATTAGATTCTGCACCAAAGTTAGGTTATCCTTTGAGAGTTGGATAACTTGTTGTTGATGCTCGATGTGATCTTCCACTAATTTATCATCCATATTAGCTATTATTTGATCCTTCAAACCATCCATATTAGCTATTATTTGATCCTTCAAACCATCCAAATTAGCCTCCATTTCTAATTTTAAACCATCTATGTCATCTTCAGTTGCTCTTCATAAGATCGAAATTTGTTGCACTTGGTACTGTAATTTTGATATCTCATATTGCAATTCTTCCTCTTCATGCATCATAGTATAGCTTTTTGAGGGCTTAGTGGGTATGAAATTATTTTTTGGAGGCATTATAGAACCTAATATTGATAAAAATTCTAAAATATTCCCTTGGAATCACTTCAAACTTCTTTTTCAAGCAAACGTTATGCAATTTAAAAAACCAAATACACACATTTTTCTTCCTTTTGAGAAGCTCGATATTGAAACTGAATTATCTATGTTCTTTAAGATCCTCAATAGCTGAAATTTGGCCCTGAAGTAGCCCTCTAATTCTTCTTTATAGTGCCACAGGTCTGACTTGATTTGGATTCTTCAAGTCAAAGTTATGTCCAATCTCCCACAATGACCTAATTATGGATTGGTTCAGTAAAGCGAACTTGTACAACTTGCCACGTGTCAATGTTTGCTCCTTTGGCTCTGAAATTTATAGATAGGAAACTACAGTCTATGTACTTCTAGTCACTTTTTACAGAATTCCAATCCGATGCTCAGAGAGAGAGTTATGAATATTTTCCCACGATCAGCTCGTTGAGATGAAATTCGAGAGCCTGAAAAAGACCTAACTTCCACAAATCATATCTCGGAAACTATTTCGAACCAAACTCTGAAATTTTGCGGAGATGTTCCTCAAGATTTCCACTTCGCGCTCTAAAAATTTTAGCTTCTGAAACTTTGTAGAAAAAAATTTATAGCGAAAATTCTGCGATGACCTTTTTAAGTGAAATTCAGGAGCCTGCAAAAATCCCTAACTTCCACAGATCATATCTCCGAAAATATTGCGAACCAAGCTCTAAAATTTTGCGACGATGTTCCTCGGGATTTAGGCTTCGCACTCTAAACATTTAAGCTTCTGAACCTTCATAGAAAAAAAAGTTATAGCAAAAATGCTAGGATGACTTGTTTGGAGCAGCGAAACCCTAGAATCCAAAGCTCTGATACCAAATGTTGTGAAACCAACTCCAAAAATAGAATAAAAGAGATATCAACACCTTAGAAATAAGCCACTTTGAGGGGGCAACCTCCAATACATTACATGAATGAACAATTATTGGATGATACAAATGACAAAATCTCCTTTCTATATATAGGAGTCCATGGGGCCACAATGTAATCCTAGCCGACCTAACAATAATAATGTAAGGGCACAGTAATAACAATATGGGGGTTACAGGGGTACAAAAATAACAATAAGCGGGGCTACACTAACATAATAAGGGACTACACTATTAATATAGGGACTTAACAAAAGGGGAATTCTACGGCAAGGATCAAATCGCAATATTGAGGGTTTAGTAATTGTCGGAAGAGATCAAAGAAATCAAAAGAGGTGAAGAAGTGCCACATGTCGGCACTATGCAACATCGCACATCGACAGTTTTAAAGTTTATTGTTAAGGACTTCGTAAGGTAAAATGAAAAACTTGCGATGCGATACAATTTGAAAGTTGAGATGCAGGGAAAGGGAGGTGCCATGTGTCGGCACTGCGCAACATCGCACATCGGTGATTTTAAAGTTTAGTGTGAATAGTTCGCATGGTGAAGTGTTTGATTGCGATGCGAAGTGGGAATGATGGAAGGATGCGATGCGACAAGGGAGTGCCACATGTTAGCACAACGTAATAGCGCACTTCGCAATATTTATGGCTTAGCATTATCGGTATAGTGTTAAACTTGCGAGCAAGCAATTGCGATGAGTTATGATTGGTCGAAGGATGGTGGGACCCTGAAAGCCTGTTCCGCGCATATGTAACGAGATTTGGGTTTATGTGGTCTATTATAAATTTAAACGATGTTGAATGCATAAAATATGTATGTTATATGTAAAGGGATTTATGTGGGCTATAACCCACAGGTCTGAAGTATTGGCATAATGTGAAGCTGTGAAGGGGCTTCGAAGTTAAAGGTAAAGTTTATTATGTTAAGTTGTCAATCATATGTAAAACTTCCACATACGTAAGATTGAAATTGATGAACCTCAAAGGTTAAGGGAAGAACATGTGGGGTTAATTCCGCTAACCTTGCATGTGATGCATTTTGTTAATTGCGACCTTATGGTTGCATCATCATACAAAAGCTCTTGCTAAAAAATTTTCAAATCCAGACTCCAATAAAAGGACACTCTTTGATTTGTGTGGTAAGGATTTTTCAAAAGTATTTAATTTGGATTAAAAAAAAAAAATTGTTATGGGTTTTTTTAGATTGAATACTAAAAATATTTAATTTGTTCTTTTGGGTCATGGTTTATGTTTTTTGGTTTACTATTAAATAATGATGAAAAGATAAAACCTAGGTAAATGATTTCCAAATGATGCCCATGTAACGTCCATGACAATACTTATAAAAATATATATATATATACTTTTGCAAATCAGGAATTATTAACTTCCTAAGGGTCCTAATTATTTTCATCCTACAGAAATTATTACCATAATCTGCAACCATATAATTGTTTTTATTTCATATTCGCATCACTAATTTCACTGCCATATCATTTACGAGTTCATTAATCACGTGAGTAGACCATGTATACGTGTCTCCAAATCACATCAGGCCTCTCCATATGCGCTTGTCAACTTTGATTATAGGATTATAAAACTATGGTGATACTTTGATTTATGGCTTAGTTAATGTTTTGGTACTATTGTATCATTTGTCATTTAAGATACGATTTTTGGGATAGTACCACAGATCAGGTTCATAATTATAAACTTGATTATAATGAATTATCATATGCATCCATTGCTCAAGTGGAGGACACTTGTTTGGTCCTATGCGGTTGGATTTCAGGGTCTTGATCTACGGCTGAGGATCTTCGGGCATGGCCTAGGTTAATGACCCATAACCAAACCCTAACCACTCTTCATTCTCGAGCTGGCTCCGCGATGCTCCAAATCTGCGACCATTCCGCCATTCTCGCTCTATTCGGCTCTGCGGTTTCCCACTCGACGTTGGGCTGAAGATACCTTAGCAGAGGTGAGTTTCTTGTTATAGTTTGCCCGTAAATTTACTCAGGCCTTTTGGTTACTTTGCCTCTGATTTTGTTTGTTGGAGAGGGTTCCCGCGTGGTTCCTTACGGATTTGAATGTTTACTCAGTCAAAAATTTAGGTCTCTGCTCCTTGGAAGGGTTTAGCTCTACATTCATGGCTTCGAAGGTCTCGTCTTGCTGCTCCGACGACTAGAAAGTGGCTCCCCAAGCTCCTTTTGCTCGGTCACGGTCGCCGCAAGCCTAACAGGTAAAATTACTCATAAAATTTTCCTCTCGCCTCCGCTATCATAATTTCTTTCTGTTCTTCTCATATGTTTGAGTTGATTTAAGTTTTCTGTTCAATGTTGAGTTACAGGGATTGTCGCCATTGTCGCAAGCCAACACATTCAGGTATGGGAAGCATTTAAATTGATTACCCTTGCCTCCATATCTTGCTTTGGTAATGAGGGTTTTAAACTTACTGAATATGGATGGTTGCTATGGTGCAGGTACTCCTTAGGTCGTAACTCAGTTAGATACAAACGTGGTTACGCTTGTGTTGGCACAACGATACATATACTAAACTCAGGTTCATCCTTATTAGGTACTTCGAGTCTCGCAGGAGTCTTACGAGGTTTCTGGCATTTAAATTCTCGGCTTGTTTTTCATGGCCAATGGGCTTATAGAATCTCGATAGAAATACTCTTTTCTGGTTAACTTGACGAAAAATGATTCTCTGGTTAATTTATAATTCCCTAGTTCTCCTTGAGAGTTACTAGTTGCCTTCTGTATATTTATTGAGACTCTGTCAGAAATCTTCAGGGTTTTATATGTCCAGCTTTTGTGTCAATATCTTCTATTTATGAACAAGAGCGACATTCAATTGTCATATAATTAATTTTTATAGTGGACAGTTCTGGATTTTGTATCTTCGTCAATACCCTTCAGTTTTCTTTCGTTAAGCTTCTGAATTGTTTCCGCTGCATGGAAAAACTATTTTGATACAGTTAACATATTTATACATAATTTTATGCAAATATATTGCTTCTTCCCTTTCTGTTGAATTATTGTTTTCTAATGAATGGCCATATAGAAATATTCTCAATATCTTATTGTAACTTAGTTTTAGTTCATGGATTTTACTTCAATAAACTTTTACAGGAGAAAACTTCGTTATAAATACATGCATGTCACTCATTTCATTTTCTGAGTATTATAGAGTTTACAAATGATTTAAACCTTTGGTTTTCTATTTTCCTGTTCTTCTTTTATTTAAGGATGTCTAGACCATCTACAGGATGGGGTTTCCCTCCTATCCACTATCCATGTATATGAAAACTTTCCGGTTAACGACCTGCTCACAGCTTGGGAATCTTCGATCTTGGCTCTGAGCATACAGTTTTCCGAGTCCATATCTCATGGTTAATATTTCTTGTTTGGCATGAACTTAGCTTTGTATGTACTACTCTTTTATTTGTCAGTCTATAAAATTGTAGTGAAGCTTTCATTACATAGTATAAACTTGAAATGATGTAGGTTCTTATTCTACCATACATCTGAAAGAAATTGACAATTAATACAGATTTATTAGTCCACCACAGGTCACATAGTATAATTTATCTTTTCACATTTTTCTGAAAAAAAATCTCTTATTAACAAAATTTTGTCTACAAAATACCATAAATAAGCAGTCTGTCAAATATTCCATCAGAGAAGAAACATGTCTAAACATTTAAGTTCACAACTCTTCTATTTCTCGATAGTTGGTGTACTTATCTTATTTCCAGCTTAGCTGATGAGATCCTCCCTACCATGAGAGAGGCAATAACATCCTCTTCTCCCCCCATGCTCCACACTGAGCCTAGTGGGTTGACAGGAATACCAGAAGATACCTCAAGACCCTTGGTCCAACACTTCTGCTTCTTTCAAGAAGATTTGGGAATGCTGAGTGCCATCCACTGGTTGCTACCAACTCAGGAATTCTCCACTCTCTCCCTTCCTTAGTTCCATTACAAAACCCCTTTTCCTCACTGGGTTGCACCTTTTATCCCCAGAGGAAAGGTAATTTTCTGTTAACTGTTCAACCACTTCTCAGTTCTTGGAATGCTATTACCATAAGATTTTTTCACTTTTATGGAATCACTTTTCCATAACTAAAATTTATTTTTACAAATCATAATTAATTCCAGTTCAACGAGTGATTTGTCTCAAAAGAAATAAATATTTTAGTTTCTTTTTTAAAAATAAAATGACATAACAGCTAGTTAGCCTTTAAGCCAGCTGTCACAAGTCCCCCTTGGAATTAAACATCATCCTCGGTGTTTCACTCCAACTTAGCAAACAATTCTAGATACGCCTCATGCACAAAACCTTCATCTTCCCAGGTGGCCTCATCAGAGCTGAAGTGCTTCCACTGCACTTTAACCTGGGTGATGGCTCGCCTCCGGAGCATGATTTCTCTCCAATACAGTATACGCTGAGATTCGGCCAGAAATTCGTTGTCCAGCTCAACCTGAATGCTTTGGCAATGAATTGCGTGCTTTGGGTCATGTATGTATTGTTTTAGTAAGGATAAATGGAGCACATTGTGCACTCAAATATGGCTGGGTAAAGCCAATCGATACGCCACAGGTCCCACCCTCTCCAAAATCTGGAAGGGTCCACAAAACCTGGGAGCTAACTTGGCATAAGAGGCCCACCTTAGTGTGCTCTTCTTGGGCTTAATCCTTACATACACATGATCGCCCACTTCAAATTCTCGATAAGTCCTTTTCTTATCGGCATACACCTTCTGCCAATCTTGAGCAGCTCGCAGTTTTTGTCTGATCTTTCTTACTTATGATTCATCTCAGCTAGCATCTCTGGTCCAAGCATCAACTTGGTTTCAGGGCTGCTCCAATTGATGGGAGTACGACATTGTTTGTCATACAGTGCTTCGAAGGGGATCATCTTAAGAGACTCCTGATAGCCATTGTTGTATGAAAATTCTACAAGGTGCATATCTTCCTCCCTCTTCGTTGGTTGTTGCATAACGTACATGCGCAACATGCCTTCCAAGATTTGGTTTACCCGCTTAATTTGTCCATTTGTCTGAGGATGGTAAGCGATGCTAAAATTTATTTGGGTTCCCAAACTTGTAAATAAGGTCTTCCAGAATGCTAAAGTAAACTTCACATCCCGATTTGATATGACCGTCTTTGGAATGCCATGCAATCTGAAAATATCTCTCATAAAAATATCTGTTATCTGCACAGTTTTATAGGTAGATTGTACCGGTATGAAATGTGCTACCTTGCTCAATATATCAAACACCACCATAGTGGAATCACTATGCCTTTTTGATCTTGGTAAACCAGTAATAAATTCTAGAGATGTAACTTCCCACTTCCACTCACGTACTAGTATAGGTTGCAACAATCCGATTGGATGTTGATGCTCCACCTTAACCTGTTGACATTCCAGGCATTTGTTCAAATATTTTGCAATATTTCTTCGCATACCAGGCTAGAAATAGACCTTTCTAATTGTTGTTAGCATTTTCTGGTATCCTAGGTATCCCGAGTAATTGCTTCGGTGATACTCATTCATGATCAACTTCTTCAAACCCATTCGATTGGGAATATATATATTCTCTTTAAAGGTTAGAAATTGGTCCTTACTAACTTCGTATTCACAGGGTTTTTCTTGCTCCTTGGCTTCCTCCACTTGCTGCCATAAAAACTGATATTCAAGATCCTTCTCGGCTTCCTCTTTTATTTGATCCAAAAATTTACATTTAATCTGGTTATAGCACAACTCATAGACACAATGCAATTTTCTGCTTAAGGCATCTGGCACACAGTTTTCTTTACCTTTTACATGTTGAATATCCATGTCAAACTCGCTTAAGAAAGCATTCCATCTCGCCTGACGAGAGTTTAGGTCAGCTTGCTTAAAGTAGTTGGTTAAGCTACTGTGGTCGGTCTTTAACACAAACCTTTTTCCTAGCAAGTAGTGCCTCCATACCCGGAGTGCATGCATTACTCCTGTTAGCTCTAAATCATAAGTTGGATATCATTGTTCATGCTCTTTTAGTTTTCTTGATTCATAGGCAACCGCCCTTCCTTCTTGCGAAATAATCACTCCAACTCCTTCTTTACAAGCATCGGTACAAACTTCAAATTCATTATTGGAATCAAGTACCATCAACACCGTGGCTGTGGTCAGCAAATGTTTCAACTTATGGAAACTATTCTGACACTCATCATTCCATATAAATATTTTTACCTTTCTTTGCAAAGATGTAATTGGAAAAGCAATATTTGAAAATCCTTCAATGAACCATCGATAGTACCCAAGTAATCCCATAAAGGATCGGATATCTGCCACATTTTGGGGTACTCGCCATTCCATAATAGTTTTGATCTTCTCTGGGTCGACCGCTATTCCCTAAGTGGAAATGACATGGCCTATATACTGGATCTGTTCTTTGAAGAAATCACATTTGTTGAACTTGGCATACAACTGATGTTTTCGCAACATCTCCAATATTATCCTTAAATGTTCCTTGTGCTCCTCCATGCTTTTTGAATAAATTAAAATGTCGTTAATGAATATCAGAACAAATCTGTCTATGAAGGGGTGAAATATACCATGCATCAACCTCATAAATGTAGTTGGTGCATTATTTAAACCAAAAGGTAAAACCACAAACTCGTAATGTCCATATTGGGTACGGAAATCAGTCTTGTAAATATCTTCGTCCTTAATTCGGATTTGGTGATATCCAGATCTTTAGTCTATTTTTGAGAATACAGTGGCCCCCTTCACCTGGTCAAATATATCGTCAATCCGTGGTAATGGATATTTATTTTTAACGGTCAATTTGTTGAGTTGTCTATAATCCATGCACATCTGCATGGTTCCATCATTTTTCTTTAAAAACAACACCGATGCTCCCCAAGGGGATACACTTGGTCGAATATATCCTTTATCCAACAATTCTTGTATCTGCATTTTTAGTTCGGTTAGCTCCAGTACGCTCATTCGATACGGTGCCCTTGAAACTGGTGATGCTCCTAGCATCAATTTTACAGTAAAATTGATGTCTCTTCTTGGGAGTAATCTTGGTACATCATCAGGAAATACATCCATGAAATCTTGTACTATAGGTATGTTCTCCATCATAGGGGTCTTCTTCTTAAAATCAACAAAACCCACCTGGATGGCATACAACTGGCATCCTTTCCTGATACACTTATTCATTTGAGAGGTTGTAATGGGACGTAGCTGTAGGGGTTTCTTGATTCCTTGAATCTCTTTACGAGTTCCATCTAGCATTCTGTAATAAATAATCTTTTATTTACAGTCTACCAATGTCCAATGCTTTTCCAACCAATCCATGCCCAGTAGCACATCGTAGGATCCCAAATGAAACACATTCAGATCTACACTTAGTTGTTGATTTCCAATTTCCAAAGTACAATTTGGAATTTTGGCACATAATTTTATTTTTTCTCCCGTGGCTAGTTGTACCAGCCAGGGGTTTTTGAATTTCCAACTTTGTAATTTGCAAATTTCTACTATCTTGGGATTTATATAACTTAAACTTGCACCTGGATCAACCAAAATAGAAACAAGATGTGAAAGTAACTTACCTTGCAGTTCTATCATCGTTGGTTGGTAATCTGCATGTCGATCCTCCAAGGCTACATTGATTCTAGGTATGTTCTGGGCTACATCCCCCACAATAGAGGCTTCTTGTAGATTTGCTACTGTATCATTTCTTCCCCACTGTGGGCAATTCTTATTGTAGTGAGCTTTAGCACATCCCCAACACTGTAGGGGTGGTTTTTGGCTTTGTCCTTGTTCCGATTTGCTGGAAGCCTCTGTGGGCTTCTCTTCTGCAAGCCAATGGGTTCTTTGATGGTTCCTCCCAAACTGTCTGCTTACCGAATTCTTTGCAGAATTCTTAAAATTATTAGTTCTCGAACTTTTGAAACTTGAGCTTCCTTTTAGTCCTTTTCTTGGCTGCCAATTTTTGCCCAGTTCTCCTTTTTCCTTGGATTGCTGGTAACACATTCTCGATTTTTGAATTGCTTCGTCCATAGTCCTTGGATTCATGAACTCAATTCGTTCTTTCATGTGAGTCGGAAAACTACTAAAAAATCGTTGAACCTTAGCCTTTTCATCCCTCAAATAAGGAACATATCTTAACAGGGAAGTAAACTTGGTTATATATTCATCCATTGTCATTTGTCCCAACCTCAAGTCGTGGAATTCCCTAGAATTTTCGTCATATAAACGCTCTGTCAGGTACTTGTCCTTGAAATATTGTTGGAATGTATCCCATGACACACCCTGATCTTCAATACTGCGGACGTTCTTGACTTCCTCCCACCATAGGGTGGCCTTCTCTCTCAATTGATAGATGGCCAATCTGGCTTTAAGATTGTTGTTGTATTCATAAACTTGGAATTACTTGTTCATATTTATCAGCCATGTTCCAGCCACCTCCTCTGCTTCTCCATCAAACGTAGGTGGCTTTATTTTCTGGAACTCACCCTGTAGTTTCACTTTTTGTTTCTTAATTTCTTGTTGTTCTGACACATTTCCAGACTCGACTTCATTATATTTCTATTTTTGTTGCTTCACTGGGAATGGCTTCTTTCCATTCTATCATTGGTTTGATCCTTAGCTTGTCGTTCATTTTCTTCTTGTGTTTCTCTATCAAGACCGGGTTATAGCACTCTTTGATTCTTCTTGTCAGAAAGGCTTTTGAGTATCCTTTCCTACTCTTTCATTAAGCGCTCATTTTCACTCCTAACCCAGACCATTTCTTCATGTAGCTTCTGTACAATGCTTAGCAGGATACTGGTTTGGTGTTGTTGTTCCTACAGCAGTCTACTAATCTGCTGATGCTGGTCTACTCTCAATTGAATCCACATTTCAGGATTCATTTCTGTTTGGGGTTGGGGTGTAAGTTCCCTTGCAATTCGAGGTGTTTGCTGGGACAATCCCCTCCTCATTTCACCTGCAACAATTCTATTTCCTTGTTGTGCATCATTCACACACACAATTTATCATGTTAGGTGACCCTTAGGGTCCCAGCGTATGAATGTTGCTCTAATACCACTTGTAACGTCCATGACAGTACTTATAAAAAAATATTTTACTTTTGCAAATAAGGAATTATCAACCTCCTAAGGTTCCTAATTATTTTCATCCTACGGAAATTATTAACATAATCTACAGCCATATAATTGTTTATATTTCATATTCACATCACTAATTTCATTGCCATATCATTTACGAGTTCATCAATCACGTGAGTAGACCATGTATATGTGTCTCCAAATCGTATCAAGCCTCTCCATCTGCGCTTGTTAACTTTGATTAGAGGATTATAAAACTATGGTGATACTTTGATTTACAGCGCGGTTAATGTTTTGGTACTATTGTATCATTTGGCATTTAAGATACGATTTTTGGGATAGTACCACAGATCAGGTTCATAATTATAAACTTGATTATAATGAATTATAATATGCATCCATTGCTCAAGTGGAGGACACTTGTTTGGTCCTACGCCATTGGATTTTGGGGTCTTGATCTACGGCTGAGGATCTTCGGGCTTGGCCTAGTTTAATGGTCCCTAACCAAACCCTAAACGCTCTTCATTCTCGAGCTGGCTCCGCGACGCTCCAACTCTGCGACCATTTCGCCATTCTCGCTCTGTTCGACTCTACGGTTTTCCACTCGACATTGGGCTGAAGATACCTTGGGAGTGGTGTGTTTCTTGTTACAATCTGCCCGTAAATTTACTCAGGCCTTTTGGTTACTTTGCCTTTGATTTTTTTTGTTGGAGAGGGTTCCCGCATGGTTCCTTCCAGATTTGAGCATTTACTCAGTCACAAATTTGGGTCTTTTCTCCTTGGAAGGGTTTAGTTATGCATTCATGGCTTCGAAGGTCTCATCTTGCTGCTCTGGTGACTGGAAAGTGGCTCCCCAAGCTCCTTTTGCTCGATCACGACTGCCGCAAGCCCAAAAGGTAAACTTACTCATCAAAGTTTCCTCTCGCCTCTGCTATCATAATTTCTTTCCATTCTTCTCAGATGTTTGGGTTGATTTAAGTTTTCTGTTCAGTGTTGGGTTACAGGGATCACCGCCGCTGCCACAAGCCAACACTTTCAGGTATGGGAAGCATTTAAATCAATTACCCTTGCCTCCATATCTTGCTTTGGTAATGAGGGTTTTAATCTTACTAAATATGGATGGTTGTTGTGGTGCAGGTACTCCTTTGGTCATAACTCAGTTAGATTCAAACGTGGTTACGCTTGCATTGGCACAACGATACATATACCGAGCTCGAGTTCATCCTTATCAGGTACTTCAAGTCTCGCAGGAGCCTTACGGGGTTTCTGGCATTTAAATGCTCGGCTTGTTTTTCATGGCCAATGGGCTTATAGAATCTCAATAGCGATACTCTTTCCTGGTTAACTTGATGAAGAACGATTCTCTGGTTAATTTATAATTCCCTAGTTATCCTTCAGATTTATTGGTTGCCTTCTATATGTTTATTGAGACTCTGTCAGAAATATTCAAGGTTTTATATGTCCAATTTTTGTGTTAATATCTTTTATTTATGAACAAGAACAACATTCAATTGTCATGTAATTAATTTTTACAGTGGATTGCTCTGGGTTTTGTATCTTCATCAAAACCCTTCAGTTTTCTTTCATTAAGCTTCCGAATTGTTTCTGTTGCATGGAAAAACTGTTTTGATACAGTTAACATATTTATACATAATTTTATGCAAATATACTGCTTCTTCCCTTTCTGTTGAATTATTGTTTTATAATGAATGGTCGTATAGCAAGATTCTCAATATCTTATTGTAACTTAGTTTTAGTTTGTGGATTCTACTTTAGTAAACTTTTACAGGAGAAAAATTCGTTATAAATACATGCATGTCACCCATTTCGTTTTCTGAGTATTATAGAGTTTACAAATGCTTTTAAGCCTATGGTTTTCTATTTTCATGTTCTTATTTTATTTAAGGATGTCCGGACCATCTACAGGATGGGGTTTCCCTCCTATCCACTATCCGTGTATACAAAAAATTTATGGTCAATGACCTGCTCAGAGCTTGGGGATCTTCGATCTTGGCTCTGAGCATACAGTTTTCCGAATCCATATCTCATGGTCAACATTTCCTATTTGGCATGAACTTAGCTTTGTATGTACTATTCTTTTATTTGTTAGTCTATAAAATTGCAGTGAAGCTTTCATTACACAATATAAACTTGAAATGATGTAGGTTCTTCTTCTACCATACATCTTAAAGAAATTGACAGTGAATACAGATTTATTAGTCCACCATAGGTCACACAGTATAATTTATCTTTTCACATTTTCCTGAAAAAGTTATACTATTAACAAATTTCTGTCTATAAAATACCATAAATAAGCAGTCTATTAAATATTCCATCAAAGAAGAAACCTGTCTAAACATTTAAATTCACAACTCTTCTATTTCTCGACATTCGGTGTACTTATAGTATTTCCAGCTTAGCTGATGAGATCATCCCTACCATGAGAGAGGCAATAACACCCTCTTCTCCCCTCATGCTCCACACTGAGCCTAGTAGGTTGACAGGAATACCAGAAGATACCTCAAGACCCCTGGTCTAGCACTTCTTCTTCTTTCAAGAATATTTGGGAATGTCGAGTGTCATCCACTGGTTGCTACCAGCTCAGGAATTCTCCACTCTCTCCCTTCCTTAGTTCCAGTACAAAACCCCTTTTCCTCACTGTGATGCACCTTTTATCCCTAGAGGAAGGGTAATTGTCTGTTAACTGTTCAACCACTTCTCAGTTCTTGGAATACTTTTACCATCAGCTTTTTTCACTTTTCCATAACTAAACTTTATTTTTACAAAACATAATTAATTCCAGTTCAATGAGTGATTTGTCTCAAAAGAAATATATGTTTTAGTTTCTTTTTTAAAAGTAAATGACATAACAACTAGTTAGCCTTTAAGCCAGCTGTCACAACCCATTAGTGTTGCCTATCCATAATTGTAAACAATAAGGATGTCTTTGCTTAAGATTGGAAATGTATTCCACTTACCTTTGAAGTGACAAATTATTTTTTTGGTAGTGTTAAACATTAGGTGAATACCATAATAGAGAGTTCATACAAAAGCTCCATGCATTTGCGGGTCCATTAAATGATGTAGAATTATAAAAGCTTCAATTGTTGACAATATAAGAATCATCACATTTGAATAGTTGTCGCATCTTATATTGTAGGTGACAAGAAGATCTCATCTTTCATTGCTAAGAAGAGTGGGCATATAACACCACTCGTTGTTTGATATGTATATACAAATTATGAGACTTTCATCATCTCAATATTTCAAATGTTATTTTAATTGTGTATCACCAACTTAATACAAGCACACTAAACAACCTAAATCTAACACAACAATTATTATTATGCGCGCCTCAACAGGTATTATGCAATAGGTATTGAGTTGACCTTCTATTAATTTGGTCAACCATTTTATATATTTTTTATTTTATCAAAGTTTAACATAGGGAATTATTTTTTATTTTATTTTATTACAATTATTTTATTAAGAATTATCTGTTATCTAATTGGCCAAAAACTTTCACTTCTTATTGCAAAATGCCTAGATTTTATCGCCATTATTTGTATTGTCACTACAAAAGCATTCATATCTACATTATAGGGCTTCTACTTTATCTCCAGTGGGGCTATTGTGCTACTTTATTTTTTACCTGTCTCGTTCAGCCATTCTTTCTTGGAGAAGGTATTCGGGGACGTTTTAGATGCTGCTTCCGGCATGTAGACCTTGTTAATGAGACGTATTATACACAACATCACACCTACTAGAAATTCGTATAGTCCTAACCTTATGAACCCATCTAACATGTTAGGTGCTTTTTCACATTACACGTCTCAGTACTTTCTGGCAAGTGGGGAGATTCAATATCAATGGTTTTATATTTGATGATCTTGTCAGGTGATTTGGATTAGTACCTTTCACTGTCTCCCATACCTTTCAACTCTCGATACATTAATTTTCAGCTAGAATTTATCGCCTGGAGTACGAATGCATTAAGATTATGTTACTACTTCATGCGTTTTCCTTCACTCGAGTTTCCACGCCTCGATCGGGGGAATGACCCTAGATCGAATGCCAAGTGGACGACAAAAAGAGAGTTCCTCATTAGGGTTTCAAATAGCATAAAAGTTTTTCGTTTTCATTTTTGTGTTATCATTTGAACCGCAATCGCAGATAGCTCAGAGCATTTCCTCTCTGCTACGATTAGGAAACATTGTAACTCTCCCTGTCTGAGATGGTCAGGCTGTTCTGCATGGTGAATCCAGTTCACTCTTCACCTACAGGTTAAGTGATCTATTTCTGTTACTCCATTAACAACTTTCTTCGGATCATTTAAGTCTTTCTCGACAACATCATTTTTTTATTTGATTTCTATTTCTTGTTTCTAATCCTCAATTTTGTATTGATATGCAGTAGTAGGTTCTCAAATTTACAAGGTCGTCTTGATTATTGTAGGTAAAATGGGTAATTAATTTCCATGAAACCTCATAAACTCTTGAAATAAACTCACGTTATCTCCTTTGAATTTGGACCGGAGTTTAATAGTCCTCTGTCAGGCATTCATATTCAATATGCATTTTCGCAGTTTTTGCCAAAGATAGAGTTAGTTAATACACCTGATCTCTTGTACAACTTGGCCTGGTCTGGCTACTGTCCATTTATAAATTTGTATTCTCACATTGATAGTATTGTTTGGAGCTTTCCCCTCGGAGCGAATATTATTTCATAGTTGAGAATCAAGAAAATTAAGTGTTAAGTTTGGTTCCTCATACGATTTCTTTGCTCTTTTCGTTTACTATATATTTCATTTATGCTTCCGGACCTTTCTTTCTCGCTTTGAAAGGTAGCTGAGTTATTTTAGTTTAATAATTAATATGCTGGACATACCTACACAGCGCTGAGGTTTTCATTGCTTGCACGTCTCCCTCCAGATTTAATTCGATATTGGTCCGTGTCTGGTTATATGAAAATCGTTCTTGGCATTTTATACCTTAACTGTACCGCTAATATGTTATACCAGTAATTCGATTTAAATCTCATTTACATTTTTGACGTAGGTGAAAGGTTTAAAAGTATATTCCACTCTGGTATTCTCCATTGCCCCAAAATTCGATACTAAAATAAGTATGTGACCATTTATATATTCTCGTTAAATTATTTACATGTCCACCAACCCTGTTCTTGATTTTTCTTCCTCTTCCCAAATTCATGACTTTGTATATTGACCCCTATATCTTTTATTGTTATCAGATAGGTGATCAGTTACTATCCTTCTAAGGTAAGTTTGACTTTAATCTTATACTCTTTCCGTTATTACTTTCTTTTGTATCTGCTTATATATACATAAGAGAATACTCAAGGTATCATGAATTTCGTTGTGGTTGTAGGTAGACTTTTGTGCATTCACACAAAATTTGCTATACTACTTCATTTGCCCTTTTTGACCCATAACTGGGTTTTCTACTTATTGTTTGGTGTTCAGGTTGGTTTCGAATTTCACATTGGATATTCGACATGAATAACAATATGAAACCGAATACGGATACTCCTTAATTTAAATATATTTTGGACGCAGTTTCTAGTTTAAGATATTTGTATTTTTAAATAGGACTATATAAAACTTTTCAATAATAGTTTAGCTTTAAATATTAGATTATGAAGCATTTAATGAGACCCTCTCTAGAAAAGAACTTAAAATTCTCATTATATAATTTTCTGGGCTTACCGCACCTTTTTACTTTAGAGAAATGTTGCAATTTGAGTTTGAGTATGTTTATAAGAATTTTCTTTGCAATAAAATTCTGACAACTTAGTTTAATTTAAATATAGCTAAATTAAAGTAAAAATTAAGAATTTATGTTAAATGTTAAAGTTTAGAATCTATCTCATATATATATATATATATATATATATATATATATATATATATATTAAAGAGTAGTTGTTCTGGTTAGATATGTCTACAAAAATATAATTTATGAATACTTAATATTTTATGAAAATTTATAATAATATAGAGCTGGACCGGGGTCAGCCCGGGGACACCAACCCACCATTTTCACTTATGTTTATTTAGGTTATTACCACTGAGGTTTGACACGGATACACACCCATTACCTTTTACACTACCAACTACCTGTCACCCCAACCAACCAACCACAGAGAGCTTCTTGCCCGGGCTGCGTAAGTCTCTTTCATCTTTAGCCTTAGCCAACCAGGTACCTACCTCTAACTCGGGCTAATCCACCGAATAAAAATATTATTATAAGAATTTATAATAATAAAAAATACAAGTTATATATATAATTAAAGGTATTTATTGTTAATATTCAAAAAGTTGCATGCTATTTTTACTTAAAATTACATGACATGATATATAACAATTAAAATTGTTTAATATTTTGTATAGTTATATATTAAATGTGTATTCTAAAATTTAATAATGTAATTTAGTTAACCAATTCGAGTTTTTAGATATTGGATAGTTTTAATATTCTACTCATTAGGAATGTGTATTTTAAATTAGATTTTTCAATTTCTAATGTTTTATATGTAGCTATAATTACATTACATAATATATAACAATTAAAATTGTTTAATATTTTGTATAGATATATATATATTTGATATACTCATCATATATTCCAAAATTTAATAATAATATAATTTAGTTAACTAATTCGATTTTTTAAGATATTGGATAGATTTGATATTTCACTCATTAAGAATGTGTTTTTTCATTAATAAAATTTTTCAATTTCTAATATTTTTTATATATAATATAGTTACATTTGTTTTATAATATATTTAGGTATTTTTTTTTTCTTTAAGTTAAATTTTAATTTTTTTTGTTTATTTAAATATGTTGTTTTCTATCACATTTCTAATTATAGAGGTGTCTCTATCTTGAGAAGCATAAACATAAAATAAGCTTTACCCATATTTAAATGTACACAAATATCTCCTTTCAACTTTGGGACGGACCTGCCAATAGCTCTTAAAATAATTCTTAATCTGATCCCATTTTATAATCTTGGTATTCAGAATTGCTGCGCCTCCCAAGTTTTAAACATTTAGTGTAAAAGACATCATCGTGACTTTCCAAAATCTGATCCCATTTTATAATCTTGGTATTCAGAATTGCTGCGCCTCCCAAGTTTTAAACATTTAGTGGAAAAGACATCATCGTGACTTTCCAAAATTTGTCCTTTGCTGCACAATAAAGTCTCTATTTAAGAAAATAAATTTTTCGTATTAAGTGTCACAAGAAAGGCGTTATCTCTCGACACGCCAATTTCTTCGGGATTGGAAAAAAATGGTATTTATTTCTTTGGAATTGGAAAAAAAAATCCTGCAATTTGCTTTACTATTGTTTTTAATTTACAGAAGAGATTGAATCTTATTTCTGATATTAACACCACAAAAAACTTTTGGGTGGCCTAAAATCTTAAAATTTAACCGCGGCAACTTAAATTTCCAAAAGAAATCACTTTTAAACTATTTTTTGCTAGAAATATTCATGTTTGCTGTCACATCAATTAATGCCTTTCATCTTCAGCATTTCTGTGTTTGAAGATATCCGCCACATCAATTAATGCCTTTCGTCTTCAACATTTATGTGTATCTCAATATATTTGAAGATATCTCATCTCATATCATTATGACAGTGGATAGAGCAACGACCTATTCAATAAATGAAAGACATGGATTACAATGCACTATGCAATAACAATGAAAAACCAATGAAAGACCAAATAAATAAATATAAATAATAAAAATAAATAAATAAATAATAAACATAGCTAAAGTTAAACTATGTAAAAACATAAAATTTTTAAATCACAAGTAAATTAATGTCAAATCATTGGCAAAGCTAAATATAATAATACATATGCCGAAGCTCGAAAATCGAACCTAATAATTACAGGCCGCACTCATAAATTAAATTAGAAAGAACTACCTGAAATCAAATCCGAAGCCATTTATTATTGATGACACACATTCGACAGATTGCATCCTTGAAGCATGCACTTTAGTTAAAATTTGGGAGGAGAATTATACTTCGAGAATGGGCATTTGACAAAAGTTAAATCGAATCCGAGGCCATTCATTCTTCATATCAAAGATGAGATGTATTGGCCGACGCATCCATCAAATCGCACCTTGCCAAAAATTTCATCAATTATAATGCCATTCGGAATATCATTTAGGGGAGAGGCTTCT